>OX376209.1:15085429-15487811 GCA_947363905.1 Lithophane semibrunnea | reverse complement strand
TAACCTAACCTAACCTAACCTAACCTAACCTAACCTAACCTAACCTAACCTAACCTAACCTAACCTAACCTAACCTAACCTAACCTAACCTAACCTAACCTAACCTAACCTAACCTAACCTAACCTAACCTAACCTAACCTAACCTAACCTAACCTAACCTAACCTAACCTAACCTAACCTAACCTAACCTAACCTAACCTAACCTAACCTAACCTAACCTAACCTAACCTAACCTAACCTAACCTAACCTAACCTAACCTAACCTAACCTAACCTAACCTAACCTAACCTAACCTAACCTAACCTAACCTAACCTAACCTAACCTAACCTAACCTAACCTAACCTAACCTAACCTAACCTAACCTAACCTAACCTAACCTAACCTAACCTAACCTAACCTAACCTAACCTAACCTAACCTAACCTAACCTAACCTAACCTAACCTAACCTAACCTAACCTAACCAGTCACCCGGTGTCCCCCGCCGCGAGTAGTTCACTTTAAACCGCGCTCCGTTTAGAAAAATCCAAGTTTGTGGTTTTTGTGCTCTTAAACACCCGAGTTACACATCAAAAGTTGCGGGCTTGTGCGGGCTTCCTAAAAGTGCTTTCAAAAAAGTGATCAGACGAGGGACAAAAAATCCGTGTACAAAAAACTGTTCCCAAACCAAAAAAAGTGGCAAAAATTACAAATAAGTGCGTGCGGCGCAAGATTCATCGCGACAACCTATAAAGATTAAATTGTGTAAGGACGCGCCCTCTCAATGACCACACCCCTGCGGAAATTCAGATTTTTCCCAATTGCCTTAGGGGGTTTTCCAACCGGTTTTCCGAAACACCCAGTGAAAATACGGCGCAAAACAGAAACTTTTTCTCAAAAGTGAGTGCATCTCGTGATTGATCGCGACGACCCCCGAACGTTTTTGTCTTAAAATAAGGGTTAGCTCAGTGTCTACCTCCCTAAAAAATTTCAGAATTTTTCTGAACATCTAACTGTGTTTTCCAAGCAGTTTTCCGTACCGCGGAGCGAAAAGTGGAGTAAACACCATCAAAATTGAGGAACACGTCCAAAAATTGAGAATAAAATTTCCTGTGACCAGGTGCCTCGCTTGTGGTACCGTGTTACTGACCACCTCAGTTATTTTGAGGTAACCAACTGCAGACATCCGAGGAGCTACACCAATTTTCTTCAAACCGACAGAAATTCCTGGTGTCTATAACTCTTGGAAAATCACCTTCAAGAAGACAGCGGCTGATTCTGACGACTCGAGAAGCTTCCTGAGGCTGCTGCCTACCACCTGGAATTTTTCTCATTAAATTTTGCAAAAATTGACCATACACCAGGTATTTGCCGGTCAAAATACTTGTGTTCTCCTTTTAAATCTTTTTTATTCCAAACTATTAAGATATCTGTGTATTTTAAAAATTGGATCCATATAAAGTAATTAATAAACTAGCTTGGAAAAAATTTTCAAGAACTTATATTCATTACTTGGTCAATAAACTGGAAAAAATCCGACACAACAACATATTCCCACGCTTTGACATAACTTTGTTTTTCCGTACTTTTGTAAACTAGAATTAAACTAAGCTATAACTCGGCCTAGGCTTAACCCAGTTAAAGAATAAAAACTGATCAGACGTTTCTAGAGCAAAATCTATTTAGACATAATTTTTTATTTTCAAAAAAGGCTAATACAAAAAAGCTGATTTTCAACTAGGTATCGTAATTCTCAAGAGCTGGAATTATACGTCATATCTTGTTAGTTATATTGAATACCTATGTTTATTTTAAACCTAGCCTAAGTATATATTTCGTATTGTTTAAATTAAGAATTAGTTTTTCCAAAAAAAAAAAAAAAAAAAAAAAAATATTTTGTTTTTATTGGTGAAAAATTTGTGATCATCAAACGGGCATCAAACCTGGGACTTTAAAAAACCTAGAAAAGCCTATAACTCGGGAACGGAGCGAGTTAGCCCGTTTTTGACCCCGGTCTGCATATGCTATACTGCGTATAGTATATGCTGGGGCGCTCCTCAGACCACCCCCTACTGTCTACCCCCTCTAAATTATTAATATATTGAATTCCCCCCCCCCCCCCAAATATTTTGGGGCCTTAACATTTTTCATCGTAACTGTTCTGGCACAAATAAACTTAATCCCCTCCCGTAGTAATTTCCTAACGCCCTACCCCCTCTCAATCACCTCACTAACCCCCTCCCAACTTAGCCGCCACATTTAACTTAGATAAATTGAGTCAAGTCTATGTCGAGGTCGAAATCGAAATCGAAATAGGAATCGATATCGACATCGAAGTTGAACTTGATTCCCCAAAATTTGAAAAAGGACCCATATCTCGGGAACGGCTGGAGATAGCGCAATTCTGACAAATTTTTCCCCCCCCTCTTTCCTCCCCCTCCCGCCCTGAGCTCTAAACAGGATAGGAGCAAAAAATCCCCACTTTTTTACCTTCCCCCTCCATACATGGTATTTAATGTATAGATCTTAGTACTTATTTTAAATAATTTTCAGATATAACCCCTAGCCACTTCCCCCCCCCCCCTTTACTTTAAGCCCCTTCTGAGCTCCCTCAACCCCCCGCGTTTTAACTTTGTAACCAGAGGTCATAGACCCACCAAGTTTGGGGTCTCTGAAATCGGGAGGAAAAGATCTCTCATTTGGCTCCAACCAAAACACCAAAAGACAAGTTAACCTAACATTTTATTATTTTGTGGTAAGATACTGTGCTAGAAATAAGACTTATAGTAGCACTATTGTGTGACTATACTTTACGTTAAGATTAGATTTAATAATTCATTTATTCTTTTTAACGTTTTCAGCTATTTTGATTTTTATTAGGCACCGCCCTACTATTTGACAAATATTTTTGACAAAAAACGCGAAAAATTTTTCGTTCTGGGACTTAGAAAATTTTTTCAAAATTTCAACCCTTAATTAAAATATTTTTCGATTTTTAGCTCCTCAAGCTACTTCTTTGTCCCAAAACTGACCTCTTGACCTTTTCTTTATTTTAGGATACTGACCTGACGGTCTTTTGGCCGTGAAATATTTATTATATAAACATTTAAGCTACTTCTGTGCGTTTCCCCCATTTACAGGGACGCAGAAGTGTCGCTTGTGTCCTCTGACGTGTCCCCCCTTATTTATGAACCTCACGTTTACTAACACCACCACCATGTTCCGCACACCGGCCAAGGCAAACGCGAGCTCACCAGTCGCCAGGGGCTCGCCACGTTCGACCGAAAAAGCTGGACCCCCGCTGTCCAGTGTGAGGCGTAGCATTGGGGAATGGGAGGCCGGGAAAGCTGAGCCTCAGGCCGAGATTGTCGGCTTGAGCCCGACGGCAACAAAAACGAGAGTCGCGGAGGCCAGAATATGTCTGAGCAAAATAAAGGCCCACATGACCAATTCTAAAACGACCAAAAGGGAGATAAAAGAAGATGTCAAGGCCCAAGCAGACCGGCTCTACCTGCTCATTAAGGAATCCGAGCAGGAGAAAGGACGAGCTCCACCCCCAAAGATCTTAACAAAAACTAAGGGGACACAATCACAAGAGGAACTGGAAGAAGAACGGATAGAAGCAGTTTCAAGCGCGGAAGTGGAGATGGTGTCTCTAAAAAAGGCTCTGGAAGATCACAGCCGAAACTTGCGGGAAAACAGCGAGAAACTTGATAGTCTGAAAGAGGCACTTAAAACTAGCGAAGAGCATATGGAGAAGTTCTCCTACGCTAGTGTAGCGGCAAGTCGGCCTTTCAAGCAGCCGCCAAAGCAAACGGCTCTCCACTCCATTGTGGTCACCTCCACCACGGAAACCGAAACTGGGGAGGAAATCATCGACCATATTAGAAAGGCGGTAAACGCGAAGGAGGGTTGGGTCACAGTGGACAGAATCCGAAAAGCAAAAGACAGGAAAATAGTATTGGGATGCAAAACAGAAGAAGGAAGAGAAAAGATTAAGGAAAGACTGGCAAGCGTGGGGGCGTTATTGAAGGTCGAAGACGTCAAGAACCGGGATCCTTTGGTGATCCTGAGGGACGTATTAACTTACAACACAGACGATGACATCCTTAAAGCGCTTCGGAACCAAAATAGGGACTTGTTCGTAGATTTAACAAAGGAAGAAGACCGGGTAGAGGTACTGTTTAAAAAGAGAACAAGAAACCCCCACGTGCACCATGTTGTCCTCAGGGTCTCCCCAAAACTGTGGAACAGACTACAAGATCGACAAGCTGTTCACATTGACTTGCAAAGGATCCGAGTGTCTGACCAGACTCCACTGGTCCAGTGTTCCCTATGCCTAGGATTTGGGCATGGACGACGGCTCTGTAAGGAGCAAGTTGAAAAGTGCAGCCATTGTGGAGGCCCTCACATGAGGACTAAATGTGAAGAATGGATGGCCGGAACAACCCCATCATGCTGTAATTGTGTACATGCAAAGCATGATAACACCGAACATAACGCATTCAGTGACGAATGCCCAGTCAGAAAGAGATGTGAGGTTCTGGCCAGAGCCAGAGTAGCATATTGCTAAAGTGGTGACTGGGAACAGGGCGTACACTCAAGCCAGAGGATATGCGGTGGCCCAAGCCAACTTACAAAGGAAGGAACTGGCAACCACCGAGCTCCTTTTAGAGGCCAATGAGCGAGCAATCGCATGGGCAATGATCCAGGAACCGTATGTGGGAGGGGCTAGGGGTATGAAGAGCTATCGTGGCGCGAGAATCTACCAGTGCGAGGTTGAAGGAAGTGGGAGGGTAAAGGCGGCAATAGCCATCTTTAATGATGACTTGGATGTCATTCCCTACCCGAAACTCACCACAAACAACATCGTCGTGGTGAGGATCCGGACCAAAGCCTGGGAAATCGCAGTAGTCTCTTACTACTTTGAGCCAGATCAACCCATAGGGCCTTATCTGGATCATCTGACCAAAATAAAATTGGAGCTGGGCACCGAAAAACTTTTGATAGGAGGAGACGCAAATGCCAAGAGCGCTTGGTGGGGAAGCACCATAGAAGACCTCAGGGGGGACGAGATGTCCGGTACCCTGGAAGAGCTGGAGCTTCAGGTACTCAACACCGGAGATACGCCAACATTCTACACGGTAAGAGGCGGCGTCGTATATAAGAGCCACGTGGATGTCACGGCGTGCTCGCTCGATCTATTTGACCTGGTAGATGACTGGCGGGTCGACACAGGGGCAACAAGCTCGGACCACAATACCATAATGTTTAATATTAAAGTAAAGAGGGAAAAAGGGATAAGCATAACTAGAACAACAAGAAGGTATAATACAAAAAAAGCAAATTGGGAATCTTTTAAAAGTAAATTGGGGGAAAACAAAATTGAAAATAACATAAGTCTAGACAATATAAATCAAATAGTAAATAAGCATGAACTGGAAGAAATCGTAATAAAATACATTAATGTAATCGAGAAAGCATGTGACGAAACTATCCCTAAAGTCAGTAACAAATCAAAAATTTCTATTCCGTGGTGGTCCGAAGCGCTCGCTGTGAAGAAGAAGGAAGTAGCCACAAAGAAGAACCGTATCCGCAACGCCGCACCGGTCCGTAGAGCAATGGTCGTTGACGAGTACCTGAAAGCCAAAGAAGAATATGAGTGCCAAGCCAAGAAAGCGCTTGTGGCAAGCTGGAAGGAGTTTTGCGAAAAACAAGATAGAGAGGGCCTATGGGAGGGAATCTATAGAGTCATCAGAGGGACCACCAGGAGACAAGAAGATTTGACCCTGATGAGCAATGGTACTTTTTTAAACCCGAAGGAATCGGCAACTTTGCTCGCTGACACCTTCTACCCTAAAGATACAGCGGAAAACGACAATGTAGACCACAGGCTCACCAGGGAAGCAGCCTCACGGGTAAATGATTGGCATCATGATGAATACCATGACCCACCATTTACACCGTTAGAGCTAAAGACAGCCGTGGAACATTTTAATCCTAAGAAAGCCCCCGGATTGGATGGATTTACATCGGACATCTGCGATCGGGTGATCCGCCAGGACCCGGACGCTCTCCTTGCTCTATACAACAAATGCCTAGAACTAGCGCATTTCCCAAATATCTGGAAAGAGGCAACGGTAGTCGTCATCAGAAAACCGGGCAAGGAGAACTACACAAACCCCAAGTCATATAGACCGATAGGTCTCCTACCGGTCTTGGGGAAGGTCCTGGAGAGGATGGTCGTGGCGAGAATTAAGTGGCAGCTTGTGCCGCGGCTCAGCACTAATCAGTTCGGCTTTATGCCACAGAGGAGCACCGAGGACGCCCTCTGTATGCTAATAAAGCACGTGCAGGACAAGTTGAGGCTGAAGAAGCTAATTGTCCTTGTGTCGTTGGATATAGAGGGCGCTTTCGATAGCGCATGGTGGCCAGCTATCAGAGTCAGGCTAGCCGAGGAAAGGTGCCCGGTGAATACCAGGAGGTTGCTCGACAGTTACCTCGACGGTAGAAAAGTAAGGGTGAGGTACGCTGGGGAGGAATGTGTGAGAGAAACCAACAAGGGCTGTGTCCAAGGATCAATCGGTGGTCCCATTCTGTGGAACCTTCTACTGGACCCGTTATTACAGGACTTGGGGAAAAAGGGGTACTTTGTGCAGGCATTCGCAGATGACATAGTCTTAGCCGTGGATGGCGACACAGCGACTGAAGTCTCCAGAACGGCCAATGCAGCCCTCGCCCATGTTCAGAGTTGGGGCGTCAGAAATAAGCTTAAGTTTGCACCGCACAAAACCAGTGCGATGTTAATAACCAACAAGCTTAAGTACGACACCCCAATTCTGAGCATGGCCGGGGTCGATATTGGTATGGTTAGAAGCATGAAGTTGCTAGGGCTGACTATTGATGACAAACTGACTTTCAATGAACACACCAAGAACGTCTGCAAGAAGGTGGCGGAAATATATAAAAAACTTGCACGTGCGGCAAAAGTCAGCTGGGGACTAAATAGGGAAGTCATCCAGGTTATTTACACTGCCACGATCGAACCTATTGTTGCGTACGCGGCTGGAGCCTGGGCTCCCGCTACGAAAAAGCTGGGTATACGGAAGAAGCTAGGCTCTCTCCAACGAGGATTCGCCCAGAAGCTCTGCAAGTCTTACCGTACAGTCTCCCTAAACTCGGCACTGGTGCTGGCTGGGATACTCCCTCTAGACCTTCGCATCCAAGAAGCAGCCGCCCTGTATGAGGCAAGGAGAGGGTCGTCTCAGTTTGTACCGGGAGACAGGGAGATTGAGAGTATGGTGAGATTTGCAGAAACCTCTCACCCTGCCAAACAAATGACCTTAGCGTTTAAGTGCCTAGTAGACCAACAGCTTGTGGACAGCCAAAACGTGCAGGCAGTGCGAATATTCACTGACGGAAGTAAGATTGAGGGGAAGGTCGGTGCCGCATTATCCTTGTGGGATAATGAAGGTGAAGTCCAGAACCTCAAGCTAAGCCTTGCCGCGTACTGCACTGTCTACCAGGCGGAACTACTGGCCATTTGCAAGGCAACGGACGTGATCCTCAAGCGCAAAGAGACGAGCTATGGCTTGTACAGCGACTCAATGTCAGCATTGCAGGCGCTTACAAGCCATGGCTCTCTCCACCCTCTGGCGGTCCGCGCACGTGCCAATTTGGCTGAGGCTTTGGACCAGAGAAAAGCTGTGTCTCTCTTCTGGGTCAAAGCCCATGCGGGCTTGCCGGGAAATGAGCGCGCGGATGAGCTGGCGAAGGAGGCAGCATTGTCGTCACGGAGGAAACCGGACTATGACCGGTGTCCGGTCTCATATATCAAGCGCCAAATCCGTTTGAGCTCGCTTGATGCATGGAACCGGAGATACGTTTCTGGAGAAACGGCCTCGGTGACGAGAATGTTCCTTCCTGATGCCGTGGCTGCCTACCGTATTGTAAAACAGGTGAGGCCAATAGGCGTGCTCACCCAAGTCTTGACGGGGCACGGTGGGTTCTCGGAATACTTAAACCGCTTTAAGTGTAAAGAGAGCCCATCGTGCACCTGCGACCCCAATGTGTCGGAATCTGTTCCACACCTTATTTTAGATTGCCCGATTTATGCTAGGGAACGCTACAACCTGGAACAGGAAATAGCCAAAAGACTGCAGTCAGTAAGCGTAGGGGAAATCATGGCTAGCAAAAGTAGAAATAAATTCATAGCCTACTGTGAGAATATAGCTCTGAGGGTTATAAAACAAAATAAAACAAGATAAAAATACTATGTTTCATATTATATTATATATATAGTTATAGTAAGCATAGGACACAAGCGCAACAAATGTTACAGATAGGATAAGCAGTAGGTTAAAAGAGATGTTAAAAGTAGATACATAGATCTTAATTTAAATATAGTGCTATAAATAAGTATTTTAAAAGATATGTCAATATAAAACTAAGCCATGTTACTATTATGTGTACAAGAAATAAACTAACCCTGTTGAAATATTTCCCTAAAGAAAATAACGATAAGAAGAAATGTAAATAAATAAAGTAAATTTAGAGTAAGAATTGAACTAGCCTACAAGTGGGAATCCCACCCACAGGATAAATGGTGAAGGATATAAGAAAGATACAGCATGAAGCATGGAAGTACGAGAGGCATGTGAGCGAGAAACAGTATGGAAACGGTTGAGATATAAAATAGGCGCCAATCATGTTGGCGGAAGTAGGAAAAAAAAAAAAAAAAAAAAAAAAAAAAAAAAAAAAAAAAAACCTAACCTAACCTAACCTAACCTAACCTAACCTAACCTAACCTAACCTAACCTAACCTAACCTAACCTAACCTAACCTAACCTAACCTAACCTAACCTAACCTAACCTAACCTAACCTAACCTAACCTAACCTAACCTAACCTAACCTAACCTAACCTAACCTAACCTAACCTAACCTAACCTAACCTAACCTAACCTAACCTAACCTAACCTAACCTAACCTAACCTAACCTAACCTAACCTAACCTAACCTAACCTAACCTAACCTAACCTAACCTAACCTAACCTAACCTAACCTAACCTAACCTAACCTAACCTAACCTAACCTAACCTAACCTAACCTAACCTAACCTAACCTAACCTAACCTAACCTAACCTAACCTAACCTAACCTAACCTAACCTAACCTAACCTAACCTAACCTAACCTAACCTAACCTAACCTAACCTAACCTAACCTAACCTAACCTAACCTAACCTAACCTAACCTAACCTAACCTAACCTAACCTAACCTAACCTAACCTAACCCAAAAAAAAAAAAAACACAAAATTTTTCTTCCACAATAATTTCAATAACCCTACAGATCGCTAGCCCGCGCCGAGACGCGTCTTTTGACACCTCGCACGTGCGTCTGGCGAACATAGAACTTCAAAAAATTTCCACATCAGTTATTTTAAATACCTACGAAATCCACCTTATGAGGAACGTAGTTTCATAGTTAAATCTTCAAACCCTTGTAACTTTGCATCCCGGTGACGCATTTTGAAGCTGTTTTCAGCTAAATTGATTTTAAATAGGCTACCCCCTATTATCCGACTAATAATTTTGACAAAAAACGCGAAATATTTTTCGTTTTGGGACTTAGAAAATTCATCGAAATTTTCAACCCTTAATTAATTTTTATCTCGAAATTCCTTCCAAAAATCATTTTTCTAATAGTCACAATAGTTACTTACCTGCCTTACCTGTATTCCTGTGCGCGTTCCGCGAACTCGAGTCCCGTCTGGTAGTCGTAATTTCAGGTTTTTCAGTCGAAAAACACGTTTTTCGGCAAAAACACAAAATTTTTCTTCCACAATAATTTCAATAACCCTACAGATCGCTAGCCCGCGCCGAGACGCGTCTTTTGACACCTCGCACGTGCGTCTGGCGAACATAGAACTTCAAAAAATTTCCACATCAGTTATTTTAAATACCTACGAAATCCACCTTATGAGGAACGTAGTTTCATAGTTAAATCTTCAAACCCTTGTAACTTTGCATCCCGGTGACGCATTTTGAAGCTGTTTTCAGCTAAATTGATTTTAAATAGGCTACCCCCTATTATCCGACTAATAATTTTGACAAAAAACGCGAAATATTTTTCGTTTTGGGACTTAGAAAATTCATCGAAATTTTCAACCCTTAATTAATTTTTATCTCGAAATTCCTTCCAAAAATCATTTTTCTAATAGTCACAATAGTTACTTACCTGCCTTACCTGTATTCCTGTGCGCGTTCCGCGAACTCGAGTCCCGTCTGGTAGTCGTAATTTCAGGTTTTTCAGTCGAAAAACACGTTTTTCGGCAAAAACACAAAATTTTTCTTCCACAATAATTTCAATAACCCTACAGATCGCTAGCCCGCGCCGAGACGCGTCTTTTGACACCTCGCACGTGCGTCTGGCGAACATAGAACTTCAAAAAATTTCCACATCAGTTATTTTAAATACCTACGAAATCCACCTTATGAGGAACGTAGTTTCATAGTTAAATCTTCAAACCCTTGTAACTTTGCATCCCGGTGACGCATTTTGAAGCTGTTTTCAGCTAAATTGATTTTAAATAGGCTACCCCCTATTATCCGACTAATAATTTTGACAAAAAACGCGAAATATTTTTCGTTTTGGGACTTAGAAAATTCATCGAAATTTTCAACCCTTAATTAATTTTTATCTCGAAATTCCTTCCAAAAATCATTTTTCTAATAGTCACAATAGTTACTTACCTGCCTTACCTGTATTCCTGTGCGCGTTCCGCGAACTCGAGTCCCGTCTGGTAGTCGTAATTTCAGGTTTTTCAGTCGAAAAACACGTTTTTCGGCAAAAACACAAAATTTTTCTTCCACAATAATTTCAATAACCCTACAGATCGCTAGCCCGCGCCGAGACGCGTCTTTTGACACCTAACCTAACCTACGTGCGTCTGGCGAACATAGAACTTCAAAAAAATTGCCCTCCCACCCACCCTTTTGTGTCTAGTCAGGTAAACTTTTGAATTTGGCGAAAAATTATTTTTCGATTCTTAGCCCTTCAAGCTACTTCTAAGTCCTTCAAATTAATCTTTTTACCTTTTTACTTTAGAATATTGACCCCACGGTCTTTCGGCTGTGGAAGACTTAATATTTAAGCTACTTCTGTGCCTTTCCCCCATTTACAGGGACGCAGAAGTATCGCTAGTGTCCTCTGACGTTTTAAGTTCATGAATCTCACCTTCACACAGACCACCACTATGTTCCGCACACCGGCCAAGACAAACGCGAGCACACCGGGCGCCAGGGGTTCGCCGCGTTCGGCAGAGAAGGCCGGACCCTCGCTGCCCTGTGTGAGGCGAAGCATCGGGGAATGGGAGGCCGGGAAAGCCGAGCCTCAGGCCAAGTCTCTGGCCCACACAAAGCGTGACGACACACCACCCGCTCCCAGTACTTTGGAGACGCGCCGAGTACCCACGGATTGCGCAAAACTGACAAAAAAGTCCGAGTCTGGTTACCCCAATCTCCTTGCGGAGGCGAGAGCTTGCCTAAATAAAGCGAAGCTTCATTTGGGCAACTCTCGCAACCTCAAGACTGAGATCAAGGAGGAGGTACTGAAGGCAATTAACCGGCTCTATGAGCTGGTAAAGGAGTCAGAGCGGAATAAAGTCCCAGTCACACCAGCACCTACGGTCATAGCTGCAGCCACATCGACAGCCGCTCCACTGAAGCTGAACACAGACGAGCCGACAGAGCTGATGCAGAGCCTTGTGGAAGGCCTCAGACAGCACAAACAGGCATTGCAGGAGTGCCAACACCACACCCAGGCTCTGTCGGAGCATCTCCAGCAGGCCCCTCGCTACGTTGCAGGCCAAGGTCCAACCTTCGCGGAGATGGCTGCCGTCGTACCGAAGCAGAACATCCAACAGCCTCTTCACTCGGTGGTCGTATCATCAACCAATGATCAGGACACCGGTGAAGAGGTTGTTGAGAAGCTAAGGACGGCAGTGGATGCCAGGAATGAGGGGACCCAAGTTGAGCGGCTGCGAAAGGTGAGGGATCAAAAAGTGGTGGTCGGCTTTAGGACCAGGGAAGAGATGACTAGGGTTACGGAACGTATCAGAAAGACGGGCAATCTAGTGGTAGAAGAGGTCAAAAACAAAGACCCCCTAGTCATAATCAAGGATGTCCTGTCCTGCCACTCCGATGTGGAGGTTACCCAGGCCCTACAGCGGCAAAACATCCACCTGATCGGGGACATACCTGCGGAAGATTTGAGGATGGGGGTGAAGTACCGCCGTAAGACTAGGAACCCCCACATGTGCCATATCATCCTGCAGGTGTCCCCCTCAGTGTGGCAGAGGCTGACCATGGCGGGTCGCGTGCACATCGACCTACAGCGGGTGCGAGTGCAGGATCAGTCCCCACTGGTGCAGTGCACCCGCTGTCTGCGCTTCGGCCACAGTCGAAAACTGTGCACGCAGCCTGCAGACCTCTGCATTCATTGTGGTGACCCCCACATGCGGGCCGACTGTCCGTCACGGCTGGCAGAGGAAGTACCTAAGTGCCACAACTGTTTGCTCGCTAAAATGGAAAAAACTGGCCACAACGCCTTCGACAGCGACTGCCCGACGCGCCAAAAATGGGACGCGTTAGCGCGCCTATCGGTGGCGTATTGCTAAGGTGCAGCCAGTTTTTTCCGGAAGTAACACCCGATTGGACCACAACGGTACTTTTTTCAAAATTAGATGTCATAAAGTTAAAATATCATTAATTATAAAAACTGTAAATTGCAACACAAAACACGCGAATTGGAGCCAACTTCATGAGAAATTGGCCCAATTAAAAGCAGTCTCACAATTAAATTCATTACACACAGATATTATCAAACAAAGAATAATCTTAGGAAGTAGTTTACACAATAAAAATAGTACAGATAAAATAATAAAAATAAGGAACACAATTAAGTTACCGTTGTGGCCAAACAAGCACGTTGAAACGAAACAGGAGGTCAGCATTAGAAAAAGCAGTATTTGTATCGCTGTACCAATCCAGATTTTAAAGAAAGCCGTTCAGTATCTCAAATATAAAGAGAAATATGAGTCCGAAGCGGCAGAAGCACAGGATAACAGCTTTAAATGCCTGCCGGAACAAGACAATCTTGATACTAAAACTACTGGATTTAGAGAAGCAAATAAGAGTCTGCAAGTATTGAAAATAAATCATAGTTATTTTCTTGAAAATTACAGTAAACTGGGCATAAACAATTACAGGAAAGGAAATAAATATAAAATTAGAATAAGAAATTATGTCTATTTGATATATTGTCTATATATTAGAATAGCCATAGAATAATATAGTAAAGTAAAGAAAGACATATAATATAATAGGTATTAGCTTAAGTAGATTCATAAATGGAAAACAATAAAACACATAAATAGTAATACATAGAAAGAAGAAAATTGGTATGTAAGATGATAGATTTAAAGATACTGCATATTATTATGGAAAAAAAAAAAACTCAAAGAAAAAGACAAATGAAATATTATTGCCAAATAAGGGCTCTGATAATGTCAGAGGGACACTGAGCAAGGGCAGGAGTGTGGTTTTAGCCGGTAGAAGTCCGGCACTGCCCAGACTGGGTCATAAGTGAGTCAGTCTGGGCGTCCATGAGGATTTCCCACTCCTGCCAAATAAAAAAAAAAAAAAAAAAAAAAAAAAAAACCTAACCTAACCTAACCTAACCTAACCTAACCTAACCTAACCTAACCTAACCTAACCTAACCTAACCTAACCTAACCTAACCTAACCTAACCTAACCTAACCTAACCTAACCTAACCTAACCTAACCTAACCTAACCTAACCTAACCTAACCTAACCTAACCTAACCTAACCTAACCTAACCTAACCTAACCTAACCTAACCTAACCTAACCTAACCTAACCTAACCTAACCTAACCTAACCTAACCTAACCTAACCTAACCTAACCTAACCTAACCTAACCTAACCCAAATCATCAAACCCTTATAACTTTGCATCCCGGTGACGCAATTTGAAGCTGTTTTCAGCTATTTTGATTTTTAATAGGCTCCGCCCTACTATTTGACTAATAATTTTTGACAAAAACGGGAATCATTTTCCGTTCTGGGACTTAGAAAAATCTTCCAAATTTTCAACCCTTAATTAATTTTTATCTCGAAATTCCTTCCAAAAATCATTTTTCTAGTAGTTACAATAGTTACTTACCTGCCTTACCTGTATTCCTGTGCGCGTTCCGCGAACCCGAGTCCTGTCTGGTGGTGTAATTTCAGGTTTTTCAGTCGAAAAACACGTTTTTCGGCAAAAACACAAAATTTTTATTCCAGATAAATTCCAATAACCTCGTAGATCGCTAGCCCGCGCCGAGACGCGTCTTTTGACACCTCGCACGTGCGTCTAGCGAACATAGAACTTCAAAAAATTGCCCTCCCACCCACCCTTTATCGTCTAGCCAGGTAAACTTTTTGAATTTGGTATAAAATTATCTTTTGATTTTTAGCTTCTCAAGTTACTTCTTAGTCCCAAAATTAACCTTTTGACCCCTTTTTTATTTTAGGGTATTGACCTGACGGTCTTTCGGCCGTAAACTATTTTTTTTTAAATTTTATTTTTATACTATAAATTAAGCTACTTCTGTGCTATCCCCCATTTACAGGGAAGCAGAAGTGTCGTTAATTTTCTGACGTGTCCCCCTTTTTTATGAATTTAACTTTCACACAGACCGCCAATATGTTCCGCACACCGGCCAAAACAAACGCGAGCTCACCAGTCACCAGGGGCTCGCCACGTTCGACCGAGAAGGCTGGACCCTCGCTGCCCTGTGTGAGGCGTAGCATTGGGGAATGGGAGGCCGGGAAAGTTGAGCCTCAGGCCAAGTCACCGGCCCACACAAAACGCGATGCCACGCCACCCGCTCCGAGCACCTTGAAGACGCGCCGAGTGACCACGGATATCACAAAACCAACAAAGAAGACTGAGTCTGGTCACCCCAATCTTATTGCGGAGGCGAGAGCTTGCCTAAATAAAGCGAAGCTTCATTTGGGCAACTCTCGCAACCTTAAGACGGAAATAAAAGAAGAAGTGATCAACGCAATCAATAGGCTCTTTGAGTTGGTAAAAGAATCGGAGCGCAACAAAGTTCCAGTCACGCCAGCACCTGTAGCTATAGCTGGAGCCACACCGATAGCCGCGCCACTGAGGCTGGCCACGGAAGAACCGACAGAGCTGATGAAGAGCCTTGTGGCAGACCTCCAGGAGCACAAGCATGCTTTGGAGGAATGCAAACTACACACCCGCGCTCTGTCGGAGCAACTGAAGCTGGCCCCTCACTATGTTGCAGGCCAGGGTCCGACTTTCGCGGAGATGGCTGCTGGCTCGAAGCAACATATCCAAGAGCCTCTTCACTCGGTGGTCGTATCATCTGTAAACGATCAGGATACCGGTGAAGAGGTTATTGAGAAGCTAAGGGTGGCGGTCAATGCCCGAAACGAGGGCACTAGGGTGGAGCGGCTGCGAAAGGCGAGGGACCAGAAAGTGGTGGTTGGTTTCAAAACCAAGGAGGAGATGACCAAAGTCACTGAAAGGATCAGGAAGACGGGTAATCTGGTGGTAGAGGAGATGAAAAATAAGGATCCGCTGGTCATCATCAGAGACGTCCTTTCCTGCCACACAGATGAGGAGATAACCCAGTCCCTACAGCGGCAAAACTCCCACTTGGTCGGGGACATACCTGCGAAGGACCGGAGGATGGGGGTGAAGTACCGTCGCAGGACGAGGAACCCCCACATGTGTAATGTTATCCTGCAGGTGTCCCCGCCTGTATGGCAGAGGCTGACGATGGCGGGTCGCGTGCACATCGACCTGCAGCGAGTGCGAGTGCAGGATCAGTCACCACTGGTGCAGTGCACTCGCTGTCTGCGCTTCGGCCATAGCCGTAAACTGTGTACGCAGCCCGCCGACCTCTGCATCCACTGTGGTGACCCGCACATGCGTGCTGACTGCCCATCACGGCTAGCAGCGGAGGCGCCGAAGTGCCACAATTGTGCCTTGGCTAAAGTGGAAAAGACCGACCACAACGCCTTCGACAGCGAGTGCCCGATACGCGTTAAATGGGACTCGTTGGCGCGCCTGTCAGTAGCGTATTGCTAAAGTGGTCCCTGCGGCCATCACCGAGTACATGATGATCCAGGCCAACCTGCAACGGAGTCAGCTAGCAACAAACGAGCTCTTGCTCGAAGCTGACAAGCGCAAGGTCGCCGTTGCTATGCTCCAGGAGCCATACGTGGGTGGAGTGAGAAGGATGAAGGGCTACCGGGGCGTAAGGGTCTTCCAGAGCTCTGAGGGAGGAGAAGGGACTGTAAAGGCGGCAATAGCCGTCTTCGATAAAGGCTTAGACATCGTACAGCACCCGCAACTCACCACAAATAATATCGTCGTGGTGGGAGTCCGAACCAGAGCCTGGACGATCACGCTGGTGTCCTTCTACTTCGAGCCGGACAAGCCCATGGAGCCATACCTGGAGCATCTTAAACGAATAGAGCGAGAGATGGGCTCAAATAGGTTGGTCATTGGAGGAGACGCAAACGCGAAGAGTACTTGGTGGGGTAGCTGCAGCGAGGACTCGAGAGGGGAGCAAATGTGTGGAACACTGGGGGAACTGGGCCTTCAGATCCTCAACCTGGGGGACATCCCAACCTTTGATACCTTTAGAGGCGGGGTGAGGTACAGCAGCCACGTGGACGTGACGGCCTGTTCGGCAGACATGCTCGACGTAGTAGATGGCTGGCGGATCGATGAGGGTCTCACGAGTTCCGACCACAACGGCATAACCTTTAGTATTCATTTAATTAAATCCAAAGGCATATCAATCGAACGAACCACTAGGGTATACAACACCAGAAAAGCTAACTGGCGGCAGTTTCATGAGAAACTGTCGCAGATTATGCTGGACAGAAAGTTAACCCTAGTGGATTTGTCAAACACACACACAGTAGATCAGTTGGAATTTATCACACACACATACACACAAGCCATAACAGACACATGCAGAGACACAATTCCACACAAAAAGAAAACAGAAACACTTACCATGCCGTGGTGGTCCGAAGAACTCGAGGAGATGAAGAGGCTGGTCGCCACTAAAAAAGTGAGAGTCAGGAACGCAGCGCCAGTCCGAAGAGCGTTGGTGGTCAGCTTGTACCTGAAAGCAAAAGAAGAGTATGAGTTAGCAGTGATAAAAGCCCAAGCAGAGAGCTGGAAGAAGTTTTGTGGGAAGCAGGACAGAGAAGGGGTCTGGGAGGGGATTTATAGGGTGATGGGAAGAATCGCAAAGAGAGAGGAGGATCTGCCGCTGCAAAAGGAAGGGAAGACACTGGACGCCAAAGGCTCGGTGGAGCTGTTGGCCGAGACTTTCTATCCCGAGGACCGGGAAGCGGACGACAGCATGGATCATCGCCAAGCCCGACAACTGGCAGAGACGGTAAACGCATGGAGCCATACTGAACGACATGACCCACCGTTTACCCAAAGCGAGCTTGGCAGATCCATGGTGTCGTTCAATCCTAAAAAGGCCCCGGGAGCCGACGGCTTCACGGCCGATATCTGCACTCAGGCCATAAATTGCAACCCTCACTTCTTCCTGGCACTGCTAAACAAATGCCTGGCGCACCACCACTTCCCGAAGATCTGGAAGGAAGCTACGGTGGTTGTGCTCAGAAAGCCGGGCAAAGACTCGTACACCGTACCAAAGTCGTACAGGCCGATTGGGCTATTGCCTGTCCTTGGGAAAGTGTACGAGAAGATGTTGGTTGCTCGTCTCAAATTCTACTTGCTGCCCAGGATCAGTACTCGCCAATACGGCTTTATGCCCCAAAAAAGCACAGAAGACTCCCTCTATACTCTCGTGCAGTACATCCGCACACAGTTGGCACAGAAAAAGATAGTTACGCTTGTGTCGCTGGATATTGAGGGAGCTTTTGACAGCGCTTGGTGGCCTGCCATTAAGGTACGATTGGCTGAGGAAAAGTGTCCGGTAAATTTGAGACGGGTAGTCAGCAGCTACCTCAGTGACAGGGTGGTCACCGTGAGGTACGCCGGGGAGGAGAGCAGGAGACAGACCAGCCAGGGATGCGTCCAGGGATCCATAGGGGGACCCATATTTTGGAATCTGCTTCTTGACCCACTTCTGAAACAGCTGGAGAGCAGGGGCGACTACTGCCAGGCATTTGCCGATGATGTGGTGTTGGTGTTCTGCGGCGATACAGCGCAAGAAATCGAGGGACAAGCCAATGCCGCTCTCGAACATGTTCGAGCGTGGGGTGTCAGAAATCGGCTGAAATTCGCGCCGCACAAAACCTGTGCGATGGTGCTAACGCGGAGGCTGAAGTATGACACACCGCGCTTGAGCATGGGGGGGATCGACATTGGAATGTCCCAAGATGTTAAAATATTAGGGCTAGTCATTGACGCCAAACTCACCTTCAACAAACACATAGCTGTCGTCTGTAAGAAGGCGATAGCTATGTACAAGCAGCTGGCCAGGGCAGCCCGGGTCAGTTGGGGTTTGCACTCGGAGGTGATAAGGGCAATATACACTGCAGCAGTGGAGCCGACTGTGCTGTACGCCGCAAGTGCATGGGCACCGGCAGCCAATAAGTTGGGGGTCAAGAAGCAGCTAAATGTCGTCCAAAGGGGGTTTGCACAAAAGCTGTGCAGAGCCTACCGCACGGTCTCCCTGAACTCGGCACTGGTGCTGGCTGGGATACTCCCACTCGACCTCCGTATTCGGGAAGCAGCTGCACTGTACGGAGCCAAGAGGGGAGTGCCTCAGCCCGTACTGGGAGACAGGGAGGTTGAGCGTATGGCTCCAGCGATAGAAGCCCCGCACCCCGCAGAGCAAGTGAGCTTGGAGTATGGTAGCCTGGTAGACGAGGAACAATACCATAACCACAGCAATTTTGCTGTGCGGATTTTCACCGACGGCAGCAAGATTGAGGGCAAAGTCGGAGCGGCGCTATCCTTGTGGAATAGCACCACCGAAACTAAGGCCCTCAAGCTTGCCTTGCCGTCCTACTGTACCGTCTACCAGGCCGAACTCCTGGCTCTACAAAGAGCAGCGAGGGAAGTGCTCCAGCGCAGTGAAGCCACGTTCGGCATCTTCAGCGACTCCATGGCGGCTCTTCAGTCGGTGATCAATGTAAGTTCCCCCCACCCTTTGGCCGTGGGAACAAGGGACACTATTCGACGCTGCAAGCTCCAGAACAAGAGTGTCTCCTTGTTCTGGATCAAGGCCCACGCAGGTTTGGAGGGAAACGAGAGAGCCGACCAGCTCGCGAAGGAAGCCGCCCTGGGATCGAAGAAGAAGCCGGACTACGACTTGTGTCCCGTGTCATTCGTCAAGCGAAGAATCCGGTCGGAAACGCTTGACGAGTGGAACGGGAGATATAGGTCAGGTGACACAGCGTCGGGCACCAAGCATTTCTTCCCTGACGCGGTGATGGCGTATGGCGTGGTGCGCAAAATGGCTCCAACTAGCTTGACCACACAAATACTGACGGGGCACGGGGGATTCTCTGCATACCTGAAACGCTTCAAGTGTAAAGAGAATCCTTCGTGCGCCTGTGAACCTGGAGTGGAAGAGACCGTTCTGCACATATTGTTGGAGTGCCCCATCACCGCTAAGATGCGCTACGAAGCAGAGCAGCAACTCGACACCGCATTGGTTGCATACAATCTGCCCGACCTGATCGAAGGAAAGAAGAGGAAAGAGTTTTTGGACTATTGTTGCGAAATAGCAAATATAGTAGTAAATAGGAATAAATAGTAAAAGAAAATATGATACTTAGTATATCGTAGGCATATAATTAATGTATCATAATATTAGTAAAAGAGTATAAAGCACAAATTATTAAAAGTAGAAGAGTACAATAGTTAAAATACAGGTAGTAAATATAGCATAAAAAATAACGTAATATAACATAAATTAAAATAAATAAAATATATAAAAATTTGGAACAAAAAATTAGGGGAACTTGGATGTCTAGAGAAATAGACTCTCTGTTTTTATTAAACTCCGCTTTAATGATGGACTTAGTCGTTTTTATTTAAGAAAGGTTAAATGAATTTTTAAGAAAAACTAATTTATACAGACAAAAAAACGGCTCTGATAATGTCAGAGGGACACTGAGCAAGGGCAGGAGTGTGGTTTTAGCCGGTAAAAGTCCGGCACTGCCCAGACTGGGTCATAAGTGAGTCAGTCTGGGCGTCCATGAGGATTTCCCACTCCTGCCAAACAAAAAAAAAAAAAAAAAAAAAAAAAACCTAACCTAACCTAACCTAACCTAACCTAACCTAACCTAACCTAACCTAACCTAACCTAACCTAACCTAACCTAACCTAACCTAACCTAACCTAACCTAACCTAACCTAACCTAACCTAACCTAACCTAACCTAACCTAACCTAACCTAACCTAACCTAACCTAACCTAACCTAACCTAACCTAACCTAACCTAACCTAACCTAACCTAACCTAACCTAACCTAACCTAACCTAACCTAACCTAACCTAACCTAACCTAACCTAACCTAACCTAACCTAACCTAACCTAACCTAACCTAACCTAACCTAACCTAACCTAACCTAACCTAACCTAACCTAACCTAACCTAACCTAACCTAACCTAACCTAACCTAACCTAACCTAACCTAACCTAACCTAACCTAACCTAACCTAACCTAACCTAACCTAACCTAACCTAACCTAACCTAACCTAACCTAACCTAACCTAACCTAACCTAACCTAACCTAACCTAACCTAACCTAACCTAACCTAACCTAACCTAACCTAACCTAACCTAACCTAACCTAACCTAACCTCAGTAACCGATTATACATCGCACGAACAACATCTGCTCCGCGCAAAATATTCGCCAAAATTAGACGCGTTGAGCTGTGAGCGTGAAAAGTTATCAGTGGAATTGTGCAGTTATAAATCACCAGGAAACGTGTGGGCAAGTGTCTTCCTGTACGGGTTGTGGAGCAGGGTCCCTGGAACTTCAGCAGTGAATAAACAAGCTCCTTGGAGTCGTTCTACCCACAAGAATCGCGAGAGTCGCAGCAAAGGCCTATCCAGTGACACCAGTATCATTAAATTCGGAGCAGGGGTTTGAGAGTTATTAAGGTGCGAAAAACGCCAAAACACGTGGTTATACGGGAAAAAATAACCTCACTTTTCCCACACGTGCTTCTACGACACGAGGCGTGACGTATAGCTAGCATCCCAGCCCTTACTGAAGACTCCGAAGCCGGCCGAGGAATCTGCCTGCAGACCAGCCACCAGTGTGACGACTCCACGGCTCATCACTAGGTAAGCCCCGAGAGAACTCCTCAACCCTTAGTCCCACCCCCCCCGAGTTTGGATTCATTCGGCTTGAAACTTCAGGACCTTGCGTGAGCCACAAAGGGTTTCCCCTCACCCCCCTCACCCCTAGCCCCTTCCCCCCCTCACCTCGTTACCCCCCTCTTCCTGTCACTTCTCCCACTACCTCACCACCAACTTAACCTCACCAACCTACCCCCTCCACAGGTGTCTCCTCAACTCCCCCGCCCCCTTCCCTCGCCCCCCTCAGTAGTCTCCACACGAACCCCCCCCCCCCCCCCGCCCCTTCCCTCACTCCCCCTCAGTAGTGTCCCCACGAAACCCCCCCCCCGCCCCTCACCCCTCTCGGGGCTACTTCACCCCCCCGCGACCTAACTTCGCACCCGTTTGAGCCAGACAGCCGAGTTTCGGCTCATTTGAAAGGGTACAAAACGCCCTTTCATCTGGCTCCAGCAGAAATACAACTTTCGGCACCACACATACTCAGTGATCCAGCAACGCTGCAAAATTCCACTGAGGGCCACCACCAGCGCAAACACAGGGCTCAGAACATCGAGCTCTGACAGTTATCGGGCTCCTCATCGGATAGCAGACGCAGACCAGCGGCGGAACATCCGTGAGTCCATTTAAAAAAAAAAAAAAAAAAAAAAAAAAAAAAAAAAAAAAAAAAAAAAAAAAAAAAAACATATAATAATAATAACATTACCCAGTCATTAAGTCAGTTTTACACATCAGCCTTATCTCTACTTAACTATTAAACTTTGTAACAGCCTGTCCTTTAATACTAACTAGGTAACCTCCCCTCCCCATACAAACATGTCTTCCAAGCCCAACACCTCCCGCAAAATGACCACAGACGGCGTAAAAGCCCCTAAATCTCTGAGGGAGAAAGTTCTGAAGAATACGGCTAAGTCTGCAGTATCTGAAAAGTCGGCGCATCCACCGCAGAAGCCACAGGTGCCGAAGGCAGCGTCGGAGCCGGATGTGACGAGCAGGACACCGCCACTGCAATCGGTGACTGAGACACACACTCCGGAGGGGATCTACGAGACAGTCATCAACTGGGAGCAATGCGGCATCTCACCCCCCCGCCAGATCATCTCGGACGAGGAAAGCTCGGTGGCCTCCACAGTGAGCCAGGCCGACCGCCCCCAGAGTGGACGGCCGAGCCTCCTCTATAGGACGCCGAGAAGGGGCACAGGGGTGGAAATGGACCTGGCCACCCGTGAGGCCAATGAACTACTGCAGAAAGGGAAGGACGCCCTGGAAACAGCAGGGAATATGAAGAGGGAGTGCAAGGCCACAGCACATGAATGCCTACAGGGCCTATATGAGACGGCCCTGTCATTGGCGGACTCGAGAGCACGCCACAAGTACAACCTCGAGAAGGAGCGCTCTCGACACGCACAAGAGCTTGTGAGGGTCGAGAGAGCTCACACTCGTGAGCTTATGTCTATGAAAGTGGAGCTCTCACTCATGCAGGCTGACGTCGCCGACACTAAAAAAGAGGCGAAAGGGATCCGGGAATGGCTCGGCCACGAAACCCTTGAAGCCTTAAACGGCATCAAGGAGATAAAAGGCGAAGTTATGTCCGCGAGTCTGCGAAACCAGAAGGAGCACGAGAGGACTAGGCAGGAAAGCGCTAGAGCCCCAGGAGGAGATCCCATGTGGGATTCGATGGGGGCCGGCTTATCTCGCCTCGATACAAACATCTCTAGCATCTCCAACCAGCTGGACGTGCTCCGAAAGGCATTGGAAAGGCTCAAAGACGACTTCGACCGGCAAAAGACCACGGAGCTAGACCTGAGTAGCCGGGAGACGGAGACAGACATTCTCACAACCACCAAATTCAAAGAGGAGATAGGAAGCCTGCAGCTCCAATTACAGGCCATTGCCAACAGGCCTGTAGCCTCCCCCCCACCACCACAGACACAAATCAGCTTCCAACAGCATCTTAAACCGATCTCGGAAAGGTTGGAGATCGTTTCGGCAGATCTACGCGTACTGCGCGACAAAGAGCCGCAAATGCAAGCGCCCCCGGCGCTGAATCTGGAAGCGGAACTTGCGGTCGGGGAGGTAAAGAAAACCCTCCAAAACATTGAGAAGGGGGTAGCGGACCTGGGCAAAGCAGACAAATCACCTCAACAACAACAGGGTCCCAAAACCTTTGCCCAGGTCGCCAGTAAACCCAAGCTCCCAAAACCGCCTACACAATCCAACCACACCTTGATCGTCTCGTCGACGAATCCCCAACACACCGGAGATAATGTAATCGAGAGGATCAGGACCGCCCTGGACCTCAAAACAAGCGGAGCCCGAGTCGACACTGTGAGGAAAGCACGGAACCAGAAAGTGGTTCTAAAATGTGCGAGCAAGTCGGACTTGAACAAGATCAAGGAGCAAGTCCACTCGAATGCAGGGCTAAAGGTCCAGGAGCCAAAACCCCAAAATCCCCTCGTCTGCATCAAGGGAGTGCTGTCCAGCTACAGCGACGGGGAGATTGTCGATCTCCTAAAAGCGCAGAACAAACACCTTCTGCAGAACGTCGCTGTCGATGGACAGACCATGAAGGTTCGCTATAGGAAGCGTGCGAGGAACCCCCATGAGTGCCACCCTGTTTTGGAGCTCTCCCCGGAGCTCTGGAAATGCTGCACACAGGTGCAAAAAGTTCACGTGGGCATCAAGCGATGCTCGATCGAGGACCAGTCCCCCCTAGTCCAGTGCTCAAAGTGCCTTGGATATGGCCATAATAGGTCCATATGTAAGGCTGCTAAAGAAGTCTGCAGCTACTGCAGTGGAGCACACAACGTAAGGGACTGCCTCACTCGAGCTGACGGAAAACAGCCCACTTGCATGAACTGCAAGGTAGCACAAAAGACGGGCAGCGACCTGGCACATACAGCGTACAGCGAAGACTGCCAGGAACGACAAAAATGGGATGGAATAGCGAGATCGCGCGTTTCCTATTGCTAAGGGCGACGACGGGAACACACAAACCAGTCAACCAGTCACCCTTCAAAACATAACAAGACCGACGGCAAGATTGCGGTTCATCCAAGTGAATCTTCAGCGCTCCAAGCTGGCCACAGAAGAACTCCACTTGGCGGCTCAGGCTAAAGGGGTTTCAGTAGCACTTGTTCAAGAGCCCTATGTAGGTAGAACAGGTGTGATGAAACAATGCCCTGGCACGCAAGTCATCCAGTGCAGCCTCAATCGCCAAAAACCAGTAAAGGCGGCGATCGTAGTGTTCGGAAACACCCTGGAAGTCATCCACGACCCCCAGCTTGTGACCGAGAACATCGCTGCCGTCTTGCTGAAGGCAGGTCAGTTCAGTTTTGGGGTGCTATCGGTCTATTTTGAGGGTGACCAGGAAATCGAGCCCTACCTTCTCGAAACACACAGCACTACACAAAAACTACACACAACCAACATCCTGGTGGGAGGAGACGTTAACGCCTGGAGCCAGTGGTGGGGAAGTGTTTCCGAAAACCATCGCGGGGCAGCGTACAGCTCATTCCTCAACGAGCGGGATCTCCACATCCTAAACACGGGCCAAACACCGACGTTCGAGACCTACAGAGGTGACAGGTGGTGCACAAGCATCGTCGATGTGACGGCATGCAGCCTGTCTCTGCTGGGTAAGGTCGAAGAGTGGCGTGTAGAACGGAGCCTAACAACATCAGACCATAATGCAATAACCTTCTCGATGCGCTTAGAAAAGGCCTTGGAACCCTTAAGGACAATCTCGACGCGCATCTACAACACAAAGAAGGCAAAGTGGTCCGACTTCAGCACACACTTCAAGATTAGCCTAGCAGACAGTGACATCACACCAGTCAGAGTCTTGGACGTCTCTAACCCAGAAGATCTGGAGACAATCATCACTTCATACACCCAGAACATCCATCGCTCATGCAAGAAAGCGATCCCAAAGCTGGGGTCACCTAAACACGACGCAAAGCCCCCATGGTGGACCCCTTCTCTGGATCGTCTCAAACAAGAGGCCATGACGAAGAAGAGAAGGATCCGGAACGCAGCCGCAAGCCGGAGACACTTCACCATCCAAGAGTACGTCGTTGCAAAAACCACGTACACCACAGCAGTGACAGAAGCCGCGACAGCGAATTGGAAGGAGTTTTGCTCGAAGCAAGACCGAGAGAGCATGTGGGACGGCATCTACAGGGTACTAAGGAAGACAGCCAGAAGACAGGACGATGCACTCCTGCGAAATACCGCAGGAGAGACGCTCAGTCCAGAGCAATCCGCGGATCTTCTGGCACAAACCTTCTACCCCGACGACTCAACAGATGCTGAACAGCCATACCACACAGCTTTGAGGAAGCTCGCGGAGGAGAGAAACCCCCAAGGTCTGTCTGCCGACGATCCACCCTTCACAACCGCGGAGCTGGAAATGGTTCTCCAGAACCAAAATCCAAAAAAAGCCCCCGGTCCCGACGGATTAACAGCAGACATCTGCGCTGCGGCAATAAACTGCGATAGGGAAGTATTCTTAGCGATAGCCAACAGGTGCTTGTCGCTGTCATACTTCCCGAAGCAGTGGAAGGTCGCCCACGTGTGCATTCTTCGCAAGCCAGGAAAGGACGACTACACCAGCCCAAAGTCGTACAGGCCAATAGGTCTGCTCTCGGTCCTAGGAAAAATCGTCGAGAAGCTCCTAGTAGGCAGACTACAGCACCACTTCCTCCCAACTCTGCATCCAAACCAGTACGGTTTCATGCCGCAGCGCGGAACCGAGGACGCCCTCTATGCTCTAATGGGACACCTACGAGCCGAAATCAAAGCCAAAAAAATCGTGCTTTTGATATCATTGGACATAGAGGGAGCCTTCGATAACGCGTGGTGGCCAGCATTAAAAAGACAGATGGTAATCAAGAAATGTCCCAAAAACATCTACACTCTCGTCAACTCATACCTGGAAGACCGGAACATCAGGGTCAATTACGCCAGAGCGTCTAGCGAGAAGGGTACCACGAAAGGATGCGTCCAGGGCTCAATTGCCGGACCGACGTTTTGGAACCTTATACTAGACTCACTCCTACACAAGATGGCTAGTATGGGGGTATACTGCCAAGCCTTTGCAGACGACGTGGTTCTAGTCTTCTCGGACTTCACAGCCACTCCCCTGCAGAAATCAGCCAACGACACGCTAGACATAGTATCGGAATGGGGCGTCCAAAACAAGCTGCGTTTTGCCGCGCACAAGACCAACGCGATGGTGCTAACGAGGAAGCTTAAGTACGACGTTCCGGTCGTCCAAATGTCTGGCACGCGGCTGAACCTGGTCGAAGAAGTCAAGCTGCTAGGTCTCACAATAGACTCTAAACTCACCTTCAACGCGCACGTGTCTGCGACCTGTAAAAAGGCTGCAGACATCTACAAGCAGCTGGCATGCGCCGCAAAGGTGACTTGGGGTCTCAACAGAGAGATAATCAGGACAATATACGTGTCGGTGATAGAGCCTATCGTGATGTATGCTGCGAGTGCGTGGGCCCCTGCAGCCGAGAAACTGATGACAAGGAATCAGTTTGACTCACTGCAGAGAGGTTTCGCGCAGAAGATCTGCAAAGCATACCGCACGGTGTCTCTGACATCGGCACTTATCCTGTCAGGCCAACTCCCCCTAGATCTCCGGGTAATCGAGGCCGCAACCCTCTTTAAGATCAAAAAGGGACATTCCCGAGAGTTCATACCGCCAGGCCGCGAGCTGGAGTGCAACCTGCACCATTCCCAAAATCCCCACCCAGCGCAACTCACAATAACAGAGTATGCATGCCTAGAGGATTGGACTCCTGAAACCCTGGAAACCCATCAAGTAATCGGTCCCCAAATATACACCGACGGCAGTAAGATTGAGGGAAAAGTCGGAGCTGCCTTAACATGGTGGGAAAATGGAAAGGAGTCCAAGTCCAGCACCTTTGGCTTGGAGCCTCACAACACAGTCTTCCAATCTGAAATGTACGCGCTCTTTAGAGCTGTCAGGATGGCAAGAGAATCCAGGTCGACCTCCGTAAGCATCTTAAGTGACTCAAGATCGTCACTTGACTTGCTGAGAAGACCGTCTGTCACTCACCACCTGGCACTCCAAATCAAAAGATGTGTTCGAGAGATCAGAGAGGAGGGCAGAGAAGTGAGGCTGTTCTGGCTCAAGGCCCACGTGGGAACCGCCGGGAATGAGAGAGCGGACGAGCTGGCCAAGGAGGCAGCTCTTACAAAAGAGACAGCAGACTTTAGCAAGGTCCCCGTATCGTTCGTGAGGAGGAAGATACGGGAGGGGACTATAAAGAAGTGGCAAGCGCGATACGAGTCCTCAAGTACAGGAGCGGTCACAAAAGTGTTCTTCCCAGACGTCCTAGCGGCGAAAAGGACACTCAGAGATGCAGTTCTCACACCGGTCCATGTACAAGTCCTAACGGGACACGGAGGATTCTCAGCGTATCTCCACCGTTTCCATCTGAAAGATAGCCCCTCGTGCGTCTGTGACCCGAGTTGCGAAGAAACAGTCTGGCACCTGCTCTTCGAGTGCCCAAGGTTCAGCCACGACAGAATGGAGCTGGAAGTAAAGATCGAAACCCAGCTAAGTCAGTCCACACTCCACACTATCATGGGGAGACCGGCCATCAGAAAACCATTCCTGGCATTCGCGAGCAAAGTTGCCATCATCGCAGCAGAAGCCAACAAAACGGACGCAACCTTGCGAAGTCAACACCGAAACCGACTACCACCTACGACAACACCAACAACCACAACAGTCACCGCACGGACAACAACATCAACACAAAGCACAACACGCACACCACTCATCATAACACAATTCACACACACAAACACCAACCAACGGCCAGTACCAGTGGCACCACCAGCGGTAGTAGCAGCAGCAGTACCAGAGGTCAGCCTACAACCAGCCCCTAGCATCATGCCCATCACCCAATTCCTGGCATGCGGAGGAGACGGAGTTCCAGGCATCAGGCTGCGAGGCGTTGCTCTCTTCATGAACAGGGAAGGAGAGAAGTTGGGCGTGAGCTTCTGCATAGGCTGGAGCCGACCTGCGGCCCGTATACCGATATCGCCAGGCCTTGCCGCCTTGATCAACGGAAGCACCACCAAAGCGAGCATAAAAGGCAGCAAGTATCGTGCATTGCCTCAAGTGGAAGTAGCCACTCACCGATGCCGTCTATTGCGACACAAAGGGAAGACGATCGCACTATTCGAGTGGGGAGAGGAGACTCCATTCGCTCAGGTAAGCTCACTGCTCCAAAAGATCAGGGAGGCAGGAGAAAACACGGCATTCACAGCACGCACCATCAGTGTTGACGCGATGATGATCGATGGGGAGAGAGGAGACGTCGCAGACCGCTTCGGTTGTATAAAAGCCTCAGAACATCACGAGGTAGTTGTTTATGAGGACAGAGGGGAAACTCTGAGTTTCCTCAAAGCCCCCAGACAACCAACAGCCAGCACGACGAGCCCCGCAACAAGCCCGACCACTCAAAGCGGTTCAGAGAGGGCCCAGCAGAAGGCAGCCGCCGAAAGAGCTGCAAAGGAGCAGAGCAAGACCACTAGCCCCGAGGACCGGGCCCGGTCGAGGAGTCGCCTGAAAGCTTTCGGCACTTTCCTCAGCGCACTGCTCCCAAGCACCAGTCACGCATCACCATCCCACAATCAAGAAACAGCAGTGGAAAGGTTCTTCAAAAAGAAGCCCAAAGAACCAGCAATGCAGAGGCCCACGCCAACAAGAGCCGACAAAGGGCAAGTCAGCCCGCCGACACTCGCAGTGAATGCGGGCACTACGGACCACGTGAAGAGCGCTTTCCTCGAGTACGTAGCAATCGTGAGAGCGACCAGAGAAGTCAATCTCATGAAATGCAGGAAGATCCTGCAGACCTTCCAAAGAGACACAGAAGGACTGCTAAGGGTACTACTCGAAGAAGCAGAGGCAGCAGTGTACGACAACGTCAGATCTCAAGTCATCAAAGGAGAAATGACGGGGTCGTACATGGCAGCCTACAGCGCGAAGAGCGGTTTTGTGGCCCTGAACGAGGAGGAAACGGAGCGCTCAGGCAAAATTAAATTCCAAACACCGAATGACGACCCGATAGTGGTTACCGCCAAATGTACCAAAATCATGCTGGACGATAAGATCCTCGAAATGGCACAGTCCGTCTTGACGACTTCAGACACCCCAGCATCGCAGGAAAGTTGGGCGGTACCCAACATCAGGTGGGTCAATGGAGTCCCGGGTTGCGGCAAGACAACCTGGGTGGTGAAGCACTTCGATGGGGAGAAGGACGTCGTAGCCACCACGACGACCGAAGCTGCCAAAGATCTCAGGGAGAAGCTTGCGCACCGCTTAGGAGACCGAGTAAAGACAAAGGTGCGCACTATGGCCTCAATTTTAGCAAACGGGTTCAAGAAGCAAGAGAAATGCTACCGTCTCACGGTAGACGAGGCTCTTATGAACCACTTTGGGGCCATAGTCATGGCAGTAAGGTTGTCTGGAGCAAGCGAAATTGTCCTCATCGGAGACGTAAACCAGCTTCCATTTTTGGACAGAGAGAACCTATTCGAGTTAAGGTATACCCGTCCGAACTTGGTGGCTGGCATCACCCAGGAGCTTCTTTGCACACACCGCAATCCGATGGATGTAGCGTTTGCACTGAACGAGATATACTCCGGTATATACTCCTCCAAGTCGTCGCCGTCGCGGGTCCACTCCCTGAGGGTGAAAGGTTACACAGGAGCGCAAATACCGAGGACTGCCCAGAATACCCTATTCCTGGTTCATACGCAAGAGGAGAAAGCCTCTCTAGTGAGCCAGGGATATGGGTCCGGCGAAGGGTCGCGCACGTTAACCATACACGAGGCTCAGGGTTTGACCTACGACAGCGTAATTATCATCAACACCAAGTCCAGGAGGCTCCAAATCCACGACAGCATCTCCCATGCGGTAGTGGCGGTGTCGAGACATACAGTCAGTTGCGTCTATTACTCCGACGACGCCGACGATGCCACGGCCCGCTTTGCAAAAAGGGCGATGGATGCGCCGACTAAAACGGTCGTCGAATACAACCTGAAGATGGCCATGCAGCATCGAGACACAGTCGTTATGGAAAACCTGCTCAGGCTAGCGAAGTCCCTGGTCTGCAGACCCCCTATTAACACCACCTAACAAGTCCCTATCCAAACTCCAATCCAAATGAAACCCCAATGTAACCCATAAAAAAAAAAAAAAAAAAAAAAAAACAAAAAAACTGTAAAACTAAGTGGCAGAGCCAGTCTGTCATACTCACGTAAATGCCCTGCCGATGGTGGCGCTGTACGTTCGGTCGTTCGGTTCCCTAAAATATGGTTGAGCTGCACGGCGCGGATGTGTACGTCAAGTCCGTGAACGGATGCTGTCGGTTAGGGCTGGTCAACTGGCACTGCCTTTTAGTTACTTATATCCTAACTTTTAATATAATACCATCATACCTGTAATATTAAACGAAAAAGCATGGAAAAAAAAAAAAAAAAAAAAAAAAAAAAAAAAAAAAAAAAAAAAAAAAAAAAAAAAAAAAAAACTAATGGACTCACGTAGTTTTTAAGATAGCAATAAGTGTCCGATGTAGGAGCACAGTAACAAAAAGAACGAAAAACTGTTAAACAAAACTATTATGTAACCCAAAGCACGGACCTCCATGTCTGTGGATTTATTTGTAAGGCAGGAGTGTGGTTTTAGCCGGTAAGAGTCCGGCACTGCCCAGACTGGTTTGTCTGTGAAGCAGCCTGGGCGTCCATGAGGATTTCCCACTCCTGCCAAAAAAAAAAAAAAAAAAAAAAAAAAAAAAAAAAAAAAAAAAAAACCTAACCTAACCTAACCTAACCTAACCTAACCTAACCTAACCTAACCTAACCTAACCTAACCTAACCTAACCTAACCTAACCTAACCTAACCTAACCTAACCTAACCTAACCTAACCTAACCTAACCTAACCTAACCTAACCTAACCTAACCTAACCTAACCTAACCTAACCTAACCTAACCTAACCTAACCTAACCTAACCTAACCTAACCTAACCTAACCTAACCTAACCTAACCTAACCTAACCTAACCTAACCTAACCTAACCTAACCTAACCTAACCTAACCTAACCTAACCTAACCTAACCTAACCTAACCTAACCTAACCTAACCTAACCTAACCTTTTTTTTTTTTTTTTTTTTTTTTTTTTTTTTTTTTTTTTTTTTTTGTCGCTGAGAAATGCATTACGCATCCCCGCTCGTGGGGGACGAGTCTGGGGTATGTGGGACTCCTGTCGCTAACGACAGTATACCCACTAAAACTCAGCGGTGTTCCCACATCGCCGTAATGGGAGGGCCATGGGAAACCGGCTCAGCCTTTACATCCACAACCCTCCCGGCGCATGCCCGCCTAGCTGGCGGGCCCCGCACGCCCCCCAGGTTGGGGAGCTACGGGAATGGCCGGGAACACCTGGCCATTCCCGTCCGACACTGGTGGAGACCTGTGCAATACAGGCAAGGGTGCCCCCGCACCCATTGCCTGCTGGCCTCCACCTGGGAGGAGTCGGAGATGACTATCGTACTGACGTCTTCTTCGACCCCTCCTCCGCCTTCGGAGCGGCGCCGCGTCAGGATCGTCCTCCCTCGCGCGCTCCGCCGCCTCCTTCTGGGACATGACGTGTTCGCAGAAGGAGGCGACTGCCGCCCAGGACCTCTCATCCCTCAGCATGGCGTTAACCAAGCCGGGGAGCGAGAGGTCCGGTCCGATCACCGCGATGAGACTGCGGCGCGGCTCGGACCACGACGGGCACACCTCGAGGGCCGCCGTCCATTCATATACTCTGGCGAGCACCCACGCCTCGAGTTCCCAAGGAGGGGTGCCGGCCAGAGCACATGCTGCCCCAAAACTCACCGTGCGGTAAGCCCGCGCCGCTCGCTGGGCTATGGCCCTCTGAGGTGCCCGCAGGGCGGCGGCGTTCTCCCTCCTTTGGAGGCAGTCCTCCCAGATAGGAGCCCCGTAGAGGGCCATACTCCTCAAGATGCCGGCGTAAAGTTGCCGGCATCGCGCGCTGGGCCCCCCCAAGTTGGGAAGCAGCCAGGAGAGCGCGCCCGCGGTTTTCAGCAGGCGCGACGACAGCCCGCTAAAATGCGGACCGAAGCGCCACCTGCTGTCGAGTACAAGGCCCAGATATTTCATCTGGGCCTTCACCTCAATTCTGACGCCCTCCACGAAGATGTGGGCGTCAGGTGGTGGGGGGCGCTGCCGAGGGCCGTGAAAGAACACGGCCTCGGTCTTGTGCAGCGCCACAGTTAAACCTAGGCGGCGGATCCTCCCCGCGACCAAGGATCCGCCCGCCGAAGCCAAGTTGGCCGCCTCCCTGAAATTCCCCCCCCGGGCGGTGAGGAGAGTGTCATCCGCATAGCAGATGACACTCGTGCCTCGGAGGAGAGTTCCCCGCAGGAGCCAATCATAGCCGATGTTCCAGAGGAGAGGTCCTATAACTGACCCCTGTGGAACGCCGGCTTCAACGGCGTACCGCCGGACTTGGCCAGTCCTATTTACCAGGAGGATCGCCCGATCCTCCAAGTAGTTGGCCAGCAGCCTGCACATGTATCGAGGCACTCCGTGAAATCGGAGCGCCTCTAGGATGGTGGAGTGGGGAATGGAGTTGAAGGCGTTGGCTATGTCGAATGACACCGCCAACAGTCCGTCCCCCGCTTCCATCGCCTCCTTCACCTGGCCCCTGAGGCAGGCCAGTGCGTCCACCGTCGAACGCTCAGCCCGAAAACCGAACTGAGCGTCCGACAAGTCCGGCCCGATAGTGCGCAGATGGCACTTTAGGCGGGCAGCGATTATCCCCTCGAACATTTTGCCGACCTCATCGAGCAGAACGATGGGCCGGTATGCCGAGGGGGAGTCTGCTGGGCGGCCCTCCTTGCGAAGGAGGCACAGCTGCCCCTCCTTCCACGGTTTCGGGAACCTTCCAGACACAAGGCATGCGCTGAAAAGGTCCCGAAACCTCTCCTCCATTTGAGTGGCAGCGATTGCCACCACTCTTGCCGGAATACCGTCGGGGCCCGGAGCTGTCTTCTTGGCGCGGATATGGAGAATCGCCGCGCCAAGTTCCGACTCCGTGACAGGCGGGGCCTCCTCTTCTTCCTCAGCTGGCGGAGCTGTCTGCGGTGGATCCATCACTGGTGGGGTGAAGTTGTCCCTGCACGGGAACAGGGACTGAACCACCCCATCAAGAAATAACGGCTCCAGGGTCTCGGCCACCGGGGGACCAAACGGGCGCAGTTTGTTGCGCGCCGCCTTATATGGTCTCCCGTAGGGGTCGTTGTCGAGACCCTCCAGCATCTCAGCTCTCCCCGAGTCTCTCGCGGCGGCGATGGCTCGATCGAGGACCATTTTTGTCTCCACATATACCTCATAGAGGTGGTCCCCGACGGCCTGGTCCCTTCGACGCCGCCGCCGACTCCGCGTGTAGGCCCTCCTTGCCTCCACGCAAGCTGCTCGGAGCCCCGCCAGCTCCGCCGACCACCAGTACACAGCGCGTCTGGGCAGTGGTCGGCGAGACCGAGGCATGCTAGAGTTGCATACCTCGGTCAGAGACTCCCTCAGATGCCCCGCCACGGTGTCCACATCCAGGCCGGCGGAAGGCGGTGAAAGCCAGTCCTGGACGAACGCCGCTTCCCGCGCCGCCTCCCTGTCCAGGCGGGTGAGAGCCCACCGTGGGAACGGTGAGCGCACCGAGAGGGCCCGCGTCTCTCCGGGGCCACTGGTGGAGATGTCGAACCGCACGTAACGGTGGTCCGACATAGTCTCCACCAGGTCCACCCGCCAGTTCAACACGCGCGCGGCTAACGCAGGGGTGGCGAAAGTGACGTCCACTATTGAGCCACCCTGCCGCCGCACGCATGTCTGGACGCTTCCCCTGTTCAAGAGGGAGAGTCCAGACGAGGCTGCCCACATCTCTACTGCCCGCCCGCGTGCGTCAGTGGCTGGGTTGCCCCAGGTCACCGACTTGGCATTCAGGTCTCCCAGTACGGAGACCTGACGCGGCGCCGCCCTGCCGACCACGGCGGCCAGGACTCCGAGATAGTTCTCGAAGTCCTGAAGAGGGCGGTTTGGGGAGAAATAGACGCCCACAAGGGCTAAGTCTCCCCACGCGGCGGCCACGTATCCCGGTCCCCTCTCTAATAGCGAGAGGGGAGGGGAGTCTGTGGAAGACCGCGCCGCTAGAGCCACCAAGTCGTCCTCGTCACCCAGCCAGCTGCCGGGGATTGAGTAGGGCTCGGCGACCACCGCTACGTTCACCAACCACTCGGCCATGACCTGCACTACCAGGTCCTGGGCCGCTCTGCAGTGGTTGGTGTTCGCCTGGAGGATGCGGTAGTCGGAAATTATTATTCCGACATCGCACCCCCCTCCTCAGCTACCGCCGCTGGAGCTACAGCGGCGACGGCGACGACGGCTTCAGCAACAGGGCGAACCTGCGCCGGCACCACGCCCTTCCTCACGGGGGGCTTGCAGCTCCTGCCCGTCATCCTGTGGTCCGCGGGGCGGCCACCGGCGGCACACGCCGCGCAGTGTGGCGCGGTAGCGGTGCAAGCGGCCCACCCGTGTCCCTCCCGCCCGCATTGGTAGCACGTATCTCCCCAGTCGGACTTGGAGGGACACGTGGCCCGAGTGTGGCCGACAGCGAAGCACTTGAAGCACCGGACAGGCTGGTCCTCAAGTGGCCGGACCACTGCCCAGCCGAACCCCACTTGCATCCGTCCCTTGGTCGCGGCAAGGACGGCCCCAGCCGCGGTGACCGGGCACTCGACACGGATGATACCCATACCGCGGCGGCCGGGCCTGATGGCTCCACCCTTCAACGCGCCAGTGTCGCAGCCTCCAGCCGCCGCGACGGCCGCCACCACCTCCTCTTTGGTGACTGAATCGTCCAGATCGGCCACCTCCAAGGCTGCGGTCTTAACAGGCCTGGCGACCCTTGCCACATCCGCGATGACCTCTTGCAACTTTGTTGCGAAGAGGTCCGCATTTGTGCCTCGTTGCTCTCCCGAGAACTCGAAAATTCGAGCCCCGGTTAGGGTTCGGCGGCACGTGATGTTGCTGATCCCCAGCTGGGAGGGATCAGCATTGGTACGAGCCCGTCTTAGGATGGACTCGTACGTCTCGCCCCGCTCCACGGCCTCCGGGGTGATGGTCACCACGACGGCCGCAGTTTTGGGAGGAACCAGCTTCCTCCCCGCCTTCTTGCCGACTGCAGGACCAGTCGCAGCAGGCTTGGGGGCCGACTTTTTGCCCTTTTTCCCTTTTCCCCTCCCAACCACTTCCGTCCACGACTGGTTGGATGGGGTGGTGGAAGGAAGAAGGGCGTCTTCCTCCTGCGAGTTCTGGGGGGCTGCTGGAGTGGCAGACGACCCAGACGCTACCTCCGCGCTTGTGGTGGGCGTATGAGGAGCCGCCTTGGTCCTCTTGCCCTTGCCTTTGCCCTTGGAGGGCTGCGATACCGGGCCTGCTAGAGGCGCAGGTTCCGGCTCCCTCGGCGGTGGACTCTTGTCCGCCGCTAGCGGTGGGCGGAGCCGCCTTTCCGGCAAGAGCCGGTCCTCGATGCCTGCGAAGCAGGCTCGGATGAAGGCCCTCTCCTCCAAGATCACCCCGCGGATTGTTGCCTCAAGACTGGCAGGGGAGGAGGAGGAGCCTCCTACCACCGGACAGACTGGAGCAGATTGGGCAGGCCTGGCCGTAGCATCAGCCAGCTTCTGGTGTAGCTGGCTGACCTCCGCCTGCAGGCGATCCACCTTCGCCTGCAGCTGCCGCGTCTCGTCCGTGGCCGTCCGCTTCACCAACTCCGTTATAATGCCGTACATGCTGGCGGCCCGGCATTTGAGGGCCTTCTGGAAGGTCCCCTTCAAATTGGACGACTTAGAGGCGACCTCCAGAACCTCCTGCCGATCCTCCTGCGCCATGCGCTCCAGTTCTGCCAGGGAGTGGTCGGCATACAGTACACTGGATGCACCATAGCCAGCCCTCGACCTGGCAACTTGCGCCTGCTGCTCCTTGGCGGCGACCCTCTCCTCCAGGTCCAACTGGAGTTGCGCCCTTTTTGCCAGATTTAACTGGCGCTCGGCGTCCACCAAGCCCACAATGTGGGAAGAAGGCGCAGCAGAAGTCGAAGCCTTTTTAGGCTTCGACCTCTTCTTCGCCTTTCCTCCGGTCGACTCCGAGGAGACCTTGGACCTCTTCCGCTTGAAGAGGTTATTTTCAGCCGCCGACGTGTCCATATCGGAGTCGTCGGAGTCCGACAACTCATATGGCCTTCTAAATAAGCTGGCCGCAGATGATACGCGGTCAGCTTCCGACGCCAAAGCGCCGTCGGCGTGGCCCTGAGAAGGGCCGTTGGATTGGCCCTGAGAAGGGCCTTTGGATTGGCCCTGAGAAGGGCCGTTGGATTGGCCCTGAGAAGGGCCGTTTGAATCGCCCTGGGAGGAGCGATTCCCGATAAAACGCCCCGAAGAGTCTCTCAATGGCTTGTTCGGCATATTCGCGGACGACTGCATCAATGTCTACGAATCACAGCGCACTTTAGCCGCCGGTCTGCCACTCCGTTACGGTGGTCAGACACGGCGTTGCCCGGGGGAAACTACGAGGAAGTATGCGCTGTGGGGGATCCCCCAACCTAACCTAACCTAACCTAACCTAACCTAACCTAACCTAACCTAACCTAACCTAACCTAACCTAACCTAACCTAACCTAACCTAACCTAACCTAACCTAACCTAACCTAACCTAACCTAACCTAACCTAACCTAACCTAACCTAACCTAACCTAACCGAGTAACCGACTCTATGTCACACGCATAACATCGGCTCCGTGCAAATAATTCGCGAAAAATACACGCATCGTGTTACAAGTGCGAAAAGTTGTCAGTGAAATTGTGTAGTGCCAACTCACCGGGATAAGTGTGGGCAAGTCTGTACCTCCAAGGGTGCAGGTGCAGGACCCTCGAGACTTCAAGGTGTAATATCAACGCCAAGGTTAGTGCAGTCGCTCTACCAACAATAATCCTTACAAAGGCAGTTAAGACCAATCCAGCGGCACCAAAATCATCGAAATCGGTCCAGCGATCAGGGAGATATTAAGGGCGGAAAACGTTGAAAACACGTGGTTTTTGGTTAGAAAACAACCTCACTTTTCCTCACGTGGCCCTACCAACACGAGGCGTGACGTAAAGCCAGCCATCCAAGCCCTGCCTGAAGACTCCGAAGCCGGCCGAGGAATCAGTCCACAGATCAGCCGCTACTACCGAGACTACCTTGCTCATCATCAGGTTAGCCCGAGGGAACTCCTCAGCCCTTAGTCCCACCACCCCCGAGTTTGGGCTCATTGGATTTGGGAATCCAGGTCTCTACCGCTCACTCCCCAAAACCTCCACCCTTAAAATATCCCACCCCCACCCCTTAGCTCCCCCCCACCAAATTTTATACCCCCTCCACTTGTGTTACAAGTTGGGGCACCCCTCCCCTCAGTCAACTTACCCTTCACCCCCCCTCCCACCAAAAGTCATCAGGTGGGATCCCCCCCCCCAACCCCCCTTCCTCACCCCCCCGCAATAGTCACCCCACGAAACCCCCCCCTCCCCCCACCCCTCCCTCACCCCCCCTCAATAGTCTCCCCACGAGACCTACCCCCCCCCCCCTCTTCCCCCCTCGAGGCTACCTCACCCCCCCAAGGCCCAGATCCTTACCAGTTGGAGCTAGACAGTCGAGTTTGGGCTCGTTGCAAAGGGCTCGGAAAGCTTGGCCCCAACAGAAACTCAAAATTCGGCGTCCAACACGCACAGCGACCCGGCGACACTCGTCGATTTCATTGACAAGCACCATCAGCGCGCAAGCAGGACTCTCAACATCGAGCTCCGCGCAAGGCATACTCCGCTACCTGCAGAGCGTCACACTGCAGATTTTCGCAGTCCATCAGCGATAGCATCGTACAAGTTAAATCTTGAAACAAAATAAACTGTAAGTAAGTCCATCACCGTCTTAATTTTAGTCTTGTCTTATTGTTTGATAGTCACACTGTATTACATTTAATATTAGAAACTAAGTTAAAGATAAATCCTCATACTAATCAAAATGTCAGCCCCTTCAACATTTTCCGCTCCCGCCAAAATGACCGCAAAGGTCACAAAGTCGACACGATCGCTTCGCGAGAAAGTAATCTCCAAGTCGGCAAAATCGGTACTGTCAGAAACGCTGGCGCACCCATTGCCGACAGAAGAGGCACCTAAGGCGAAAGCAGCGTCAGTGTCGGACGTGACGGAGCTCACACGCGTGACAAATCCGCAAACTCCAGCAACGGCGTACAGCTCTGCTTGCTCTGATGGCTCGGAGCAGCTGGGAGTTGTTAACAGAAGCCGCGTGTCAGAAACGGTTATACGGTGGGAAGGTTGTAACATTTCCCCCCCCAAACACATAGTCTCGGATGAGGAAAGCTCCAACGCCTCAAGTCAAACCACCGATTCGCGCAGTCGCCGGGACAGCATCCTATACAGGACACCAAAGAAAGGGACAGGTGTCCATATGGATATGGCGACGGCGGAGGCCAATACCATGCTTCAGCAGGGCAAGCAGGCTTTGGAGGCCGCCGGGAATATGAAACGTGAGTGCAAGCAAGCTGCTCACAATTGTCTTCAGGGTCTATACGAGACCGTTCTGTCCCTGTCAGACTCCAGGGCGCGGCATAAATACAATCTAGAGAAGGAGAGGTCACGCCATGCTCAAGAGCTCGTAAGGGTGGAGAGAGCGCACACAAGAGAGATGGAGACCACCAAGAAGGCTCTAGCGTTGGAATTGGGCCGCGCTCGGGACGACATAGGGGAGACCCTGAAGACAACCAAGCTCATCAGGGAGTGGCTGGGAGCTGAGACCCTACAGGCGCTAAAGGAGAACGCCGAAACACGAAAAGGAGTCCAGGCCCTAGAGGCGGTGGTGCGCAAAGAGCACGAGAAAACCCGAAAAGAGGCCGGAAGAGCCACGGGATCGCCGGGAAGGGACAGCAACCCAAACCCGATCCTTATGCGACTCGAACTCGGCATAGCCAGCGTAACAAATCAGCTAGATACGCTAAGGAAACAGATGGAGCGAATAAGGGCAGACCTTCCGGTGCTCCCCGCCACCGCCTCAGCACAAGACCACCAGTGCCACATTCCTGACGAGCTGCTCGCGGCGGCTTCCGGTACTGCAAGGATAGAAGCCGAACTAAAAAAGCTTGCAGACGTCATAGGCAAGCACATAAGCCAACCACTTCCACCCCCCCCTCAGGATATCAAGAAACACCTGCAGCCAGTGAAGGAAAAGCTGGAGATAGTGTCCTCGGACATCAAAGTCCTGAGAGACAGACCTCAAGCGCCAACACCGCCGGCGACAAACCTCGACACCGAACTCGCTGTTGTAGAGGTCAGGAAAACGCTGGCAGACATCGTCAAGGGCATGGATAACCTGAGGGACAGACCAAAAACGGCGCATCCCGTAAATAGACCCGTGACCACTTCATCACAGCCGAAGCCAACACAGTCCAGCCACACTCTGATAGTCTCATCGACGGACCCTAAACAGACAGGAGACAATGTCATGGAGAGGATCAGAGTGGTGTTGGACCTTAAAACAACGGGGGCTCAACTGAACAAGGTGAGGAAGGCCCGCAATCAAAAGGTTGTCCTAAACTGCGCCACGAGAAAGGATCTGGACCTTGTGAAGAAGCAGTTCAGTGAGAAGGATGACCTCAAAGTACAGGAGCCCAAACCAGCAAATCCCCTGATCTGTATCAGAGGAGTCCAGGCTCATTACACCGACGAGGAGATGGTGGAGCTGTTAAAAGCTCAGAACCAGAGCCTCCTCCACGGTGTCGATATGGCGAGCCAGACCCTGAAGATGCGGTTCAGAAAAAAGGCAAGGAACGCGTTGGTTTGCCACCCGGTGTTCGAGCTCTCCCCAGAACTCTGGAAACGACTCACGCAGGGAGAGGCCAAGGTATTTATTGGCCTGCAAAGGGTCCCCGTGGAGGATCAGTCACCTCTAGTACAGTGCAGCAGGTGCCTCGCGTACGGACATACAAGAACAGTGTGTAAAGAAACGTCGCAGGTATGCAGCTTCTGCTCAGGCGAACACACTGGGAGAGACAGTCCCATAAAACGAGACAGAAAGAGCCCTACGTGCGTGAATTGCGTAAAGGCCAAAAGAGAGGGCACGGACAAGGCGCATGCCGCTTACAGCGACGAATGCCAAGAGCGCCAGAAATGGGACGGCAAAGCCAGAGCACGGGTCTCGTATTGCTGAGGCGGAGGGCACCCAACAGGACAGCACCACGGTTGCAACTCGCAGTGGCCCGACCAAAGGGTTGCATTTTATGCAAGCGAACCTGCAGCGCTCCAAACTAGCTACGACGGAGTTCCACTTAGCGGCTCAGGAGAAGGGAATAAAAGTGGCCCTCGTCCAAGAACCTTATGTAGGAAGAACGGGGATCATGAAACAACACCCTGGCACTCAAGTCATCCAGTGCACCCTGAACCGCCAAAAGCCAGTGAAGGCAGCCATAGTGGTTTTTGGTGACGAGCTGGAAGTCATTCATGACCCTCAACTCGTCACTGAGAACATCGCTTCAGCCACGGTTAAGGTGGGACAAATAAAGTTTGGAGCGGTGTCGGTCTACTTCGAGGGAGACCAATCACTCACACCCTATCTCAACACACTCAACATAACACTAACAAGAATACACACACACACACCCAACACAATCATCGGAGGTGATATAAATGCTTGGAGTCAGTGGTGGGGAAGCAATTCCGAAGACCACCGCGGAGCGGAGTACAACTCGTTCTTAAACGAACAAGATCTCCAGATACTCAACAGAGGACAGGTTCCAACCTTCGAGACGTATAGAGGAGACAGGCTGTACGCTAGCATCGTCGACGTCACAGTGTGCAGTCTGTCACTTCTAGACAGGATCGAGGAGTGGAGAGTTGACAGAGGTCTCACCTCATCTGACCACAATGCGGTGACCTTCACGATGCGTCTCGAGAAACCCCTGGAACCACTTAGGCCAATCTCGACACGCATTTATAATACCAAGAAGGCAAAGTGGTCAGAATTTAAGGAACACGTTAAACTCTGTCTTGAAGGGAAAACCATCACACCCGAAAGAGTTACTGGAGCCTTAAATCATGAAGACCTGGAGAACCTAATCAGCGAGTATACCTCTGCCATACACCAAGCGTGCAAAAAATCAATCCCGAAAATAGGTAACAGAAAAATAGATCTCAAGCCACCTTGGTGGTCTCCTTCTCTGGAACAACTCAAAGGAGAAGTTCTCAGAAAGAAGAGAAGAATCCGCAATGCGGCACCATCAAGGAGGAACTACACAATACAGGAATACCTCACAGCTAAAGAAAATTACTCCACACAAGCCACTGACGCTGCCACGGCAGGCTGGAAAGAGTTCTGCTCCACACAGGAAAGAGAAAGCATGTGGGACGGAATTTACAGAGTCATAAGGAAAACCGCGAGGAGGGAAAATGACGCTCTCCTGAGAGGCCCATCTGGAGAAACCCTGAGCCCAGAGCAATCGGCGGAACTTCTCGCGAACACCTTTTACCCAGCAGACTCAACAGCAACAGAAACGACCTACCACACACAGCTTAGAAGCCGTATACGAGAGGAATCCGATGATCTTCAAGGACTGTCGGCCGATGACCCACCTTTTACACCAGCGGAGCTTGAATTGGTTCTACAAAACCAGAACCCAAAGAAAGCCCCAGGACCGGATGGGCTGACGGCCGATATATGCGTAACCGCTATCAACTGCAACAGGGAAGTGTTTCTCGCCTTGACTAACAGATGCCTGGCGCTATCTTACTTCCCTGGGCAGTGGAAAGTGGCCCATGTGTGCATCCTTAGAAAACCCGGTAAAGACGACTACACTCATCCAAAGTCCTACAGACCCATTGGACTTTTGGCAGTCTTGGGCAAGATCGTCGAAAAACTCATCGTGAACAGGATTCAGTGGCACCTACTCCCCACACTCAACACACATCAATACGGTTTCATGCCGCAACGGGGCACCGAGGACGCCCTCTACGCCCTTGTGACGCACATACGTGCAGAGATAAAAGCAAAGAAGATCGTGCTTTTAGTATCACTGGACATAGAGGGGGCCTTCGATAACGCGTGGTGGCCGGCCATAAAACACCAGTTAATTAGCAAAAAGTGCCCAAGAAACCTATACACCACATTAACCTCATACCTGAAGGATCGAAAGGTACTGGTGAACTACGCCAGAGCGAAAAGCGAGAAGGAGACCACCAAGGGATGTGTCCAAGGCTCCATTGCTGGACCAACACTTTGGAACTTAATCCTAGACTCGCTTCTGACAGAAATCAACAGCTCTGGCGTATTTTGCCAAGCCTACGCGGACGATGTGGTCCTGGTCTTCTCCGACCAACAGGTCAACGCTCTGGAGCGAATAGCAGAAAGGACGTTAGACAGAGTGTCAGAATGGGGTGTACAGAATAAGCTACGCTTCGCCGCGCATAAAACAAATGCGATGGTGCTGACAAGGAAGCTTAAGTATGACACTCCGGTCGTCCACATGTCAGGTGTCCAGCTAAATCTCGTCCAAGAGATCAAGCTACTAGGGCTGATCATAGACAACAAGCTCACTTTTAACGCACATGTTTCCGCCACCTGCAAAAAAGCTGCGGACATATACAAACAGCTTGCATGTGCGGCGAGGGTGACTTGGGGTCTCAACCGCGAGATAATCAGGACCATATACGTGTCGGTGGTAGAGCCGATAGTACTGTATGCCGCAAGCGCATGGGCGCCTGCAGCCGAGAAACTGATGGTAAGGAATCAGTTAGACTCACTGCAGAGAGGCTTTGCGCAAAAGATCTGTAAGGCGCACCGTACGGTGTCTCTGGTATCGGCTCTGCTTCTGTCGGGGCAGCTGCCTCTCGACCTTCGGGTAATCGAGGCCTCAAAACTATTTCAGGTAAAAAAGGGTTACTCCCACGAGTTCCTACCTCCCGGAAGAGAGATAGAGCGAAAAGTAGGGTACCTACAACAGCCTCACCCCTCAAAGCTCATAATCACGGAATACCAGCAACTGGAGGACTTCGACCCTGAAACCGTAGAAACTCACCATATAACCGGCCCCCAAATTTACACCGACGGTAGCAAGATAGAGGGGAAAGTCGGAGCTGCCATAACCTGGTGGAATGAAGGCAGGGAGTCGAAATACAGAACCTTCCGGCTTGAACCGCACAACACTGTCTTTCAATCGGAACTCTACGCACTGTTCAGAGCCACTAAGCTGGTGAAAGAAAGCAGAGGGGACACGACCAGTATTCTCAGCGACTCAAGATCGTCGCTGGACCTGCTGAGGTGTCCGATGGCTACACATCAACTGGCTCACGATCTCAAAGAACTGGTGCGAGAAATCCGCGGGGAGGGCAGGGATGTGCGTTTCTTCTGGTTGAGAGCACATGTGGGAACACTGGGAAATGAAAGAGCAGATGAATTGGCAAAGAAAGCGGCCCTTACCAAAAAGACGGCACCAGACTATGATAAAGTCCCAATATCCTTTGTGAAGAAGTGCATACGCGAGGAAACGGTCGAGAAATGGCAAAAGAGATACGAGTCCTCCAGTACAGGATCGGTGACCAAGGTGTTCTTTCCAAGCGTCATAGCCGCGAAAAGAATTATCAGGGACATAGATCTAACACCAGCTCTAGTCCAAATCTTCACGGGACATGGAGGATTCTCAGCATACTTGCATCGCTTTCATCTTAAAGACAGCCCCGCATGCGTGTGCGAACCATCCACGGAGGAATCAGTCTGGCACCTACTACTCGAATGTCCAAGATTTAGCCACTTCTCGAGGAGGCGGACGCCGCTGTGTACGACAATAGCACATCCCGAGTCATCGCGGGGAGCATGAGAAACTCGTACATGGCGGCCTACAGCGCGACGGGAGGATTCGTGACACGGAACGAGGATGAATCGAAAAGGAGAGGAAAGCCGGTTTTCACGACACCTGACGAGGACCCAATAGTGGTAGTAGCCAAATGCACAGAGGTAATGCTGGACGATAGGTTTCTAGAGATGGCGCAAACCATTTCGGGAACCTCAATTGCAATCAATTTCAAGTGGGTAAACGGAGTTCCGGGGTGCGGAAAGACGACGTGGGTGGTGAGGCACTTCGATGGGGAGAACGACGTGGTGGTAACCACGACAACTGAAGCAGCAAAAGACCTGAGAGAGAAGCTCTCGCACCGCTTAGGCGATAAGGCAAAGACGAAGGTGCGAACTATGGCCTCCGTCCTAGCAAATGGATTCAAAAAGGGAGACAAGTGCCATCGTTTGACGGTGGATGAGGCCCTCATGAACCATTTTGGGGCCATAGTGATGGCTGCTAAGTTGTCGAGTGCTAGCGAAGTTGTCCTCATCGGGGATGTCAATCAGCTACCATATTTGGACAGGGAAAACCTATTTCCACTTAGGTACACCCGCCCAGATATGGTGGTTGCGATCACCCAGGAATTGCTCTGTACTCACCGGAACCCCATGGACGTCGCGCTCGCACTGAGCGACATCTACTGTGGGATCTACTCGTCCAAAACATCCACGAGTAACATTCACTCACTGAGGGTATGTGGCTTCTCCGGTGCGGACATCCCGAAAAAATCCCTGAACACGCTATTCCTGGTGCACACACAGGAGGAGAAATCCTCCCTTAGTGACCAGGGGTACGGATCTGGCGAGGGTTCCCGCATCCTGACCATCCACGAATCTCAGGGTCTCACATACGAGCGCGTCATTGTCATCAACACCCGAAAAGAAAAGACCCACATTCGTTACAGCGTTCCCCACGCGGTAGTGGCCGTGTCGAGACACACAACCAGCTGTGTCTATTACACCGACGACGCAAGTGACGCCATAGGCCGGTTCGCCAAGAAAGCAATGGATGCATCAACAGAAGCAGTTGTCGATTACAACCTAAAGACAGCAATAATGCATCGCAACATGGCGATCGTGGAGGCGCTAACGACCCTTAAGAACTCCCTCTTACCCACTTTTCACATCCCTCATAGCAGTAGTCAGTAAGTTCAACCACATTGTTTATAATAGTAATAGATAGAACGTTAAGACAAAAAAAAAATTTAAACTACATGGCAGAGCCAGTCTGTCAAACTCACGTAAATGCCCTGCCGTTGGTGGCGCTGTACGTCCGGTCGTTCGGTTCCCTCAGAAATGGTTGAGCTGAACGGCGCGGATGTGTACGTCAAGTCCGTGAACGGATGCCATCGGTTGGGGCTGGTCGACTGGAACTGCCATTTAGTTACTTAATATCGTATTTTGTAAATAACCATACCATTTAAAAATTAAAAGCATGCAGAAAAAAAAAAAAAAAAAAAAAAAAAAAAAAAAAAAAAAAAACTTTCTTAGTTTTAGTTTATTTTATAGTATTAATCTTAATGACATTAATCATAACTAAGGTGATGGACCATACACAAATACAGAATCCTAAGATGTATGAAATGTGACGCTCCGCCCGTTTAAGCGGAGATGTAGTAAATAAAGCACATGTACACAGTAGCGAACAATATAATTAAGAGTGACAAGGGCGCGGACCACGAGTCTGCGGATGCATTGTAAGGCAGGAGTGTGGTTTTAGCCGGTAAGAGTCCGGCACTGCCCAGACTGGTTCGTATGTGAAGCAGCTTGGGCGTCCATGAGGATTTCCCACTCGCCCACGCGATTATCCGCTCAAACAGCTTGCCCACCTCGTCTAGCAGCACTATGGGCCGGTACGCGGACGGCAAGTCCGCTGGGCGCCCCGCCTTCCTGAGCAGGACCAGACGACCAGATTTCCACAAAGTGGGAAACTGGCCCTGCTCCAGGCACGCTGTGTAGAGTCCTCTCAGTTGGGGCTCAAGCTCCTTCAGAGCGAGGGCTAACACGCAGCCGTGGATCCCGTCGGGCCCCGGAGCCACGTTCTTGGCTCGGAGCCGCATCACGGCTGCCCTCATCTCTGCCTGTGTCACCTCTGGGACGCTGATGGCGTTCTCCAACTCTGTAGACTCTGCGGCTGTGGGCAAAGCCATCGGCGGCGGAGTATGCTCCGCTCTTGCCGGGAAGAGGGCTGCAACCACCTCTTCCAGCAGCTCGGGTTGGAGACTCTCCGTAAGTGGGGGCACCGCGGCTCGAAGTTTCCCTCGGACCGCGCGATAAGGGCGCCCCCACGGATCCCCGTCTAGAGTCTCCAACATCTCCTCCCTACCACGCGTCCTCGACTCGCCGATGGCCAGCCACAGAGTCTCCTTAGCCGCGCGGTACACCTCATACAGCGCGGCCTCTTCTTCAGGGACCCGACGACGTCTCCTCCGGTATCGGGTGTACTGGCGTCTGACCGCCACGCACGCGACGCGCAGCTGCGCGATCTCGGCGGTCCACCAGTACACCTGGCGCCTTGCGGGCTGTGCGTGGGCTCGGGGCATGGACGCGTCGCAGATTTGCGTCATCGCCCCGCGAAACCACAGCGCCTCCTGCTCGACGTCGACGGGTCCGTTCATTGCCGACTCCCGGCTCCAGGCCTGGACAATAGCGGCCTCCTCGAGAAGCTTCCTGTCGATGTGCTTACGCGCCCAGCGTGGACCGTCCGTTCGCGGGGCCGGTGGATCGCGGCCGCCGGCGGTCTGGGCGGAGACGTCGAAGCGGATGTACCTGTGATCCGACAACGTCTCCACCTCCACAGCGACACGCCAGTCACGGACACGGCTCGCGACAGCGGGGCTAGCGAACGAGACGTCCACAATAGAACCGCCCCGCTGCCGAACGCACGTGTGGACCGAGCCCCGATTTAGGACGGTCAAGCCAGTCGTGACCGCCCATTCCTCCAGCGCCTCGCCCTTAGCATCGGTCACAGGGGATCCCCACGCCGCAGACTTGGCGTTGAGATCCCCCAGCAACAGCACCGGGCGAGGGTGGAGTCGGCCCACGACGGCACCCAACTCGACAAGGAACCTCTCGAAGTCGGCGAGACTCAGCGGTCGGTGAAATTATTATTCCGACATCGCACCCCCCTCCTCAGCTACCGCCGCTGGAGCTACAGCGGCGACGGCGACGACGGCTTCAGCAACAGGGCGAACCTGCGCCGGCACCACGCCCTTCCTCACGGGGGGCTTGCAGCTCCTGCCCGTCATCCTGTGGTCCGCGGGGCGGCCACCGGCGGCACACGCCGCGCAGTGTGGCGCGGTAGCGGTGCAAGCGGCCCACCCGTGTCCCTCCCGCCCGCATTGGTAGCACGTATCTCCCCAGTCGGACTTGGAGGGACACGTGGCCCGAGTGTGGCCGACAGCGAAGCACTTGAAGCACCGGACAGGCTGGTCCTCAAGTGGCCGGACCACTGCCCAGCCGAACCCCACTTGCATCCGTCCCTTGGTCGCGGCAAGGACGGCCCCAGCCGCGGTGACCGGGCACTCGACACGGATGATACCCATACCGCGGCGGCCGGGCCTGATGGCTCCACCCTTCAACGCGCCAGTGTCGCAGCCTCCAGCCGCCGCGACGGCCGCCACCACCTCCTCTTTGGTGACTGAATCGTCCAGATCGGCCACCTCCAAGGCTGCGGTCTTAACAGGCCTGGCGACCCTTGCCACATCCGCGATGACCTCTTGCAACTTTGTTGCGAAGAGGTCCGCATTTGTGCCTCGTTGCTCCCCCGAGAACTCGAAAATTCGAGCCCCGGTTAGGGTTCGGCGGCACGTGATGTTGCTGATCCCCAGCTGGGAGGGATCAGCATTGGTACGAGCCCGTCTTAGGACGGACTCGTACGTCTCGCCCCGCTCCACGGCCTCCGGGGTGATGGTCACCACGACAGCCGCAGTTTTGGGAGGAACCAGCTTCCTCCCCGCCTTCTTGCCGACTGCAGGACCAGTCGCAGCAGGCTTGGGGGCCGACTTTTTGCCCTTTTTCCCTTTTCCCCTCCTAACCACTTCCGTCCACGACTGGTTGGATGGGGTGGTGGAAGGAAGAAGGGCGTCTTCCTCCTGCGAGTTCTGGGGGGCTGCTGGAGTGGCAGACGACCCAGACGCTACCTCCGCGCTTGTGGTGGGCGTATGAGGAGCCGCCTTGGTCCTCTTGCCCTTGCCTTTGCCCTTGGAGGGCTGCGATACCGGGCCTGCTAGAGGCGCAGGTTCCGGTTCCCTCGGCGGTGGACTCTTGTCCGCCGCTAGCGGTGGGCGGAGCCGCCTTTCCGGCAAGAGCCGGTCCTCGATGCCTGCGAAGCAGGCTCGGATGAAGGCCCTCTCCTCCAAGATCACCCCGCGGATTGTTGCCTCAAGACTGGCAGGGGAGGAGGAGGAGCCTCCTACCACCGGACAGACTGGAGCAGATTGGGCAGGCCTGGCCGTAGCATCAGCCAGCTTCTGGTGTAGCTGGCTGACCTCCGCCTGCAGGCGATCCACCTTCGCCTGCAGCTGCCGCGTCTCGTCCGTGGCCGTCCGCTTCACCAGCTCCGTTATAATGCCGTACATGCTGGCGGCCCGGCATTTGAGGGCCTTCTGGAAGGTCCCCTTCAAATTGGACGACTTAGAGGCGACCTCCAGAACCTCCTGCCGATCCTCCTGCGCCATGCGCTCCAGTTCTGCCAGGGAGTGGTAGGTGACACACCTCTCCGACAAATAAGCCCCAACGATGTGGCGGAGGTAGGGAGGTACCCCATGGTACCGCAGTGCCTCCCGAATACAACTCCAGGGCAGGGTGTTGAAGGCGTTGGAGATGTCCAAGGACACCGCCAACATCACCCCGCCCCGAGACACTGCTTCCTCCGCCAGGACTCTAACCCGCGACACAGCGTGGATTGTGGAGCGCCCATGCCGAAACCCGAACTGGCTGTCGTCCAGGTCCGGCCCCTCTCTGCACAAGTGGCCAACGAGGCGAGCTGCGATTATCCGCTCAAACAGCTTGCCCACCTCGTCTAGCAGCACTATGGGCCGGTACGCGGACGGCAAGTCCGCAGGGCGCCCCGCCTTCCTGAGCAGGACCAGACGACCAGATTTCCACAAAGTGGGAAACTGGCCCTGCTCCAGGCACGCTGTGTAGAGTCCTCTCAGTTGGGGCTCAAGCTCCTTCAGAGCGAGGGCTAACACGCAGCCGTGGATCCCGTCGGGCCCCGGAGCCACGTTCTTGGCCCGGAGCCGCATCACGGCTGCCCTCATCTCTGCCTGTGTCACCTCTGGGACGCTGATGGCGTTCTCCAACTCTGTAGACTCTGCGGCTGTGGGCAAAGCCATCGGCGGCGGAGTAGGCTCCGCTCTTGCCGGGAAGAGGGCTGCAACCACCTCTTCCAGCAGCTCGGGTTGGAGACTCTCCGTAAGTGGGGGCGCCGCGGCTCGAAGTTTCCCTCGGACCGCGCGATAAGGGCGCCCCCACGGATCCCCGTCTAGAGTCTCCAACATCTCCTCCCTAGCTCGCGTCCTCGACTCGCCGATGGCCAGCCACAGAGTCTCCTTAGCCGCGCGGTACACCTCATACAGCGCGGCCTCTTCTTCAGGGACCCGACGACGTCTCCTCCGGTATCGGGTGTACTGGCGTCTGACCGCCACGCACGCGACGCGCAGCTGCGCGATCTCGGCGGTCCACCAGTACACCTGGCGCCTTGCGGGCTGTGCGTGGGCTCGGGGCATGGACGCGTCGCAGATTTGCGTCATCGCCCCGCGAAACCACAGCGCCTCCTGCTCGACGTCGACGGGTCCGTTCATTGCCGACTCCCGGCTCCAGGCCTGGACAATAGCGGCCTCCTCGAGAAGCTCCCTGTCGATGTGCTTACGCGCCCAGCGTGGACCGTCCGTTCGCGGGCCACCTCGGGTAACCTTTTTTTTTTTTTTTTTTTTTTTCCGGGGTGGAAAATCCTCATGGATGTCCTCCGCCCTGGGGCGGGCGGAGGGGTCTGTCAGACTCTTACTGACTAAAAACCACCCCGGTGTTCCGACTCACACCTACGCCGGGGGTCGCGGGAACGTAAAAATCTTCCGCAACCCCCGACTGGTGCCGGCCCGCCATCGCGGGCCTCCTCGGGTCAGGGGGGGGAGTGAGGTGTTTGACTCCCCCCGTGACGTCTAAGAGGGGCGCGCGTGGAACACTACGCGCCGCCACCTCGGGTCCTGATGTTTGGGGGGCGACGGACGTCCCCGAGTCCGTCGCCCCTGGACCCATTTAGGGGGGCTGGAAGAGGGCGTTATCCGCCCTCCGCCGACGCCCGGTGCGCCTGCTGCGGGCCGGGTGAGTGGACGAGATCTCCCTCTCCCTTTCCGCAGCCTCCTTCTGCGAGACGACCGTCTCGCAGTAGGAAACCACCGCGTCCCAGGACTCCTCGCTGTCGACCATCGACTCAACGACGGCCGGCAGCGAGAGGTCACTGCCTACTTCTGAGATGAGGGCACGGCGCGGCTCCTCCCAAGCGGCACACTCTGCCAGCGTATGCCGCGCCGTATCCTCCCGGCAGTCGACGCAGTGGTGACACCGAGCGTCCGGCTCCCTGTTTATGCGACACAGATACTTCCCGAAGCAACCATGCCCCGAGAGCACCTGCGTCACCCGAAACGACAGGGAGCCGTGCCTCCTCCCGAGCCAGCGCTCGAGCACCGGCCGGACCGCCTCGATGATGTCGAGGCCGGCGGTAGGGCGTGAAAGCCTGTCCCGCCATTCCGCCACCAGGACCTCGCGAAGCTGAGACCGATGCAGCTCTATGTGTCGCTGCATCGGTTGCTCACCCCGCGCCCTCGCTTCCTCGCGCCACCGATACGATGACGCGAGTACTTTCGCCTCGAGGTCCCAGGGCGGGGATCCGGCCAGTGCACAAGCCGCCTCGTAGGAGATCGTGCGATACCCCCTGATGACTCTGACGGCCATCGCTCTCTGCGGCTTGCGCAAGACTGCGATACTACCGGCCGTCAGGTCAGCCGCCCAGATCGGGGCCCCGTAAAGGGCCATCGATCGCACGATCCCCACGTAGAGCCGCCTACAAGCGGCGCTCGGGCCCCCCAGATTGGGAAGCAGCGTTGACAGCGCCCCAGCAGCGCCCAGCAACTTGGGCGCCAGCCGTCGGAAATGGGGCCCGAAGTCCCACCGGCTGTCGAGCACCAATCCCAGATACTTCATGGTGGACTCGACAGCGATCCGACCCCCCCGACCACGATGTGTGAGCCGGGTGGCGGCGCCCGCCGGGGGCCATGAAACACCATGGCCTCCGACTTGCTGAGGGCCACCTCCAGGCCTAGGCGACGTATGCGGCTCACCACCTGTGAGACCGCAGCCGTCGCCAACAACGCTGCCTCCCTGTGCGAGCTCCCCCGGGCAGTGACCAGCGTGTCATCCGCATAACACGTCACGTCGACCCCCGGACTGAGCTCGCCCCTCAGCACCCAGTCGTACCCGATGTTCCACAGGAGCGGGCCTACAACCGAGCCCTGTGGAACACCGCACGACATGCGGCGCTGGTTTCCGCCATCACGTCCCATGTAGGTGACACACCTCTCCGACAAATAAGCCCCAACGATGTGGCGGAGGTAGGGAGGCACCCCATGGTACCGCAGTGCCTCCCGAATACAACTCCAGGGCAGGGTGTTGAAGGCGTTGGAGATGTCCAAAGACTCCGCCAACATCACCCCGCCCCGGGACACCGCTTCCTCCGCCAGGACTCTAACCCGCGACACAGCGTGGATTGTGGAGCGCCCATGCCGAAACCCGAACTGGCTGTCGTCCAGGTCCGGCCCCTCTCTGCACAAGTGGCCGACGAGGCGGGCTGCCATTATCCGCTCGAACAGCTTGCCCACCTCGTCTAGCAGCACTATGGGCCGGTACGCGGACGGCGAGTCCGCAGGGCGCCCCGCCTTCCTGAGCAGGACCAGACGACCAGATTTCCACAACGTGGGAAACTGGCCCTGCTCAAGGCACGCTGTGTAGAGTCCTCTCAGTTGGGGCTCAAGCTCCTTCAGAGCGAGGGCTAACACGCAGCCGTGGATCCCGTCGGGCCCCGGAGCCACATTCTTGGCCCGGAGCCGCATCACGGCTGCCCTCAGCTCTGCCTGTGTCACCTCTGGGACGCTGATGGCGTTCTCCACCTCTGTAGACTCTGCGGCTGTGGGCAAAGCCATCGGCGGCGGAGTATGCTCCGCTCTTGCCGGGAAGAGGGCTGCAACCACCTCTTCCAGCAGCTCGGGTTGGAGACTCTCCGTAAGTGGGGGCGCCGCGGCTCGAAGTTTCCCTCGGACCGCGCGATAAGGGCGCCCCCACGGATCCCCGTCTAGAGTCTCCAACATCTCCTCCCTACCTCGGGTAACCTAACCTAACCTAACCTAACCTAACCTAAAGTCCGTGACTGTACCTCAATTGTTAGGAAGAATTCCGAAACAAAAACATTTTTTTTTACATCGCAAAATAAAATAAAAAAACAAATAAGTACAAAGTGTATTTAGGAGATCACCTTTTATGCAAGAATTGCTTGTGTTAGGAGACTCCGCTCTTTCACTTAGAATTATCCATTAATTTTCAATTGAGTGTTAAAAAATATATATATATATATGTATATAAATAGGTTAGTAAATTAGCTACTATCCATTTATTTTTATTTTCAGTATTGCTTGGAAATCTAAAATATTAAATGCATAAAAAAACACACATATACACTCAAAAAAATATCGAATGGGGAAATTTTAAATCATATTATGGCAACCGTCGCTCTTTAAATGTCACTGTTTTCGTTCGTTCATTCGTTCAGGTTTTTTGTTCCAAATAACCTAAAATTCATAGTTATCTAAATTAAAAAACGATGTTATTTTAAGTACTTACAAGTGAAAAGTGATTCCGTGAGACTTTTTCTGTGATTTAGTATTGTTTTTACACGTTTTCACTACACAGGAAGGCATAATTATATTTGTTTTGGTGATGTTAGCTAGACGATGACTCGTGACGTACTAGGAGCGATGAGCTTGGTTTTAGTGTAGGTGTGTGCGTGAGCCTGTGTGTTTACTTGCAGTAGCGTGGTTTTGTGGCTTCACTTTTGATGTACGGCGTGATCTATCTTTCCTTTTTTGTTGGTCTGAGGCATTTTCATATTCTTTACAACAAAATATTGATTGACTGTAATGACAGTACCATGTGTCAATTTTGAAAAGTTTGTTATTTTCTGGGGTGTGTTCACTTTATTAGCCTAGATAATTAGAAAAGTTTGTTCGTTTTAGGAGTAAATTAAAGTGTACATAAATAATAAAATAAATTAATTAATTAAAAAACGATTTTCCTCAAAATTGGTAATCCTACACATACAGTTAGAGCTACTACTTTTTGGGATGTCTATCCAAATATATTTAACTTATCCTGGTTAGAATTATTGAATAATAAAAAAACCATTTTTGGACATGTCCTTTCGAATCGATGTGACCTGTGGAAAATGCTCACATCCATTCATCAACTTGAAAAGAGTTGACAATGTTCAAACGGCTGAACAGATTTTCTTGAATCATAGCTAAGTACACTATCAAGTCACCTTTCAAACAAAATAAAAAATATCAGAATCGATTCAGCCGTTTGGCAGCTACGAGACACACAGATACACACGTTAAACTTATAACACTCCTCTTTTTCCGTCGGTGGGTTAAACATGTCGCAGCAGTCGAGAAACACCTGAATGACTACTTCGCGATGCCGATAGCTCACGAAGAAGACCCAATATTCTTCTCGCCTGGCGCAGTCAGACGCGCCATCCGAAAGACGAAGCTCCGAAAGGCCCCCGGTGCGGACGGTATCACAAATACAGCGCTGCGCCACTTGCCGTTCCGTGCAGTAGCGGCACCGGCGCGCCTGTTCACTGCGATACTACGCACCGGGACCTTCCCCGCCTCGTGGAAGGAAGGGCGCGTCATCATGCTGCCCAAGGCGGGAAAGAATATCCTGAAGCCGGAGATCTATCGGCCGATCACCTTGCTGCCGACAGTCTCCAAGGTGTTCGAGGCACTCCTGCTGCGACATCTCCTACCACACATCCCGCCGCGTCCGGAGCAGTTCGGGTTCCAGGCGGAACACAGCACGACGCTTCAGTTGTCGAGGGTACTGCACCACCTCACAACTGCTCAAAACAAGAAGGAGTACGCAGTTGCAGTATTCCTCGACATGGAGAAGGCCTTCGACCGTGTGTGGCATGAAGGTCTAGTCTTCAAGATGGCCACCACAGACGCGCCCCGCCGCGTTGTCAAAGTGGTGTCTAGCTTTCTCTCCCACAGGACATTCAAGGTGGTGGTCGACGGGGCGCTCTCCAGCGCCCGCCCCGTACGCGCGGGCGTGCCTCAAGGCAGCTGCGTGTCGCCGGCGTGTTACTCGCGTTACACCGACGACATCCCCGCCACTTCAGACTCGATGCTCGCGCTGTATGCCGACGACGCCGCGTACATTACCAGATCGCTAAACGCGAAGTACGCGGCTGTCAAGATGCAGCGCGCCCTCGACCTGCTCCCCGAGTGGCTGTCGAAGTGGCGGCTCTCGGTCAACGTGGGTAAGACGCAGGCGCTGATCACCGGATTCGCGCCCCTCCCACCACCTCTGAAACTGCAAGGAGCCGACATCGAGTGGTCGCCCCGGGTGAAGTACCTGGGTGTCACCATCGACCGTCGGCTCACGATGGGGCAACATGTCCGAAACATTGTCGCGCAGGGTAGGGTTGCCCGCAACCTACTCAGACCTGTGCTCTCGTCCCGCATCCCGGCGCGCGTCAAGCTGGGCGTGTACAAGTTGTACGTGCGCCCTATCTTGACGTACGCCACCCCGGCGTGGTTCGCCCTCACGAGCGAAGGACACCGCAAGTAGCTCCGCACGCAACAAAACTATGCGTTGCGGACTATCGTTGACGCCCCTCGTATCGTGAGGAACGATATCATACACCGGGACCTAGGGATTGAGAGCCTGGATGAGTTTGTGCGGGGCCTAGCGAAGGGGATGTTCGCGCGTGCCGACGCGTCTGCCTGGCCCCATGTCAGGCAGATTGCACCGTTGCATACGCGCCCCCCCGACGCAAGACCCCTCCCGCGCGACCTGGTTGCGGACATTGCCCCCTCCATACCGGACTGACGCCTCGGGTGAGCCGCACCCAGGTTACACGCGGCCCACCCGATACAAAAAGACTGCACACATGTATATACATACATCTGTTGCGTTGCGTGTTCTAAGTTAATATAGGCATGCTGCGTAACAAACACAGACATCCACCACTATACAGACACCCAAACATAACGTGTGCGGGCACGACGCGGGCCGCGACGCACACAGTCACTGAGCGGCGGTATACTACACTATAAGCCGCTCATACATACATACCAGTTTCTCCCTCAAACCGCAAATGGCTAGATCTGTGACCGGGGCGAGGGAAAACTACACCCTACTCTGTAGGAGCGTCGAGTCGGCATCTTCGTCGCTGGTCGTCACCCGCTAGGCCTCCCCCAGGTAACTGGGGGTCTCACCTGGCGGTGACAGACCGCCGAGATGTCGTGAAGAAAGCGGCGCTATAGATATAGCGCCGTGGTGCGCCTACAGAAAAACACATAGCAACTAATCACACGGAAGCGGTAAATTACGCGTCCAAAAACTGTCATCTGCCGACTTAGGCAAATCAAGTGACGGGCCCGCATTGGCGGGCCACGGCAAAGCCTCCGCGGGAAAGGGGCGGAGCCCCGACCACGCACGCCACGTCCCCTTACGGGGACGTAGCGACATCCAGTATCGTATCGGTGGGTTAAAAACGACCCGACTGCCCCCGACAAGCACCCACCTTTTGTGTGTTTTGAGCATAAATGATGCACTATAAGTACTAAATCAAATTTAAACTACCAACAATATTTCGTATTATTATCGGTCATGTTAAATGATCACTGTATCACTGTTAAATGATCGTTGATCAAATACATAATTTTACCACTCATAACTATTAACGTCCCTCTGCATCATGTCATGTATCAGTAGTACCTACTACTCACGGTACTACTCGCGCTCACGGTGCACAATGAGAAACGTAAGTGTGGCCGCTTCATTCAATGCAATAATTCTTGCGGTAAATCTCTTTGATCTGCCTAAAATGCCGCCACCAGAGTTATCAATCACCCAACGTCAAATGCAAAAATTCTTGGGGCAAGTCGTGGTGTAGTACATACACCAACGGTTAACGTCTATCGCGATAATCCATTGGTGTGGCCCCAGCTTATAACAGATTTGTCATATTTAAAAATCATTTTAAAAAAACTTTGTATCTCCGGCAAGGGGGAGTGGGGGTTCTACTAATCCTTCCCCCTCTCCTCCCGCCCCTATTATCGAGGCGGCACGTTTCTAAATTTTAACCTGCTCAGGTTCTAGGGTAAAACGCGTTCTCAGAAATAATTTAATATCAATTAAAATATTAACTCTCTAATGATTTTTTTTAACTCCTTATCTCTCACTAACGATTCCCAAACTATACAAAAAAAAAATTACGTCTACGTCCATTTTTGCGGGAATGAGGGCCAATTTCACAAAAGTAATTAAAATCGTTGATAAATAAAACTAATTGTTTTTACATAAAAACTAATTACTCTCTAACGATTTTTCTTTTCTCTCTAACTCTCTCTAACAATTCTCTAACGATTAGCATTAACAAAAGTTGAGAATAATTATATTGGGGGCAAAATTCACATAGGTGGGCTAACGTCACGCTGTTAGAAATTATTTAAAATAAAATATTAACTCTCTAACGATTTTGTGTAACTCTCAATCTCTCTCTAACGATTCGCAAACGATTAAAAAAAAAAAATTACGTCTAAGTCCATTTTTGCGGGAAGGGGGGCCAACTTCACACGAAAAATTAAAATTGTTTTTACATAAAAACTAATTACTCTCTAACGATTTTTCTTTTCTCTCTAACTCTCTCTAACGATTAGCATTAACAAAATAAAATTATTAAATAAATAAATAAAAGTTCATAATAATGAAATCTTGCGGCTAACTTCACCGAGGTCGTTCACCTACTATACCCTATGTTTGTCGAGACGGTAAAAAAAATCAGCCGGTATACATAGATACACTGAAAACCAGCGCTGGTGCTCTGTCTCGCGTAGGATCGCAGGATTATGCTGAGTGATGGCCGTTTTGCGTGTATGTGACGCATATTTTCCCGCAACTTGTTATTTTCGTATATTTGTCCTTTCTTGGCGTCATGTTTGCCGCAAATAAACGTATTTTCTTTCTTTCTGTATTTTCTTATAGGGAGGTACTAAGATGAGTTTATATTATATAATTAATATAATAGGTACAAAGAAAAATAAATATTGCATTAGAATTCTGAAACATCCTGTTATTAATGTTTACGTATCAAACGGTAGAACATACCTACGCCTATCCTAAGTCCTATTCGGCTTGACAGAGTATTCGAAAGAATCGGAAGTAGATTTGCATGATAGAGTAATTGAAATTTTCCAAGACATTTTGCATGTGGACCTAACGGGTTATATAGAAAATATTTATAGATTAGGAAGAAATACTATCAATACCCGACCCCTGGTAGTAGAGCTACTAAGTAAAAGAATGGTGAGTTACTTAATCAAAAATAGTCTTTACTTTCAAGGCACAAGACTATCCGTATCTGAATTTTTAGATGAAGATGCACGTAAGCATAGGCAACTCTTGCGAGAAGAAATGTTGAAAGCACGAAAGAAAGGCCTACATTCAGTCATTCGGAATAATCAATTATACGTCCAGGGAGAACTAATAAATAAGAGGAATAAAACATACCAAGAAAACAATGAAACTAAAAACACAAACGATAATACATTTATAACTCAAAACAATATTCACAGCAACGACCAACACAAGGAAACAGTAACTAACATAAATACAGAAAACAACTCCTTTCGAAGCCACAGGACAACATTTTAACATTTTATTCCAAAACATACAAAGATCTAGTCCTTGCAAATACTCCAGTCACCGTCTCCGCATGTTTAGAACCATTAACTGTCGAGGACGCATATCACCCTGCGTTGTTAATTCAGTTTGTTACTGTACTACCTCAGTCTCTTAATGCCAGTGCACGCATGACGTATCAGTATAACAAAGGCAACTACGAACGTATTCGATCTGACCTGCGGGGCACTAACTGGGACCACATAATATTGGAAGGTACTGTCGATGAAGCTGCTGGGAATTTCTATTCCACGTTGTTCGAGATCAGAGATAAACACATTCCTCAGCGTCAATGTAAACTCTTTAAATACCCATCTTGGTATAACTCGGCGCTCATTAAGATACTTAAAGAAAAATTTAAAAATTATACGAAGTTTAAAGTCTACGGTAATAATTCGGATCGCTTGTCTTATCAATTACTTCGCGACAGAGCCAATGATATTGAACAACTTTGTTATAAGGCTTACATGACTAAAATCGAGTCCTCAATAGGTACTAACCCAAAACTTTTCTGGTCTTATGTAAAAAGTAAACGCATGAACAGTAATTTCCCATCAAGTATGTCATATGGTGATAATAGAAGTGACACAGGGGGGGGAATTTGTGAGCTCTTTGCTAATTACTTTCGCACAACCTTTCTTGATGCTTCCTCCGCAAGTCACGGCTGTGGTACGACCGGCTGTATTTCCAGCTGTGATTTAAGTTCAATCGAAATTGACGTAGTGATCGTTCATAAGCATTTAAAATCCCTGGACTTAGCCAAATCTGCCGGGCCTGATGCCCTACCTGCTGTGTTCATAGTCAAGTGCGCTGAGGAACTGGCTATGCCTGTATCACTCTTATTCAAAAGGTCATTATCTGACGGTATTGTGCCTTCTTTGTGGAAATCTGCTTTTATATCACCCATCCATAAGAAGGGTGCTAAAGACAAAATTGAAAATTATAGGCCAATTTCAAAACTTTGCCTACTTGCTAAAGTGTTGGAACGCATAGTTTATAATCAGTTGTATAGCAGTGTTGCTACTAGCTTAAGCCCTCAACAGCACGGATTTCTGAAAGGAAGGTCTACAGTCTCTAACCTAGTTGTGTTAACTGATTTTATTACGGAGCATATGGATAATGGATCCCAGGTCGACGCTATTTATACTGATTATAACAAGGCGTTCGATAGAATTGATCATGACATTCTACTAAGGAAGCTTTTCAACTTGGGCATTAGGGGAGACCTATACAGATGGTTTTCTTCTTATGTTGAAAATAGGACACAAGCAGTGGTTCTCAGTGGCTTTATATCCTCCTGGTCAACCATCCCCTCTGGTGTACCGCAGGGCTCCCTGCTGGGGCCGTTATTATTTGTACTCTTCATTAATGACATCGGCGTGTGTTTCAAGCATTCTAAATACCTAATGTTTGCAGATGACATGAAAATATATACATCAGTCAACAATTTGAGTGACGCTAGACTTTTGCAGGCGGACATATCTAGATTAGTAAGCTATTGTACAAGGAATAAATTAGATCTCAACATATCGAAATGCTTAGTTATCACCTTCACCCGGAAGAAACTAACAGTCATATATCACTACTCAATTGCAAATCAGCCTTTATCTCGAACCCATGTTACCAGGGATCTTGGTATTCTTCTTGATAGTAAGCTCACCTTTGAGTGTCATGTCGACCATATCGCCAAAAGGGCATCCAAAGCCCTGGGATTCATTATTCGTAATGCCAGTTCCTTCAATAAAATGAAAACATTAAAAATTTTATATTGCGCTTACGTCCGCAGTCATCTCGAATATGGCAGTCAAATTTGGAATCCGAGTTATGCAGTGCATTCGGACAGATTGGAACTAATACAAAGGAAATTCACAAGATACTTAGGCTACAAATTTAAAATTCCTTATCTTAGTTACAATGAACGATGCGCTCGTTTCCACTTACTTCCACTAGTAACTCGGAGAAATATATCTGACCTACGGTTCCTAGTGAAAATAGCACAATCAAGGATTGAATGTCCCGAACTTCTTTCCAAGCTGTCTCTGAATGTTCCGCCTCGACACTCTCATCTGAGAAATCTTCTTCATGCTCCTTACGCGCGCACAGTTTACCGTAGCAATTCTTACATGATTCGCTCGGTCAGAGTATTTAACCAAATTGTTGTGAATAAACTCCCCTCAATCGATTTGTTTGCAAGCAGCTTAGCGTCCATTACTACTGTTCTATCTAAACACTTTATTGTTTCTGATGCATACTAATAGCGGTTGTGCATGCACCTGTACTTAAGCAGGTACTTAATTTAATGTTATACTTTATGAATTCATAACCAATTTCGAAAAGTATAACAATAATCTATTGCTAATTGTGGAGGCTTGTAAATGGCTTGTCGTCAATTACCTCATTCTTAACTCTGTGTTGATAGCTGTAAGCCACCCAAAGATAATAAAAATAAAAAATAAAAATAAAAAATAAAAAATAAAAATAATAAACAAGACATATTTGAAGCTTTTATTGAAGAAAATCCAACATTTAATGCAATTCAGAAACCTGGTTATCGTGCGAAAAACAAACCATGATACAATTTAGCGGTTACAAAATAGCTACCTCATACTGCCGAAAGAATCGAGGAGGTGGCGGCGTATGCATCCTGGTCCAAGATCACATAGAATTTATAGACAGGAATGATATTACAGATATGTCCATAGAATATGTTATTGAATTATGTGCAATTCAATTACCCAAAGAAAATATTTTATTACTAGCGATATATTGGAATAAAAGAGAGGAAGATATATTTATCGGTCAATTAAAAATGATTCTAAACTATATAAGCAAAAATAAATATTCCAAATTTGATATTATAATTGGCGGCGATTTTAACATAAATGTTTTAGAGAGCAACAGGAAAACTAGTCAATTCTTAGATCTAATGCTAGAGTTCAAACTTACACAACACGTAAAAAACCCCACACGTATTACTCAAACTACATCTACATGCTTAGATTTAATATTTACAAACTGTATCATAAATAGAATATGTACGAAAATTGAAGAATTTGGTTTGTCAGACCATAGCGGAACAACACTACAAATCTCTATACCACATGTAATCACATCTCAACCTACTTGGTATGCGAAAAAGAGATTATTTAACGACACCAATATATTAAAGTTTAAGTCTGCACTACAAGACATAGACTGGAACAAAATAATATTAGAAGACCAAAATATGAACGATAACTACAAAGCATTCAATGATACCCTAACAAATATCCAAAACAAATGCATACCATTGCGTAAAATTAAATTAAAATCAAATTTTAAGAAAAAATGGCTAACCAAAGGTATCAAAAAATCCTGCAAAAATAAGAGATTATTGAAAATATTTACACTCAAAACAAATAACCCAATACTATCACAACACTATAAACAATATGAAAAAATATTAAAAAAGTCAGTAACAACAGCAAAAAAACAACAGTATATTGACAAAATAAAAAAAATCTAATAATAAAGTCAAAACAATGTGGAATATTATAAACGAGCGAACCAATAAAATCATAAAAAAAGACAAATTTAACATAAAACTACAAACAAATAATAATAAAATAACCTCAGAGCCAAAGAAAGTAGTCAATATATTTAACAACTTTTTTGCATCTATCGGTGAGGGAAGTCGAGTACGAACTAACGATGAGTCGAAAAGTATACCAGTGACTTCACAAACCGAAAATACAATGTTCCTCACTCCAGTAGACCCATTCGAAATCAAATAGTATGCTAAAAACACTAAAAAATAAAAAAAGCCACGGCATAGACGAACTTCCACCCTGTCTACTCAGAAAATGCGCTGATGAGCTTACACTACCCTTCTATAAATTGCTAAACCAGTCTTTTGAAGATGGCGTATTCCCAGACCAGCTGAAAATAGCGTTAGTGAAGCCTCTACACAAGAAAAATGACAAAACAGAGCCAAGTAATTACCGTCCAATAGCTTTACTGCCTACAGCTTCAAAGATCTTCGAGAAAGCAATGTGCAATCGCGTGTACACTTTCTGCGAAAAATATCAAATATTTGACGAATGCCAAAACGGCTTTCGAAAAAATCGATCAACAGCGTTAGCAGTTTATAAATTTATACAGGGAGCCCTAAGCATAATAAATAATAAAAAATACGCATTAGGGTTAATGCTTGACATGACCAAAGCTTATGATAAAGTGCAATATGATATTTTATTAAATAAATTATATAGATTAGGGATCCGCGGTAAAGCATACGAATGGTTCAAATCTTATCTGGAAAATAGAGCACAGCTAGTAGAGATAGAATACTTCAATAGCACTATAAACGAACTTCAAAAGTTTCGATCTGACCTAAAGGCGATAAGCGCATCAATACCACAGGGTAGTGTTATTGGATGTCTTCTGTTTCTCATTTACATCAATGATCTCCCAAAATTTATTGCAGAAACCGGACCTTGCGTTTTATTTGCGGACGACATCTCCATTCTCACCCAATGTCATGACAATACGAACTTAATGTTGAAACGGTTGAAACATACATGTTACACTCTAAATTATTCGTTCATAGATCATAGATTGTAGAGGATGGTTCTCACTCTATACAAAGACAATATTATATACTTCCTCTTGTCAAAATGTCGTCATGGTGAGAACACACATTTTCTAGTTTCTTCCTAATTTTTCTTATAATGTTTGGTACCCTTGTGATTGTAATGTAGTTTAATAACTGCTATTCACTACAACTTATTGTATATAAGGAATACATGAATAGACACAAAGATTTCGTGTTTTAATCCCACCGCATGTCACCAGTAGCAACTCGGCACGACCACGTCTTATATTAGCTTCACAGCGCAGACACTATTTGCTCTGTTCTATTAGTTCGTAATAACAGGTTATGGGCCCAGAAAAGTTATAAGAAAAAAAAAAAAAGTGATAACGCGTGCAGAACATAACCTTAAAAATTTGGATTGCTACTTGGTGGTGCGGTGGTGATTTTGTGTGGCGTGTCCCAAGATGGCGCCGCCTCAAGAAGCGAGCAATGGAAATGCCTTGCAAGGTAATAATAATAGCTTGATGTCTATAGAGAAATTGGAAGGTGTATCAAACTATTTAAATTGGAAATTTGCAATAAAAATGCTGCTTACTATGGATGGCTTGTGGAATACAATCGAAGGCATTGAGACTGATCTGGTGAAAGATCAGCGTGCTTTGGCGCGCATAGCTTTATGCATCAAACCGACGCTTTATCAATATATCAGGAATTCCACTACAGCAAAAGGTGCATGGAAAAGCTTAGCTGATATATTTGAAAATAAGGGCTTGTTACGGCGTGTGTTACTTTTGAGACAACTGCATAGAATCGATTATACCCAGTTTTCAAGTATGTCTGAGTATATACAAGGTGTCATGACCCTCGTGCAGCAGCTCTCGGATATTGGCCGTAAAACGGATGATGCTGAAGTCGCAGAAATTTTATTGAGTGGTCTACCTCAGGAGTTTGAATACTTGGTTTCTAATCTTGAAACAGTATGTTTAACCAATGATCTCACCAGCGAGATTGTACGAACTCGACTTTTACAAGAAGAGCTGCGGAGAAATGATGGTGCATCGAACAATAATAACAAAGCATTAATATCGAAGAACTCTTTCAAGAAGAAGACAGTGATCTGTCATTATTGCAATAAGCCAGGACATATTAAAGCCAAATGCTTCAAGATGAAAAATGACAGGAAGAATGAGTCTACAAGCTTCGCTTCAGCTTTGTTTGTTCATCAAAGTAATGCATGGTTCATCGATTCCGGTTGTACATCTCATATGACAAATTGTAAAGAACGTATGGTGAATTATAAAGATTTTAATTGTAATGCTAAACACACTACAGTTGCTGTAGCTAATAATGAACAATTGAAATGTAGTGGTGTAGGAGATTTAATGGTAAACTTTGGAAATGAGGTAAGACAACTTAAAAATGTTTTGTATGTGCCACAGATAGCCACTAATTTAATGTCAGTAAGTAAATTCGTTGAAAGTGGGCTTACTGTTGAATTTAATAGTAGTGGGTGCAGCATTTATGATAGTAAGGTCTCTGGCAACCGTATAGCTCTTGTGGGGTGTGATAATGGAGTTTATAAAATAAATTGTAACATTGTAAAGCCTTTGCACAATAAGGCGTATTCTTCCAAACTTTTGAGTGATGTGCAAAAGACAGAGAGTACTGCAGTAGCTGTTTCTACTAAGCTATGGCACCGCAGGTTGGGACATTTAGGTCTGAGAAGTATGAGTACTCTGAAAGGTCACGTGTCTGGAGTAATGTTTCAGGATCATACCCAGGACTGTTTGAAGGACTGCATACCCTGCCTTGAGGGGAAGCTGTCAACACAGCCGTTTCCCAAAGGAGAGGGCAAGCGGGCCGAGCGACCATTGGAGTTGGTACATTCGGACGTCTGCGGACCAATGCGCGACTACAGCTTGGGAGGTGCAAAGTATTTGGTTACGTTTACAGATGATCACACAAGAAAAACATTTGGATACCTAATGAAGTACAAATCTGAGGTATTGTCCAAGTTTATTATTTTTAAGGCTTTGGTTGAGAGGCAGACTGGATTGAAGATTAAATGCTTACGTTCTGACAATGGTGGCGAGTATGTCAATTATAGGTTTTCTGGATTCTTAAGTAAAGAAGGTATTGTGCATCAGACTACAGTTCCTTACTCGGCTCAGCAGAATGGTGTTTCAGAGCGTCTTAACCGGACACTCATTGAAAAAGCGCGTTGCATGCTGCAGGAATCTGGTCTTAGTAAGAGTTATTGGGGAGAGGCGGTAAATACTGCAATTTATTTGAAAAATCGGTCCCCTACTACTGCTTTGTCTGGACAGATTCCTGAGCACCTGTGGTCGGGATCTAGGGTTGATCTGAGCCACTTAAGGGTTTTTGGTTGCATCGCTTATTCTTTGGAGCCTAAGCATAAGCGTGGTAAGCTTGATGCTAAGAGTAAAAAGTATATTTTTGTGGGGTATAGTGAGACCTGTAAAGGGTATAGACTATCAGATCCAATGAATCCTAGAAATATTGTGTTGTCAAGGAATGTTGCATTTTTAGAAAATAAATTTTATGATGGTAATTTAAATGAAAAGGAAAATGGTGTTGATGACTTTAATTATAATGAAATTATTTTACAGAATAATTGTTTTGACAAGAGCAATGAATTGGTTATAAATAATGATAATTCAAATAATAATAATACTAATGAAATTCATTCTAGTCAAGTAAATTTAAATGAATGTAGTAATGAGGATAGGATTAGTGATAAAACCAATTCGATGGAAATAAATGATGGTTCTCAAATTTTAGATACCACAGATGAGGAGCATTACTGCACAGGCAGTGAGGATGAGTCCCGCTGTGCAGATTCATCGTCGGCGAGCCACGAGTCTGTGACTTCGTCATCGCCGGACGCATCTGTTCGAGGGGAAGAAGTGACGATTACGGAGGTACCCCGGGTTGAGGCTAATACCCGCCCTGTACGAAGTACTCGTTCAATTCGTCCATTGAGGTATCGTGATTATGACATTTCAATGTATGTTGGCAATATTGAGGAACCATCTAGTTATGAAGAGGCCATCTCTTGTTCAGAAGCCACTGAGTGGCGAGCAGCAATGCAGAGTGAGTATGACTCATTAATCGCGAATAAAGTATGGAAGATCGTAAGTTGCCCTCTAGAGAAAAATGTTATTAAGTCTAAGTGGGTATTTAAGCGTAAACATGATGCTTCTGGAAACTTTACAAAGTATAAAGCGCGATTAGTTGCCAGGGGGTTTACACAGAAACATGGGGTAGATTATAATGAGACTTTTTCCCCAGTGGTTAGGCATTCTACTATGCGAATTTTGTTTTCTTTGGCAAATGATTTAAATCTCAGTATAGATCACATTGATGTAGCATGTGCTTTCTTGAATGGTAACTTGAATGAAACTATATATATGGAGCAACCTATCGGTTTTGATAATGGGGATAAATCTAAGGTTTGTTTATTAAATAAGTGTATTTATGGCTTAAAACAAGCTAGTAAAATGTGGAATAGTAAAGTTCATGATTTGTTAAATAATAATGGTTATGTACAAAGTCAATGTGAACCATGTGTTTATGTAAAGAAAGAGAAAGACGATTTAACTATTATTGCACTGTATGTTGATGATTTCTATATATTTTATACTGAGAAAAGTGTTATTCAAAAAGACTTAGTAAATCTGTTAGAAAAGGAATTTAATGTAAAGAACCTTGGCCCATTAAAAAGCTGTCTTGGTATTAATGTAACAAGAGATAGAACAAAAGGGATTTTAAAATTGGACCAGATTGACTATATTCGGAAATTGTTATTGCGGTTTGGTATGGGTAATTGTAAAACTGTGTCTACACCTATGCCATTGAATTGTAAATTACTGAAAGCTGAAAATTTAAGCGAGAGCAATGATAATTTCAGGCAATTGTTAGGCTCATTAATGTATTTAGCTGTATGCACTAGGCCTGATATCGCTTATGCATGTAGCCAGTTGAGTCAATTTAATAACTGTCACGATAACAGTCATTGGCAAGCTGCTAAACGTGTTTTACGTTATTTAGCAGGGACAATTGATTATAGTTTACTATTTGTAAGAAGTAATGAATTGAGTTTGGCTGCTTATACTGATGCAGACTGGGCTAATGATATAACTGATCGTAAGTCTTATACTGGGTATGTAGTGAAGCTAGGTAATAATACAATAAATTGGGAGTCACGCAAGCAACGTTGTGTGGCTTTATCTACTACAGAGGCGGAATATATTTCAATTTCTGATGTTTGTAAGGACATATGTTTTATAAAGAGTCTGTTATTTGAGATATTTTGTTTAAATGTAGAGCCAATTGTTTATAATGACAACCAAAGTGCTATTAAATTGTTGGAATGTAAAGAGTATTGTCATAAACGAACAAAGCACATAGATCTCAGATACCATTATGTAAAAGACCTAGTAAATAGTAATATTGTGAATGTAAATTACTTACAGACTGAAAAGATGATAGCAGATGTGCTTACCAAACCGCTTAGCTCTAAGAAACATGTAGATTTTATTAAGGACATGAATTTATGTGTTGTGTAGCATGACTGTATGTACTTGTATTGTTTGTTTTTGTTTGGGTACCAGATAGTAGAGTCATGTAGAGTTTTATTTGATTAAGTCTGCATATTTTTTTTTTTAAGCGTTTAATTATTGACTTGTATAAAGTAATAATGTAGAGTGTAAGGGGAAGTGTTGAAACGGTTGAAACATACATGTTACACTCTAAATTATTCGTTCATAGATCATAGATTGTAGAGGATGGTTCTCACTCTATACAAAGACAATATTATATACTTCCTCTTGTCAAAATGTCGTCATGGTGAGAACACACATTTTCTAGTTTCTTCCTAATTTTTCTTATAATGTTTGGTACCCTTGTGATTGTAATGTAGTTTAATAACTGCTATTCACTACAACTTATTGTATATAAGGAATACATGAATAGACACAAAGATTTCGTGTTTTAATCCCACCGCATGTCACCAGTAGCAACTCGGCACGACCACGTCTTATATTAGCTTCACAGCGCAGACACTATTTGCTCTGTTCTATTAGTTCGTAATAACACTTAAACTGTACCCTTAATGAAATTCTTGAGAAAATAATAACCTGGATGAATGAACACAACCTTGAAATAAACTTCCAAAAGACTAAACTCATAACTTTCCATCCCCACCAAAAAACTCCTCTAAATGGACTCTTTTCCTTCAATAACCATATAATAGAAACAGTTAATGAATTCAAACTATTAGGCATAACCATAGACAAAAATATAAATTGGAAGTTACACATCATCATCATCAGCCTATAGCAGTCCACTGCTGGACATAGGCCTCTCCAATTGCACGCCATTCAGCTCGATTCTCGGCAGCTCTCATCCAGTTGCTACCAGCCACCCTGCGAAGATCGTCGCTCCACCTAGCCTGAGGGCGTCCTACCTTACGTTTTCCGATTCGCGGTCTCCACTCAAGAACACGTCTACCCCAGCGGTCATCGGTTCTACGGCTAATATGGCCGGCCCATTGCCACTTAAGCTTGCTTATTCTGTGAGCTATGTCGACAACTTTGGTTCTCTGCCGGATTACCTCATTCCGGATTCTATCTCTCAGAGATACTCCAAGCATAGCACGTTCCATAGCTCGCTGAGCGACCTTGAATTTATGGACCAGCCGTACCGTGAGTGTCCACGTTTCGGCTCCATAGGTCATCACAGGCAGGACGCACTGATTGAAGACTTTAGTCTTTAGGCTCTGCGGGATACGCGACGAGAAGACTCGACGGAGCTTCCCAAAAGCTGCCCAGCCCAGCTGAATTCTTCTGTTAGCCTCCTTCTCAAAGTTGTTCGTACCAAACTGCAGAGTTTGACCGAGGTAAACGTATTCACGAACAACTTCGAGAGCATCGCCATTAACAGCAATCGGTCCCGGACTAACGTGGTCGTTGACCATAACTTGGGTTTTGTCCAAGTTCATCCGGAGACCAATGCGTACAGAAGAATCAACCAGGCCGTCCAGCATCTGCTGTAAGTCATGCAGCGACTCAGCCATTATGACGATGTCATCTGCAAATCTCAAGTGTGAGATGTACTCGCCGTTGATGTTAATGCCGCGTCCTTCCCAGTTCAGCGTCTTAAACACATCCTCTAAAGCGTTAGAGAACAATTTCGGGGAAATAACGTCCCCTTGCCTCACACCTCGACGCAGGGGGATATGTTCAGTTTGCTGGTTCTGAGTTTGGACGGTCATTGTCGCGTTTTCATAAAGACATCTCAGCACTTGGATGTATCGCCAGTCAACTTGGCATCGCTGCATAGACTCCAAAACAGACCAGGTCTCGATAGAGTCAAAAGCCTTCTCATAGTCCACAAAAGCAAGACATAGGGGCCGATTATACTCTTCGGACTTCTGTATAATTTGCCGCACTGTGTGGATGTGGTCTATGGTGCTGTAACCTCCTCGAAACCCGGCCTGCTCCGGCGGCTGAAACTCGTCGAGTCTTCGCGCTAGACGATTCGTGACGACTCTTGAAAACAACTTATATACGTGGCTTAGGAGCGAAATGGGTCTGTAATTCTTTAAAAGGGTCTTATCACCCTTTTTAAAGAAGAGAACGACCACGCTCTTTCGCCACGCTTCTGGAGTTCTCCCAGAGAACAGGACAGAGTTGAAGAGCTCCCGAAGCTCTTTCAGTACAGGACTTCCTCCCGCTTTCAGGAGCTCAGTCGTAATGCCGTCCTCACCAGGGGCTTTTCCATTTTTAAGCTGTTTAAGAGCCGCCTCGATTTCATCTTGGCTGACTTCTGGCAGGTCTTCCGTGAAATGGCGGGTTAAGGTGGCTTTGGAATCCTCATTTTCGGGATCAGCTCGTGATGCATGCGATGCGTACAATTGGCCGTAGAAGTTTTCGACTTCCGAAAGGATCTCCGGCTTCGAAACGACGGTATCCCCACTAGATTTGGTCAACTTCGTCAGGTGGCTCCTCCCGAGTGATTGGACGAACACTTTCGACCCCCGATTTTGCTCAATCGCTTTCTCTATTGAGCGTGTATTGGAGCGTCGGAGGTTACGTCGTACCAATGTTCTAATATTTTTGTTGAGTGCCCGTTGTTCTGACGAAGTGATAGGTGGGTTTTCACGTCGTTCCGTCATAAGCTTCAGAGTCTCATCCGAAAGTTTCGACTTCTTGCCTTTACGCCGCATTTTGCAAAATCGCGTACCTTCCTCCCTGAGGACTTCCACCATTTGGTCGAGCGCCTGGTTGACGTCATCTGTGGATTCCACGGCAGCAAATCGGTTCTCCAGGTCTGACTGGAACGCTTCAGATCCCAACATAGTTTGGAGCATATTTGGACGGAGCCCAGACTTCATCAAACGATTTCGCTCGAGCTTGAAGTTGATATTCAGAGAGCCTCGAACAAGTCTGTGATCACTGCCGGTATTGAACCTGTTGATCACCGAGACATCCCTGAATATATGCTTTTTATCCATTATGATGAAGTCTATCTCATTTTTAGTCATAGTGTCGGGACTTCGCCACGTCCACTTTCTTTGGGGCTGTTTCTTAAAGAAGGAATTCATTAAGAAAAGCCCCTCCTTCTCAAGGAAGTTGACAAGCATTTGCCCCCTATGATTCCTATTGCCAAGCCCGTAGGCTCCTACTACCGATTCGCTGCAATTCTGTACTCCCACTTTAGCGTTAAAATCCCCCATGAGAACGTTGTAGTGGGCCTTAGTGGTGGAATGCAAGGCCTTGGAAATATCCTCAAACATTTCCTCAACTTTGTCATCCGAGTGTGCCGAGGTCGGTGCGTAAGCTTGAATAACCTTGAGGCTATACCTCTCGGTTAGCTTCACTACGAGATATGCTACCCTGTTCGAGACACTGGAGACTTCCACAACGTTGTCACAAAGGGATTTGTTTACCAGGAACCCGACTCCGCCTTGGGATAGCTGGTCTCCCTCTCGATAATACAAAAGGTGGCCCGATTCAAGGGTTATTGTGTCCTCCCCCTGTCTTCGGACTTCACTCAGCCCAAGAATGTGCCACCTTATTTGTCCGAGCTCTTCTTCTAGCTGCACTAAGTGTTCGTCAAGCCGTAACGTGCGTCCATTATACGTCGCCAAGGTCAGTTGGGTTTGGCGGCCATTCGTAACCCGGAGATTCTTCGCACCCCCTACCTTGCCGTTACCGTGACCGCCGCCAAAATCAGGAATAGCAAAGCGGCCGGGAACTGGGGGCCGTGGTTGATTTTGGCTTGCCATTGGAGGATATGCCCATAATCGCCACGCTGGGCATGCGGGTTGGCGATCGCAGATCACAACTTCTCGCAGAAGTTACACATACAAAACATAAAATCAAAACTATCGAAATTTTTATATGCTTTCCGGGAAGTTAAAAAAACCACAAATTTACAGACTGCTCTGGTTATGTACACACGGCTACACATCAAGCTATACATTTCCAGTTTACGCTGATCTCGCATTGTATAGGATATCCGTACAAAGCGAGGTCAGCTTATAGTGGACATGTATAGCTTGATATGTAGCCGTGTGTACTACGCCTTTGCTTATGCGTGGCTGAGCTACGGCATCATCATGTGGGGATACAGTACAGATGCCCCAACACTATTCACCGTTCAAAAGAAAATTATCCGTATCCTGGTAAATATACAACAGACGGATAGCTGCAAACCCCATTTTATAGAACAAAATATCTTAACTCTGCCTTGTATGTACATACTTGAAATATGCAAATTTGCTCACAAACACCAAGACTTTTACACTAAACGAGAAGACATACAAACAAGGTACACACTCAGACACAAAACACGACTCAACCTACCATCATCCCGCTTGAAAATACATTCTACAAGTCCTCTGGTAATGTCAGTAAAAACATATAATGTGCTACCAGAAACAATAAGAAAAGAAAAAAAACTCCATTTATTCGTAAATAAATTAAAAAAGTTATTACTTAAAAAATCTTACTATAGTGTCGATGAATATTTAAGTGATAAGTCTCTAAAACTTGAAAAAAAAAGTCATTTGCAATTTTAATTCTAATGTTAATGTTATGTCTATGTTTTTAGAATAAGTTGTATTGTAATAATGATAAGTCCTCTCCACATTTATTTATTATATCTTTTGCTGTGCCCGACAGGGTCCACGATTGTTACCTACCATGTTTACCACCTAGGCCTACATTGTGGAATGCAATAAAGAATTGAGTATTGAGTACGCAGCGCACGGGTCGAGTAGATCATTCCAATACCGAAAGCCAATCAAGCATAGTCCACGTGGACTGTATTCCAATGAGGAGCTCTAATGCTATCCTTTGAGTAGAGCCGCGCGTGTCACGCCCCGCCCCTTTCACTCGAAAAATAAGTGAAGGTCAATCTCGCAGCGTCTCAGTTGCGGCCGAATACCGGAAGTGGAAGTGCGCGCGCGCTACCGGATATCAAACGTTGTTCGCGATCGTTACAGTGCAAGGAGTGAAATGAGGAGCTATCGATACTCGAATATCGAGTACCTACAAATGGTGCGCCTGTACGCAGTGAGTGGTGACAATTTACGGAGAGCAAGGAGATTGTACGCTGCGCCAAATAATCTGGAAATGTTACGCAACCGAGGTGTGATCAACCCGCAAGTGCCAGGACTGCAATTTCAGTAACTACATATCTTTTGTTTGTTATTTGCTAGGTTAGTAGACATGAGTCAAATTTTTATCTTCAATAGGGTCGAACGAAGACAAATTGATCAGTTATTGAAATCGACCGTATGTTTGTAACTTTCTTTTTTATTAATCTGCACTTACTATGTACCTACGTATCTAAGACAACTTAGTTTTGGTTTTATTAAGAATTAATTATGTTTGTGACGGGCCTAAGCCCGTACCAAGTATGAAGGAAGAATTGGAATTAAATAGCTTTTATGTACAAACTGCTACGTAATGAGAACATTAAGCGGCGAATCGCGCCAGTATTTAAGAGCCTTTAGGATTGCAATAGTAAGAAACACATTTTTGCAATAGGGGAATGAACTCTGTTAAAGATGCCGCCGCTTCAGTCCGTGCCGCCTTTGGAACACAATGCTCGGACCGCGCTCATAACAGGATGTTTCAAACTACGTCATGCGTCTTACTATTGAATTTTTTTTATATTTTTTTTATTACTCAAATGTTCATAAATACTTATCTTTTTTTTATGAATGTGTAGTAGTCATTGGATACATGAAGTGGGCTGCGGATGAAAGACGATTAAAATGCCACGGTGTATCCAAACTAATATTATAAATGCGAAAGTAACTCTGTCTGTCTGTCTGTCTTTCTGTCTGTCTGTCTGTCTGTCTTTGCTTCACGCCTAAACTACTGAACCGATTTGTGTGAAATTTGGTACAGACATAGTTTGGAACTTGAGAAAGGACATAGGATAGTTTTTATTACAAAAAATAAAATAAAAAATAAAATTTATTCCGGACATACAGCGCCATCTATTGGTCAAGAGTCGGCATCAATTCAGTACTGAAAATTCATCGGAAAAATGTAAATAAATAGTAAAAAGGTATGAAAAATATAATATAATACAACTTTTAGTACATAGAAAATGCTCTAACGGAGTATAGATAATTCTATTAGTACTATATGTCGAGTTGGTGATCGCGCAATGGTGTCGATCGTTACACGAGTTCGGTTCATGTTATTGTTTTAATTCACTGAAAAAAGTAAATAAATAGTAAAAAGGTATGAAAAAAATAATATCAATATAATAAAACTTTTAGTACAAAGAAAATGCCCGAACGGAGTATAGATAAATAATCCGAGTTGTCACTATGCTCGATAGATGGCGTTGGGATCGAAATAGATCGCGCTATGGTTTCGTTACACGCATTTGGTTGGGTATCGGCCGAGCGTTTCGGTACTGTCGTGGAATTGTGAATTGATCGTCGAAGGGAGAAACAGTATTTTTTTTCTGAAATGGCAAATCAAAATAATATTTTGAAAATAAGGGAAAAATAAATAACATTTTCGCCTTTTTCGATCGGCAATAACGGCTTTAATGCCCTAAGTGAGTATACATATCTTCAATTCAAACGCAGAGCTCATTATGTTGATTTTTGAAGAGTTCCCTAGAATATCTTCCACATTTCGTTTTTGAAGAGATACCGCGAGATCGGGAACTATGTGGGTAAAACCAAAAATCTGCCGGAAGTCACTATTCCACGCGAACGAAGTCGCGGGCAAAAGCTAGTAATATATTATTATCCTTTTTTGTTGGTCTGAGATTATTATGTTCCGAGGTAGGTAATAAACGGGTATTAGTTATTAATGCAACTGTTATAATAAAGGGTATGTAATGTAGTAAGGGTAAAATACAATAGACGCTGATATATTTAGTAACCTATTCCGCTTGACTATTCTTCAAGAGTCATAAATACCCTGTAAGAAATCGACACGTGTTTCACCTCTCAACGAGGCATCTTCAGGATGACGATTGACCAATTGCAAACCAGAACGCGACGTGTTGCCAAGCGTCGTCGTGTCGGGGGACGGCTAATGCAAACGCCAACACACACTAGGCATAATGAATGTATGCTGTTGTAGAAAGGATAGCTGCTGTTAACTTCCTATTTTCATTAGCCGTCCCCCGACACGACGACGCGACGCTTGGATCAAAATATTACCTACAACTTTTATAATATTATTTTTTTACTTTTTAGACGCTTTGTTTTTGTCGGGGGTTTTTTAAATTTTTAATTTAATTTTTATTTCCAGCTTTTTAAATTTTATATTATACTAGCTTTTGCCCGCGACTTCGTTCGCGTGGAATAGTGACTTCCGGCAGATTTTTGGTTTTACCCACATAGTTCCCGATCTCGCGGTATCTCTTCAAAAACGAAATGTGGAAGATATTCTAGGGAACTCTTCAAAAATCAACATAATGAGCTCTGCGTTTGAATTGAAGATATGTATACTCACTTAGGGCATTAAAGCCGTTATTGCCGATCGAAAAAGGCGAAAATGTTATTTATTTTTCCCTTATTTTCAAAATATTATTTTGATTTGCCATTTCAGAAAAAAAATACTGTTTCTCCCTTCGACGATCAATTCACAATTCCACGACAGTACCGAAACGCTCGGCCGATACCCAACCAAATGCGTGTAACGAAACCATAGCGCGATCTATTTCGATCCCAACGCCATCTATCGAGCATAGTGACAACTCGGATTATTTATCTATACTCCGTTCGGGCATTTTCTTTGTACTAAAAGTTTTATTATATTGATATTATTTTTTTCATACCTTTTTACTATTTATTTACTTTTTTCAGTGAATTAAAACAATAACATGAACCGAACTCGTGTAACGATCGACACCATTGCGCGATCACCAACTCGACATATAGTACTAATAGAATTATCTATACTCCGTTAGAGCATTTTCTATGTACTAAAAGTTGTATTATATTATATTTTTCATACCTTTTTACTATTTATTTACATTTTTCCGATGAATTTTCAGTACTGAATTGATGCCGACTCTTGACCAATAGATGGCGCTGTATGTCCGGAATAAATTTTATTTTTTATTTTATTTTTTGTAATAAAAACTATCCTATGTCCTTTCTCAAGTTCCAAACTATGTCTGTACCAAATTTCACACAAATCGGTTCAGTAGTTTAGGCGTGAAGCAAAGACAGACAGACAGACAGACAGAAAGACAGACAGACAGACAGAGTTACTTTCGCATTTATAATATTAGTTTGGATTACTAGTAGAAACACTACGATCAAGACGCAGCTCGCCGAAATCTGCGTAGCTGTACGTTTTTTGCCACAGTGAAGCTATTGTTACCTACTAATTCACTCTCATTTATCTTTCCTACTCCATCATCAGACTTTGATCACCATCTATCTGTAACCTATTTGTTGAGACCTTTCCAATGAGTCCAAACACGATACCTCTGTTGTAAGTTCGTGAGGGAGTTGGGTATCCTGCAAATTCCAGGTGATGCTGCAGCATCAGCTCAAGGTTACTACATATATTCTTTTCATATCATTGAAATAAGAGAATTCTAAATTTCCAATCGATTAGACCTGTGGAAGATGCTCACATCCATTCATCAACTAGAAAAGAGCTGATAATTTTCAAACGGCTGAACCGATTTTCTTGAATCATAGCTAAGAACACTCTCGATTAAGTCACCTTTCAAACAAAACCAAAAAAATCAAAATCGGTTCAGCCGTTTGGCAGCTACGATGGCACAGACAGACACACAGATACACAGATACACACGTTAAACTTATAACACCCCTCTTTTTCCGTCGGGGGTTAAAAATGGAAATGGCGGGATGCGAGCAACGAGAATTCGAATTTTTCGAATTCGAATCAATAACCTATAAGTTTTTTTTTTTTATTTCGTTGCTTTTTTAGTGAAACGCGCCTGCATGACAATGTTCTTTTTTTTAAATGAGTAAAATATGATTTGAAAACTTCCGAATATTTCTTTTCATCTACTTAGTTACCATGTAACTTACATAATAAGTTTTTGTATGCAGTTTAGGTGTGAAAGTGTTAGAGGGGTAAATATATAGGTAGATACTGAGTTTAATAGTTTACCATATTATATTAGTAGGTAGGTACCTAATAAAAAGGTAATTCTAATTATTATTTCAAGTGGTTCTGTATGTATGTACTTATTTGAACTATTTCTACAAAGAAAGAAATAAACTTTATGGTAAAACATCGTCGTAAAAAGTAGGTACCGTATATCTACCTACAAAATTTTAATACAATTTTTTTATATAAAATAAAATTAATCAAATCATTTTTAATACAAAATTAATCAAATTATCAAATGCTCAAAATGAGTCCCTTCCCGTTGAATACAAAGTCGCACTCTTTTCTTTCACACCAAAAATTCATGGTCTTCCTTTTGTGATACTATGTTAGCAAAAAATAATCCTAATGATGAAGCCTTTCGATCAGTATGATCGAGAGCAAAGATCGATGAGTATGTACCTAAAGCTACAGGGTTATTATTTTTCTCATGTAACGGGTTCGATTCCCGGTTCAACCATGTAATTATTTAAATATCTATGAATGCAGTTTGAATTGTTTTTTAAATTCAAATAATGTCTTCTTTGAGTAAAATGTTCCATCTACAATATTCAAGGTACTTTCCCTCCATGTGGTATATCCGTGGGTCGCCCTGTATATTGCGGAATTATTCAAATCGAAGTATTCTTTTGAATATTACAGAAATATTGCGAATACTACCGAAGTTTTGCAACTCAAAAGACATGATTCTAACAAAAAATACAAAAACATAACTTTGACAAATGACAGCCGGCTGTCAATGACAGTTGACTTGTTGGTGGAAAACAGTAAGTCAATAAAAACAGTGCAAAAGTAAAAAAAACAATCTCGAAATAAACAAACTTGTTGTGTTTGTGTTTATGAGTTCTGTTCGTACTTATTTATTGTTAGAGTGTAACAGGAAAATAACATGAAAGGATGATTAAAGTGAGGTGAATAATACTATAATTATATCACCGAGTGGTATGATCGAACGCGCCAGTGTTCCTTGGGCGTGGTTTGCCAGTAGAGCATCACGGTAGTGAGCAGTGACCTGTGAGGCCGCAGTGCTAGCGCAGTTCAGCGCAGCAGCATGCAGTGCGAGATAGTGGTGCGTGAGGCGATGCCGCGGGACATGGAGGCGCGCGCCGAGCTAGTACGCCGGAGCATTACTGAATATGATCTGGATGCATTCTTATTGTTTTTCTTCCAAGAGGTATTTACATAGGTACCTACTCAGACCAAACAAAAAACCAAGACAGAGCGCTGCGAACAATGCAGTGAAGCATGCCAAAACTACACCAACGCCCTGTGCGTACACGCCCACACGCATACATTTACTACCATTTACAATCAAACTACACCATAATATGTGCACACATGTTTACGAAACTCACGTCACTGTTGACAGCGCTCTGTCTTGGTTTTTCATTTAGTCTGAGGGTACCTAATGTAAAATATATTACTGGAGAACATAATATTTAGAAAAGACATATTTTTTAGGTACTTATGAGTTACTTACTCCAGTGAACCTAAATTACAAAGACACTAACTTATAGGTAATAGGTAATAGGTAATACGGGCTGGTATCCGCAACTCCACGTCAAAGCGCGTATTTTGCGTACGGGTGGGAAATCACTTATTCGATCCACCCCAGCTCCTCCAAGAAGGCCAGCAACGCCTTGGTGTCACTGACCATCTCACGTAGGGTACCTGGGTTACCGAAGTACTTTGCCCTGTATGTGGCAACCACCGGGCAGTGTAGTAGCACATGAGCTGCTGTCTCGTCGTCCTCCATGCAGGCCCTGCACAGCGGACTGTCTGTGACTCCTATGGCAAAGAGGTGTTTATTAAAAGACCCATGGCCAGTTATAGCTGCTGTAACAGTTCGCAGCTGTTGTTTCGTTAGTCGGAGCACCCGCTTCGTGAGGCGGCTATCGATGGCAGGGAGTGCCTCCTTAGCCTGCCTGCAGTCACCTTGGTCCAACCATAGTTTGTAGTGTTGATCCCTAGTGCGTTTCCTTACCAGAGAGCGTAGGTACCCGAAGGGGAGTGGCGCAATGGGTTCAGGCCCCACCGGTGCCATGCTCGACCCCCTACGGGCAAGTTCGTCGGCGGCATCATTGCCCAGTGAGCCGCTGTGTCCTTTGATCCATTGAATGGTTATATTATTGAGGTTACCCACCTGGTTAAGGCGCTGGTGACACTCGTATATCAGCCCAGATTCAACAGTGTGGCTGTTTAGCGCTTGCAGAACAGCCATACTGTCTGAGAGTATTCGTATCGAGTAGTCCTTAACTTCCCTGGCCATGATGGCTGAAGCGGCAAGAGAAATACCCATGCATTCGGCCTGGAAAACTGTGTTGTGGACCCCCAATGGTGTGGCTATGTGTATGTTGAAGTCCTCCGAGAAGATTCCAGCACCTGTGCCACTACCTGTTTTAGAACCATCCGTGAATATGCGTAGCTCTGCAGGACGCAAGCCCTCGCAGTGGCGATCCTCGTGCAGTTGGATTCTGTATTTTTTATCAAAGATAAATTGTTTGGGTATCCGATCATTTATGGCTTTCGTGATGGGGAACTCGTTATTGAGACCCTCGAGCAGCGCGGTGTGTTGTGTTACTCTCTTACCCCAGAGCTCTGTTGCATTAAGACGCACCGCTGCCATCGTCGCTTCCTGCTGTATGAACAGGTGGAGCGGGGGTAAGTCTAGCATGGCTTCAATCGCTGCAGTCGGAGTAGTCCTCATGCAGCCCGTGATCGCCACGCAGGCTAGTCTTTGCATGCGTTGAAGTCTGTTAGATGCTGTCACTAGCTGGGTGCGGGGCCACCAGACCACAGCCCCATACGCGATCGTGGGGCGGATCACTGCCGTGTACAGCCATAGTATGATTTTGGGGGATAAGCCCCACTTCTTACCTATCATTTTCCTGCACTGCCAGAAGGTGATGCAGGCCCTGTTTAACTTGTTGTCTAAGTGACTGCTCCAGTTTAACTTACTGTCTAGAATGACCCCGAGGTACTTGACTTCATTGGCCAACTGGAGTTCTGTATCGAACAGTTTTGGTAGGCGGTAGGGCCCTAAAGTTCGTTTTTGGGTAAACATGACTAGTTCAGTTTTAGTGGGATTCACTGATAGTTCAAATTCCCTGCACCAATTTTCTACGATACGTAGTGCTTGCTGAGTGAGATTACAGATTGTTCCCGTCACCTTCCCTGAGACGAGGATTGCGAGGTCGTCTGCATACCCTATTGTATAATAGCGGCTGGCGTTGAGCTTTGTAATAAGGTCATTGATGACCAGATTCCATAGAAGGGGGGATAGCACCCCTCCCTGGGGACAGCCTCTGGCTATCATTGCCGACTGCTGCTCCCCTTCAAGGCGAACCACTCGTTTGCTTAACATATTTGTAATCCAGTCCGTTAGTACCTGTTCTACTCCATGCCTGGAGAGGGCGCTGCTGATGCTGGTGAAGTTGGTTTTGTCGAAGGCTCCTTCGATATCTATGAAAGTGCCCAGGCAGGTTCCTTTCTGGTGAATCGCTTCCTCAATCTGACCGACCACTAGATGGAGAGCAGATTCGGTCGACTTACCTGAGCTGTATGCATGCTGATTATAGTGCAGCGGTATGGTTTTCAGGGCGCCGTCCCTCAGCTCCCTATCGCAAAGCCTTTCCAGAGTCTTTAGTAGAAAGGAGGTTAGACTGATCGGTCGGTGGGATTTGGCGTTTGTGTAGTCACCCTTACCTGGCTTTGGGATGAATATAACTTTCACTTCCCTCCATCCTTTAGGAACGTATCTTAAGGCCAGGCACGCTCTCATTAATGGCACCAGTCTTATGGCGACGGAAGCGCCCCCCCACTGTAGTAGAGACACTAACTTACAAAGGGTTCTGTTATTAGGTATTTCTTTCTGTAAAAAGAAATGTTTCTGTTTATTTCAATAGCGAAACCAGGGATTTTTCACACCTAGTTTTTATCAAAAACTCCAACTCACCCAACTAGTGAAGATGCAGAGGGGGCAGAAATAAGGGCACCGGTAAAGTAAATAAAACAAACGCTTTCAAATACATGAACTGTCCTAGATCAAACTCACAACCCGGAATAACCAATAATCTGCATTTTCTAAGCTCTTTGAAAGGCTTGTTCATGTTGAGATTTACCCATTTATTCGTCGTATTCTAATAAAAGAGCAGCATGGTTTTGTCAAGGATAGATCTTGCATAAGCAATCTCTTAATATTTACATCACAACTTTTTGAAAATATGGACAATAGGCAACAAACAGATGCAGTATACACTGATTTCCAGAAGGCGTTTGACAAAGTCGATCATAGGCTGCTACTCAATAAAATCGCATTCAATGGTATCAGAGGAGACCTCCTGCGTTGGTTTGTTTCTTATATAATTAATAGGACCCAAAAGGTTGTGATTGATGGCTTCGAGTCCAGCTGTATCCAAGTCACATCCGGAGTCCCACAAGGTTCAATTTTAGGACCTCTATTATTTGTTCTATTTATTAATGACATTCAAGATTGTTTCAAAAATTCAAAATTTCTCTTATACGCGGACGATTAAAAGTTTATAAATAAATTGCAAATGAACATGACTGTTTTGCTTTTCAACAAGATCTTGATCGTTTTTCTGACTACTGTTATTCTAACAAACTGTACCTTAGCCTGCCCAAATGTCATAGTATAACATTTACTAAAAAGAAAAATGTTATTAATTTTAATTATCGACTTGTTAATAGTATTATCAACAGAATTACTTCTCTTCGTGATCTTGGTGTTCAGTTGGACTCGAAACTTCATCTAGATAGTCATGTTGACCGTATCGTTAATAAAGCATACCAAATGTATGGCTTTGTGATGAGAGCATCTAGAGAGTTCCATCGACCCTCTACTTTCTTGCACTTGTAAAGGTCCATCGTTAGACCACAATTAGAATACACAGTACCTATCTGGAATCCCTATGATGCAAAGTATTGTGAAATAATAGAATTAGTTCAATGTAAGTACCTTCGAGCCATGGAGTATAGATGTTTCCAAAAAAGAGCGTCTTATCAGTCCATTCTTAAAAAATATGGTCTCCTTACTTTGCAGTCAAGGTGAACGCTCCTTGAGACAATGACTCTATACAGTGTATGCCGAAACCAATTTGATTGCCCCAACTTGGTGAACAGTTTGTGTTACCTGGCCCCTCGAACAGTGCAGGGGCGGGAGCTAGTAGCGAATAGTTGCCTGGTGCGTCCATAATCACTGAGCCTGGTGTGTCTGCTCCCCATATTATTGTGTATCTCTAAGTATTGACAGTAGCGTTGCCTCGTTGTGTGTCAGCTGACGCTGCAGGTGTGCGTGCTGTGCGGGGCGGTGCTGTTTATCTTCGCGGGCGCGGGGCTGGCGGCGTGCGCCTGCGTCGTGCCGGCCGTCGCCGCCGCGCTCGCACTCTCCGTGCTGGCCGCGAGCCGCGCGCGCGCCGACACGCACGTGCAGGTACGGCCCGCCCGCGCGCCCTCCGCACTGGGGTGACTGTGCGAGTGTCACTAATGTGTCGTGTCGGCAGCGCCTCCGGAAGGAGGAGCGCGGCTTCGTGGCGGAGTACCGCGGGCCGCTGGTGGCAGACCCGCGCGCGCTGCGGCCGCGCGTTCTGCTGCAGGCGGACGGCTCGGGCGCGGCCGGCGCGCGCTTAGTGGGCACGGCGAGCTTGTCCGAGTGCTGGGGCCCCCGACGCGGCGCCTGGCTGCACGCGCTGGCGGTGGCGCCGGAGTGGCGGCGCCGCGGCGCCGCCACGGCGCTGCTGGCGGCGTGCCGGGCGCACGCGGCTCGCGAGGGGCTGGAGGCGCTGGAGGCCGTCGCTAGCGAGCTGCAGGGCGCCGCGCGCTGTCTGCTGCACACCGCCGGGTCAGTGATCAGTAGTATATCAACATCGTGGCGGCGCCGGCTCGGCGCTGCTGGCGGCGTGCCGGGCGCACGCGGCGCGCGAGGGGCTGGAGGCGCTGGAGGCCGTCGCTAGCGAGCTGCAGGGCGCCGCGCGCTGTCTGCTGCACACCGCCGGGTCAGTGATCAGTAGTATATCAACATCGTGGCGGCGCCGGCTCGGCGCTGCTGGCGGCGTGCCGGGCGCACGCGGCGCGCGAGGGGCTGGAGGCGCTGGAGGCCGTCGCTAGCGAGCTGCAGGGCGCCGCGCGCTGTCTGCTGCACACCGCCGGGTCAGTGATCAGTAGTATATCAACATCGTGGCGGCGCCGGCTCGGCGCTGCTGGCGGCGTGCCGGGCGCACGCGGCGCGCGAGGGGCTGGAGGCGCTGGAGGCCGTCGCTAGCGAGCTGCAGGGCGCCGCGCGCTGTCTGCTGCACACCGCCGGGTCAGTGATCAGTAGTATATCAACATCGTGGCGGCGCCGGCTCGGCGCTGCTGGCGGCGTGGCGGGCGCACGTGGCGCGCGAGGGGCTGGAGGCGCTGGAGACCGTCCGAATTAATTTTAGTTGCCCCTTCCAAAAAGGTAGTTTTCGTATGGAGAAGAGAAACTCCCAGCTGCCTACCAGCATATCGCCATTAGTGTTGACACACCAATAGAATAATAGAATACGCTAGTAGAATGAAACTTGCAGCAAATAATGTATCTGTGGTTAATGTTCACAGTTGACAAGCTGCTTAGCTGCTTAGTAGATTGTCAGAATCAGAAATATGAATAACAGACTTTGGTGCAGGATATTGTTTATTTGCAATATTGGTAGGTTACAAATATAAGACGTGTGTCAGGTGGGAGGTGCGCGGCTCGTACGCGCGGCCGGTGCTGGGCGCGGCGCTGACGCTGCACATGACGCAGCTGGCCCTCGAGCTGCCACACGCGTGACGTCACGCGCACGCCGCACGCATCGTGGCGCCATCCGACCTCCGCCTTATGAATCTCGAACGACAACTTAGCAAACACGTTTGTAAAAAAAAATGATTACTATTATATTTTTATAAACACATTGTTTTTTATTTCCCTTATTTGAATCGTTTACGTGGAAGTGTCTCGCTGCGCCCGAGGTTGTTTGCTGACGCCGTTCTTTGCCCAGAACAGTAGCTTCAACTTGGACGCTCCTACCAATGCCTAATTAAACAAAAAGTATTTTTATGACAAAAGTTAGCCTTGCGTAGTTATTAAAGGGTGATTAGAACATGATGAGGTACCTTGAGTCGGTCAGGACGCTGCGCGTCGCTGGCGCCGGCGGGCGGAGGCGCCAGGTGCGCCAGCAGCCGCGAGCGCGCCTCCTGCGTAGCACGAGTGGCGTCTGTGGCGGCAATCGTAGCTTCTGTGGCGCCACTCGTAGGGTCTGTGGCGCCACTCGTAGCGTCTGTGGCGCCGTTCATTGCGTCTGTCGCGCCAATCGTAGCGTCTGTGGCGCCGTTCATTGCGTCTGTCGCGCCAATCGTAGCGTCTGTGGCGCCGCTCGTAGCGGCCAGCAGGCGGCCCGCCAATTGCACGCATAAGTAGCGCGTCTCTGCGTCACTCGCGCGCCACGCAGACGCCGCGCGCGCCACGCGCTCTACGCTCACCGCCTCCCCCTCTTCGCCGTCCTGTCGAGTGACACACGGTGATGCTGCGGCTACATTGTCGCGTCATCACGTGGTCGCGATAAGACTTCGATCTACGACGAACTATACGGACGGCATTCGAATTCGACTGAATGATGCGATGTGACAGCGCAATTCTTAGCTCTATTCCGACAACTTAGCCGTAGCATCAGTACACTGCTGCGGGCGGCAGCGCGCGTTCGAACAGACACGCACCTGGGCGGGCGCGCGCAGCAGCTCCAGCATGGCGGCGGCGGTGAGCGCGAAGGCCGCGCGGTCGGCGCCGCCGTCGCCGCCGCTGCGCAGCGCGTCGCTCAGCTGCAGGCGCGCGCGCGCCGCCGGCAGCGCCGCCAGCAGCGCGGCCGTCAGCAGCGACACCTGCGCGGGCGCGGCGCGGTCGTCGAGAAGCGCGTGCAGCGCGCGGGCGGCGGCGCGGCGGCTGCGCGACTCGCGCGCCAGCACCGCCACGCTCAGCAGCGCGCCCGCGCACAGCAGCTCGTCGTCCGGCCAGGCCGCGCGCTCGGCCGCCAGCGCCGCGCCCAGCGCCCGCACGGCGCGCGCCAGCTGCGCGGCGGGCGCGGCCCAGCGCAGCTCGGCGGCGTGCAGCGGCAGGCGCGGCAGGAGCGCGGCCCACAGCGCGGCCGCGGGCGGGTCGGCGCCGGCGCCGGGCCGCGCGGAGCGCACGCTGAGCGCGGTGACGGCGGCGGCCAGCGCCTGCTCGGCCTCGGAGCCGCTGGAGTCGCTGCGGCGCAGGGCGGCGACCCGCTCGTCGTCGCGCGCACGCTGCCGCAGCAGCTCCAGCCGTCGCTCGCACTCTCGCTCGCGCGCGCGCTGCTCCGCCAGCTCCTCCGCGGTCGGCATCGCGAACGTGCTCTACTCACACACGACGCGTTCAGTACTTATGTCGTGCGATAGACGCGCCTTAGTGTGGACGTGTGTTTCACACGCAGGCGCGTCCTCCGTCGAGGGTCAGCGAGAATGATGAGAATAGGAAGAAAGACATAAGGGCTCAGTGCCGGCCCTTGGTGCAAACCGACAGCCACATTGAAGCTGCCAGTAGTGCCCACTGAAGACTGGACTAGGCTACTGCATCAACTGTACATTGCTTGAATCAACTGCACGTACTTCCCTGGCACAAATTTCTTTTGCGCTAACGTAACCCGCGAAATTCAAATTTTCTTGAAAGTGTTTATGTTTATTTATTTATCAGTCTTTTATTTTATTTTTTTATTTGTTCTGCAATTTTATACACAATCTCACTAATTATTTAGGTATATAAGTACTTCGTTATTATTATTATCTGACACTTATTTTATTTAAGTAGGAATGCATACACACATCACGATATAAAACTGATTTGCATCCGTCACCTCACACTTTCGGGTCCGGTTAAAAACCAGTATCAGGCACTAGTTATCTGGCATTTTTGATGAACTGGGCCTTTTTGGCGCAGCCGTGAGGCACACTCCCCTGATGAATGTCCTACACGTTTACGCTTTTTATTTGTTTCTTTATTTTATTTTGTTAACTGCTTTATATTGTGTGCCTTTTAGTCTGTGCTGAATAAATGTATTTTCTTTCTTTCTTTATTTCAATCAACATGCAATTGCAAAAAAACGTAAGAAAATTTGAATTTCGCGGGCTTCCCTGAAGCTTTCGCCATCACAAAACTTCACGCGGCATTTGGTTGTACGTATGCCTTTTCTAGGTCAACAAATACCACGTGCAAGTTTTTATTCCTCTCTATTTCTCGCACTGCTGGCGCATACCGAAGATGGCATCTGTTGTATCCCAACCAGGCATGAAACCGAATTGGTTTTGCGTTGTGCACCTGTAATAACTTCCACACTTCAACTGGTATTCCGTCTGGACTGGACCTATTGCTTTACCATTCTAAATTCCATTTAGGTACTGCTATTCTCACTTAATCCATATTCCTTCCCCTTCCATTCCTAACCCCTCATTTATTGGTTTATCCTCAAGCGCACCACTCCAGTCATTCTCCTCATTAATTAGTCTTTCAAAATAGCCCTTCCACCTATCCTTAATTTTCTCATTGTTCGGAAGAACTATTCCAGTTTAATCCCTTATACATTTTTTTTTACTTATCTGAGTGCAGCAAAAACACAAAAATGGTTCTGTGGTTTATTATTTGTCAATATATAAAACTAGCTTCCGCCCGCGGTTTCGCCCGCGTCGTATGTTGATAAAAAGTAGCCTATGTCCTTCCCCGGGATGCCCGGGATGCCATCTATCTCCTTGCTAAATTTTTTCGAAATCCGTTCAGTGGTTTAGGCATGAAAAGGTAACAGACAGACAAACCGAGTTACTTTTGAATTTATAATTTCAGTATGGATTAAGTATAGAATATTTTAATCAAATCAAAAAATCTGCCTAAGATTTAAAGCGGACATACTTACATACACTGCAATCTTTTAACCTTTCTGATAATAAGACTGTGACAGGTCGAGCCATGTGTGTGTAAAACAGACAGATATTTTGGCTTCATCACATGACCATTAGGGGGACCCGAATTTTTTTTTTTTGTTTTCTTTAACGCTAGACGTCTTGAAATTTGTGGAATCGATAGTAGATTACCAAACTAATTTAAAAAATAAAATAAAATTATATCTTCAGGGTTCTACCGATGTTCAAAGTTTTGAATTTTTATCGTAAGCTTTTCTTATCCATAATTTCGGCTCCTGAACTAAATAATTACTATTTGTTCTATTTAGGTGTAATACATACACGATGTTTCGGTTTGCGTGCAACAACACTTTACCAGCGACTTCGAATTTATTAGGTTTCAACCTACAAATTTCCCTCAAGTTTCAACATTTTGAGGACTTTCTTAACTTGACCTGCGAGTGTTTTCTTCGTAGCCAAAGCAAATTTTATGCGATAACAGTACAGTTGCAATAATGTTACAGTGTTAAAAGCGGATTTTGTGATTTTTATATACTGAGTTTGAGGCATAGTGAGATTATAACTTGTGCTTTATTGGCGATTATTAGAGACATCCATTGCCATTGCCAAAAGTTGCTAAGGTCTTTGAAAGATGAGGCTTATCAACGTGTGCTGCTGCTGCTGTTGTTCCTGCGGTTTTGACTGACATCGGCTTAGTTTCTACAAAAGATTTAACTCTGATTATTGATGAAAACAAGATCAACGTAGCTCTATCTAGTCCGGACAGAACCTTTAAAAGATATTGGAGGTATTGTTATAAAAATCATTTACTTTGATGGACGAAAAGACAAAGAGTCATAAATTCAAATTCAAATAATTTATTTTCTCTTTCTATGACTTTCCTTATCCTGTCTTGACACACAAACTGTGGAAAGATATTTTAAACTGGTAACAGAGGCCTCACAAAATGTAACTGACGCTACTTCTAGAGATGGCTTTATTAGAACCAGGTTGCAATCTCGAGCAAAAATGCCAAATATTGGACACAAAAATTAGTTTAAATTCTAAGTTATCTCTAGCTCTATTTTGATTATTTTATTTTCTTGTGCTTTGTTTCACTAATTTCAATAATAAAATACCTTTTAAACTTGATTTTTGTTTTATTTTAGGCAAACGGTTTAGGTATGTAAAGAATGTAAAATTTACAAAATTCAAAGTGCGGTAGAGCCCTCAAGATGATACGTAATTCCATTTTTTCAACCTTTTGCGTAATCTGTGTAACATTACGCAAATTTTGACACCTCTTGGAAAAGAGTAGCTCGAAAAAAAAAATTGTCATACATGGACGGGACACCCTAATGACCATAGCTAAACTGAAACACACATGGCTTGGTATTTATTGTATAGTCAATTTGAAACAGTAGGTATTAATATGCAGATAATGAATAAGGCCTTCATATAGATCAATTCAATATCTCAGTCTAGCACTGGAACCCACAGTCACAGGATGAATATTTGACTATTTCCCAAGATTACCCTCTGACCTAAGAATGAGTAACATTTCATTTAAATTCATTCTACCATTCAGTAGTATCCAGCGCTGCATATGAATATAGCAGCCGCTAATGATAGTCAAATTCCGATCTAGTAACTGGATTCCAGTGAGGGATTGTTTTTGTTTTAGTAAGCCTATTCTTTTCTCTCCTCCTCCTGGGTACAGGGTAAGGCTTCCCTTCACTCAAAATATAAATAAATCAGCATTAGTAGAATATTGGTGTACTACCGAGTTATTAGCAGAAGAGTTGACGGTTATCGGCGGCAAGTCATCACAATCTTCTTCTTCACTCATGTTCATGCTCACTGTTCTTACTGTGCTACGATCAAAATAATAAATTCGCTGCCAAACTGGTCGTGTTCTGTGCCACTGTTCAGGAATGAACAGGCAAAAATGGTGATCAGAAAATCATCAATCACTTAGAAATTCGTTAAAATTCAAGTGGAAGCGGCTTCGGCGCAGGCATCAAGTCCAGTGACAGTGACATCATAAATATTGACACAAACACAAAGACAGGACAGCAGGAAAAACGACAAGGTACAATTTTTTTCTTGTTTTTTTTTCTCTATGATGACAGCTACGGATGACTGACTGTCTGTGGGTGAATACTATTCAATATTTCAATCTGTGAATACTAACCATAGAGTAAAGTAATATTATGATAGAAACTATGTTCCTGGGTCTGTGGCTGTGAGGACCTCGGTGAAGTTAGCCGCACGATGTCATTACTATGAACGTTTGATAGTGCTAATCGTTAGAGAGAGAGTTAGAGAGAAAAGAAAAATCGTTAGAGAGTAATTAGTTTTTATGTAAAAACAATTTTAATTTTTCGTGTGAGTTCCCCCTTCCCGCAAAAATGGACTTAGACGTAGTTTTGTTTTTTAAATCGTTTGCAAATCGTTAGAGAGAGATTGAGAGTTACACAAAATCGTTAGAGAGTTAATATTTTATTTAATATTAAATAATTTCTAAGAGCGTGACGTTAGCCAAATTAATTTTGCCCCCGATGTAATTATTCTGAACTTTTGATAATGCTAATCGTTACAGAATCGTTAGAGAGAGTTAGAGACAGTGACTGTCTGTGGGTGAATACCATTAAATCTGTGAATACTATGTTCCTTGGTGTGTGGCTGTGAGGGATTGATAGTTAAGGTTGTGGGTTGTGCACACCTTACTAATTTCATATTAGACGATTACACTTTAGTGTACCAACACATTACTAATATGTGTGTACCTAACTATACGAAACGAGGTGTTTAGTCGCCATCAGCAAGAGCAGTCAATAGAATGTGCCAACCCAAACCAATGGGGATCTAAACTGCCATTTTATGCCGATGGGTGGCGAATCGCCGACAAGGCCATTTAAAGCTGTCAATTCCATACATTTTGTAACCTAGCATTCAGTAAATTTCAATTTTCTCTAAATATGCCTCTGTGTGCTGTACTAATCCCGATTTTTATGGATTTCCCAAAGATACAACGCTAAAAAAAAGTGGGAAAAGGCTATAAGTTGCAAAAAAATCGTAGCGACATAGCATAGCAGGTTATGCCGGAATCATTTCTTGGAAGAATCTGATTATTTAAGAGAATCAGCTTATACAAGTGAGCTATTAATGTTGATTTCAGTTGACCCCTAAATTGGTGACCCCGAATATGAACGTCAACGCAGCCTTCGTGCAAATACTCCAGCGTGACGTCATCATCATCACTCCCGCAAGCTTTCAGTGAGGCGAATCACACAGCCAAGCCAACACCCGAGGCGTCAACGGGTATCATGACCACCAGCATGCAGCGAACGCGCATTCCTGGTCATCACCCTCAGCCTCATCACCCCGACCCACTGGGGTATCACCTCAATCACCTCAACCTCATCACCATGAGCCACTGGGGAATCACCGCAATCGCCGCAAACAGTTCCGACCCACCGCGAACAATGCGGCACCCGGTTCCGACTCACTGGAACCACAACTGGCACTGGCAAGCATCGCAAGATACAAGACTCAGCCCACTATCGACCTCCGGTCTCCGGAGGGGAGTGATGTGGCGGTATCTACATCGCCACATGCGAACTACGCATCGAAGACCTGACGTCACATAAATCCTGCATCGCGCAATAAGAGTTTACCGTGCAGTGAACATATATACAAAAACCCAATATCAATCATTGGGCAGTTGCCCGCCAGACACAACACCCGTCTGGTAGGAGGATCCTCCCTTTTCTATGGTGGATGAGTGAACTTTACACCCTGTTCCTCATACCCCTAAACAGTCATTAGTGTTACAGACAGAGACTTCTTGTTATCAAGTTAGTTTTAATGATAACTACCTTGTAGGCTTGTAGGTGCCAGTTATCAAGTCTGCTTGAAAACTTAGTTTGTTTCCTAGGGGTTTATTTATATAAACTAATGAACATGTATCCTGTGTGCCTCCATATTACAGAGTGTTAAAAGTGTTATACTGTATGAAATTCTTAAATATTTTGTTTGTTTTTCAGGAAATCGTCAAATATGCAGATTTCTCAAAAAGGGGACTGTCCCAAGCATATTCCCTTGGTCCATCCGAGTGTCAACAACACCTACATCAAGAAGCCTTAGGTATTTGGAAAGAAGCAGATGCAGAATTAAAGCCAACGGTGGACGAAATTATTCCAGAACCGTCTACTAGCACTGAAATAGAAATATCTACTAGAGAGCACCTCAGAAGATATTACTTCAAGAACAGTATCTGCTATCATCCAATGTGGTAGCATCTAGAATTTTATTTGTTTGTGCTATGGTTAAAAAATAAATTATCTTATCTTATCTTAAATAAAAGCATTTTTATATGTTAATAAAGTTTTATTTTAATGTGGTGGTGGTATGCATGCAATGGTGTTGCATAATACTTCTTTGATGGTTTATGGAACGTCTGTAGTTGTGACGTAGAAACTGTATTATTTTATCTTGTACAATATTTTCAACAGCAAGTAGTACCACAGCTATATGTTTGCAATGGGCTTCTTTTCCTTCTCCTGCGGCACATTCACAGCTTGCTTCTTCAGGCATTCCATCCTCACTTAATTTGATGTTTATCTCATACTAGCTGTGCCCCGCGGTTTCACCCGCGTAGGTCTCGATTTCGTGGGAATATAGGGATAAAACGTGTCCTATGTCCTATTCCAGGTCATGGTCTACCACGGGTAGACCATGACCTGAGGAGGATGAGGAAAGGATGGGCACACGGGTGCCCATCCTCTCCTCTCTAGTGTAGGGAAAGACGCGGCGGCGCGGCGCCAGCGTCGAACGGTTCGCGTATTACATTTTTAAACTCGTGATAACTTCGAAATTAAATGTCCGATTCGAATGAATTAAAAAGTATTTTACTGCTACATAAATACCCTTGATGTTAAAACTATTTATTTGAATAAGCATTAATATTATCTTGATAAAACTGTTTCGCAAATAATGCATTAATTTCTAAAAAAAAATGTTACCATAAAAAAGGTTATAGTAAGTCAATCTTAAAAGATAGACATATGCTGTCGCGGACTTTTTTTTGAACTTTTAAAGAGAAACAATTCCATCATACGTGATATTTGCGTAACTTAAACCGTTTACGCAGCGCACACAACGGAAGGTCTCAAAAAGGAATAATTTTTCCCGTTTTTGCAACATTTTTCATTTATGCTTCGCTCCTATTAGTCGTAGCGTGATGTTATATAGCCTATAGCCTTCCTCGATAAATGGACTATCCAACACAAGAATTTTTCAATTCCAACCAGTAGTTCCTGAGATTAGCGCGTTCAAACAAACAAACAAACAAACTCTTCAGCTTTATCATATTAGTATAGATTGAAGCTGTTTCAGATGCCTTGCAAAGACCTGGAAGAAGTATTGATATGTTTAATAGGAAAATTATTTTACACCATCCTACTATTAACAACCATGGAAGAAGACCTACACCCTTTATTTCCTAGACATCAACTTTTAAATGAGTTTATAGTAAGAATAAGACCTCCGTGAATTTAGCCGAACGATTTCATTATTATGAACTTTTGTTAATGCTAATCGTTAGAGAATCGTTAGAGAGGGTTAGAGAGAAAAGAAAAATCGTTAGAGAGTAATTAGTTTTTATGTAAAAACAATTTTAATTTTTCGTGTGAAGTTGGCCCCCCTTCCCGCAAAAATGGACTTAGACGTAATTTTATTTTTTTAATCGTTTGCGAATCGTTAGAGAGAGATTGAGAGTAACACAAAATCGTTAGAGAGTTAATATTTTATTTCATATTAAATCATTTCTAAGAGCGTGACGTTAGCCTACCTCTGTGAATTTTGCCCCCGATATAATTATTCTCAACTTTTGTTAATGCTAATCGTTAGGGGATCGTTAGAGAGAGTTAGAGAGAAAAGAAAAATCGTTAGAGAGTAATTAGTTTTATTTATCAACGATTTTAATTACTTTTGTGAAATTGGCCCCCATTCCCGCAAAAATTGACGTAGATGTAATTTTTTTATTTTTATAATGTGAGAATCATTAGAGAGAGATAGAGAGTTAAAAAAATCATTAGAGAGTTAATATTTTAATTGATATTAAATTATTTCTGAGAACGCGTTTTAGATTAAACAGGCTCGCTCTTATTATGGGCAACATATTCAGCCGAACGGTACTTTTACTGTACCTAGAAGTTAGTGAAGATACCAGGCATTTCTTCATCACGTGAGACAGCTTTGATCAGAGGACCCACACCACTATAGTTATAGAGTGTATTACATTATTGTCTGGTATCTTGGATGGGCCGGCATCAAAATTATATATCTCCACCTGCTCAGTTTCTCGACAGTATTTTAATAAGAGAAGACATTGAAAATGAAGAAAATCAATAAATCATTACTTAAAACTAAAAAAACAAGTTTTATTTCATAAAAAATCTGTAAGACTTGCATTCAAAGCATATTATTCAGTTTTTAAATATCATAATTTTCGAAAGGCTTTTCATCCACTTCCGATCTCGATTCTAAGTCATAAAACAGGAATTCTCCATCGTAATTAAAAAAATGTTCTTGATCAGTAGGTACTATTATCATTTTACTCCTACTAAGCCTGTGGACTATGCTGAAACATGCACTTCTTGCACTTATAGATTCTTATTAGCTACAATCTAAAGAGAGGTCTAAAAGAATTATGCTACTCATTTTTGACTGAAAATATCCCATTTCATCTTATTTCAGAATATGGTACATAAAGTAAATAACTTGATTAGAATTTTTGTTTGCATTGTCATATTCTTTACAACAAATTTTTTTTTTCTTTCTATAAGGCAATTGAAAAAGAATGATTGATTGACTGTAATGACAGTACCATGTGTCAATTTTGAAAAGTTTGTTATTTTCTGGGGTGTGTTCACTTTATTAGCCTAAATAATTAGAAAAGTTTGTTCGTTTTTAGTAGTTAGGAGTAAATTAACACTAAATTAATTATTTCTTAAGAAATAAGCAGTACCTTTGTACTCATATTTTAACTATGTCATATCTATTTTGTATTTTACTGTGTGTACACACGGCTACACATCAAGCTATACATTTCCAGTTTATACTGATCTCGCATTGTATAGGATTTCCGTACAATGCGAGGTCAGCTTATACTGGAAATGTATAGCTTGATGTGTAGCCGTGTGTACATATCAGAATCGGTTCAGCCGTTTGGCAGCTACGATGAAACATACAGACACACACGATAAACTTATAACACCCCTCTTTTTCCGTCGGTGGGTTAAAAATGACCCGACCAGCTCCCGACAAGCACCCACCTTTTGTGTGTTTTGAGCATAAATGATGCACTATAAGTACCGAATCAAATTGAAACTACCAAAAATATTTCGTATTCTTATCAGGTATCACTGTTAAATGATCGTTGATCAAATACACAACTTTACCACCCATAACTATAACGTCCCTCTGCATCATGTCATGTATCAGTAGTACCTACTACTCGCGCTCACGGTACACAATGAGAAACGTAAGTGTGGCCGCTTCATTCAATGCAATAAATCTCGCGGTAAATCTCTTTGATCTGCCTAAAATGCCGCCACCAGAGTTTATTTATTTATTTATTTATTTATATATACTTTATTGTACACCAGAAAATACATTGCGAAAATAAATAAATTTAAAACTATAAAACATACAATGGGCGGCCTTATCACTTTCTGTGATCTCTTCCAGGCAACCTTAGAATGGACAGTGATTGCGTGGACATAAAAAAATGGGGTTGTCATTGGTGCAAAATAATAAGTAGGTACTTAAACTTACCAATAGATACAATATACTATAATAGATATATATATATATATATATATGAGTTATCAATCACCCAACGTCAAACGCCAATGTAAATGCCGTTGACAAATTCTCGAGGTAAGTCGTAATGAAGTACACCCACGGTTAACGTCTACCGCGATAATCCGTTGGTGTGGCCCCAGCATATAAGAGATTTGTCATATTTAAAAATCATTTAAAAAAAACTTTGTACCTCCGGCAGGGGGGAGTGGGGGGATCTACTAACCCTTCCCCCCTCTCCTCCCTCCCCTATCCCCCCCTATCGAGGCGGCACGTTTCATAATTTTAACCTGCTCCAGGTCCTAGGGTAAAACGCGTTCTCAGAAATAATTTAATTTGTTTTAAATATTAACACTCTAATGATTTTTTTAACTCTCTATCTCTCTCTAACGATTCTCAAAATATATTTAAAAAAAAATTACGTCTTTGTCCATTTTTGCGGGAATGGGGGCCAATGTCACAAAAGTAATTAAAATCGTTGATAAATAAAACTATTTACTCTCTAACGATTTTTCTTTTCTCTCTAACTCTCTCTAACGACTAGCATTAACAAAAGTTGAGAATAATTATATCGGGGGCAAAATTCACAGAGGTGGGCTAACGTCACGCCCTTAGAAATTATTTAATATTAAATAAAATATTAACTCTCTAACGATTTTGTGTAACTCTCAATCTCTCTCTAACGATTCGCAAACGATTAAAAAAAATAAAATTACGTCTAAGTCCATTTTTGCGGGAAGGGGGGCCAACTTCACACGAAAAATTAAAATTGTTTTTACATAAAAACTAATTACTCTCTAACGATTTTTCTTTTCTCTCTAACCCTCTCTAACGATTGTCTAACGATTAGCATTAACAAAAGTTCATAATAATGAAATCGTGCGGCTAACTTCACCGAGGTAAGAATAAGCCTTTGGCTTAATAAAAATAACCTAAATCATAAATTTACAAAAAACGAAAGTCATGCTTTTTCACCAGAGGTTACTGCCAACAAAAGTAATGACGGAATATACTGGCCAAATCGTAAACACAACTTCATTGACAAAATTCTTAGGAGTTCATATTGACAGCAAATTGACATGGAAATCTCATGCTGAAAATTTGTGCCAGAAATTAAGTAAATCTTCTTACGTACTCTATAACCTCTCAAATAAAGTAAACATAGATACATTAGTGATAGCCTATCATGGATTAGTTCACAGAGTACATTATACTATACTGATTAGTTGCTTCATTATTGAGATACGGTGTCATCTTTTGGGGCAATTACAGTGAGAGAGAAAGAATATTTAGTGCCCAAAAACGATGCCTTAGAGCAATGACAGGTCTCAAGTCGACTGAAAGTTGTCAACCTGTAGGTATCTCAGACCAACAAAAAAGGAAAGACAGAGCACGCCGTACGTACAGCAAAAGTGAAGCCATCTTTTTATCTATGTGTGAGTAAAAAGGGTTGTCAGTTGATAAAGTTTTTCCCAGTTTCCCTATAACTTGGGGAATAATATTTTGGGTAGGCTAATATTGTACGAGTAAGATATTGTTGAGTATGGTATTGTACCTCAATTGTTAGGAAGAATTCCGAAACAAAAACATTTTTTTTTACATCGCAAAATAAAATATAATAATAATTAAGTACAAAGTGCATTTAGGAGATCACCTTTTATGCAAGAATTGCTTGGGTTAGGAGACTCCGCTCTTTCAAATAGAATTATCCATTAACTTTCAATTGAGTGTTAAAAAAAATATGTATATGTATATAAATAGGTTAGTAAATTAGCTATTATCCATTTATTTTTATTTTCAGTATTACTTGGAAATCTAAAATATTAAATGCATAAAAAAACAGACAGTTAATTACTCGAAGTAAAAAATATCGAATGGGTAAATTTGAAATCATATTATGGCAACCCTCGCTCTTTAAATGTCACTGTTTTCGTTCGTTCATTCGTACAGGTTTTTTGTTCCAAGTAACCTAAAATTCATAGTTAGCTAAATTAAAAAATGATGTTATTTGAAGTACTTACAAGTGAAAAGTGATTCCGTGAGACTTTTACTGTGATTTACTTTATTTTTACACGTTTTCGCTACACAGGAAGGCATAATTATATTTATTTTGGTGATGTTAACTAGACGACGATTCGTGACGTACTAGGAGCGATGAGCATGGTTTTAGTGTAGGTGTGTGCGTGAGCCTGTGTGTTTACTTGCAGGAGCATGGTTTTGTGGCTTCACTTTTGATGTACGGCGTGATCCGTCTTTCCTTTTTTGTTGGTCTGAGACCTGTATTTAAATCCCTAAAAATTCTGACATTACCTGGTTTGTACATACTTACTAGAAGTTGCCCTATTCGTTACATTAAACAAACACCTATTTACCTCAATGGTTGACATAAGACAACGCACAGCACCAATAAGGTCCCAGTATAGAAACCAATTATTGTACACGGGTGGTCATAAAACAGCTTTATTAAAAAATAACATCCTTTCCATGGGACCGCTTATATATAATAAATTACCCCAAAATTTAAAAGACCTACCGAAAAGCTTTTATAAAAAACAATCAACAAAAATATTTCTGGAGAAATGCTATTACACAATTAAAGACTTTTTAAATGACAAAACTTTATAATAAAATGTTAATGATTGTAAAATAAAATAAAAAAATCATTATCTGTGCAATTTCGAATATTTATGATTATTAAGGGGGATGCGCTAGGGTGGCCTGCGAAATTCAAATTTTCTTACGTTTTTTGCAATTTGCAGGTCAGTATCAGGTTGTATGTTGATCTAAATATTATTAGCGCTCGTAACAAGTATGGATTTACAGAATTATAAACATTAAAATCAGCAATACAACTCTCTAAGCTCATGAAAGTGTATTGAACAGTATAATGTACTCTGTGGTATTGAATGACTATTTCATGAAATCATGACATTTGACACTTTCATGAACTTAGAGAGTTGTATTGCTGATTCTAATGTTTATAATTCTGTAAATTCATCTAGTCGTTCAAAAATCTTTAGTCGATTGTACTCGAACCATATCGATCTGTCAATTTTGAGAAAACCAAAACAAACGTCAAACGTCAGTTCAGAAAATTGTTGAATTGGGAAAGTTTCTTTGTTGGGTACCTTTGTTCGGCTCGTCGGAGCCGAAAGCAAGCGTTTTAAGCTGGCGGGAACGCGGCAAAAGACGCGCGCGATGCGGGAGGAGGGCGGCAGCAGCAGCAGCGGTGGTGCGTCCAGCGCCAAGCACTCGGACGTCGCCAAGCAGCAGGAGGCTACCTTCAACGAGCTCATGCAGGAGTGCCGTCACAGTGCGCCCGGAGCGCGCCTCTCCGCCAAGATGCGCACCGCGCTTGAGCGGTACGTCTCACTTACCACCAACACTCACCAGCTAGCCTGCACGGTTGTCATGAAGTCTCAGATCCGACATTAGAAATGTAAACCCTGATCGGTTATTTGTTGAAAACATTTAATTTTTTCTATGTTTGTTACACTGTCACGCTAAAACGGCTGTCGGATTTGGATGAAATTTGACACATGGTTAAACCATTCCCTGGGTTAGATATAATAATTTTGATCCCGATATCCCCACGGGATCGAGACTTATGGGGGTGAAACCGCGGGGCGCAGCTAGTACATCGATAAAACGTAAATGGGTTGCCTAGCTAAATCGCGTACTGATGCTCAAACTCAAACTCAAACTCAAAGCATTTATTTCAATTAAACCATTTACAGGCACTTTTGAATTGTTAAAGAATCGGTCAGTTAGTCAAAAAGTTGAAGCTAGTTGCCCATTCCAAATCGTAGATCTCTATGGAGAAGAACGGGCAAGAAACTCCAAGGACACTCTTTTAAAATTGGATATAGATATTACAAAATCCTGGGTACAGTATTCTTGGTGCTTCTATATGTGAGAACAATGTCAAATAAAAAATAATCAAAAACAATTCAAGATATAAGATTAAAAATAAGCCCTGGCAGATGAGAGATGACCAGTCTCAACTGACAGCGCCCGTTCACGAACATGACACGTGGATCAGCACCATCCAGCTCAACCATTTTGTAGGGAACCGAATGATCCAACACACGCGCCACCATCAGCGAGACATTTAAGTGAGTATGACATACTCTCATCAGCCATGCTCTTTCAAGTCAATATAAAACATGATACCATATTAAACGGCTTCATGGTACTCACATTTACAAAATTGAAAAAATGCTTCTAATTTATACAAAACTATAATTTGCAATGTACATGAAAGATTAAAATAATAGAATTTAAAGAAAAAAATAAACTTAAGTTTGTAAAGTCAGAAAAAAAAAGGGGGAAGCAACTCTTCCAAATGTTAAAATTTTTAACTAGTGAGCCCTAGTGCCTGTGGAGCAGGACCAGCATTAAGCCAAGCATTTTTATCTACGATATAATCATCCAACTTATAATATGCCTGTCTACATAGTGTGCGTTTAATGCATGTTTTAAATTTCTTCTCATTTAGTTGAAGAATAATGAGTGGTATTTTATTATAACATTTTACACAGTACCCCATAAAAGAAGTATGTACTTTAGACAATCTGAAACGTGGTTGATCTAATTTGTTCCTATTTCTAGTGTTAAAGTTATGCCTGTCACTTATCTTACTAAAAAGATGTAGATTTTTCCGAACATACATAATGTTTTCATATATGTACTGACAAGGAACCGTCATGATGTTAATTTTTTTAAACAGTTCCCTTAGAGATTCGCGTTTGTGGAGGTTGTATATGGCTCGGACAGCCCTCTTTTGCAAAATAAAGATAGAATCAATATCTGCAGCCCGTCCCCACAGCAAAATACCGTAAGACATGATGCTATGAAAGTAACTAAAATAGACCAGTCTCGCGGTATCCACGTCTGTTAGTTGGCGGATTTTCCAAACAGCGTAAGCGGCTGAACTTAGTCGCCCTGCAAGTGATGTTATGTGAGGACCCCACTGTAGTTTTGAATCAAGCGTGATCCCCAGGAAAACTGTCTTTTCGACGAATTCTAGTATCTCCTCGTTCAGTACAACATGACATTCACTACTTCTTACATTCGGTAATGTGAATCTTATGCATTTAGTTTTCTTCTCATTTAATACCAAATTATTTATAGTAAACCAATTATGGACCTTGAACATAGCGTTATTTACGTCGTCAAGCTGTTAGATACTATAAATTTGAATTACCTTTATTCCACCAACTTCCCCAATTTGTTTTTTAGTTAATATTCCATTTTTATGCATAACATTGCAATGATCCAAAATAGAAAATGTTCAATAATAGCAGCAAGTACATGGATTTTAGTTTTCTGTGTGATTCATATAAATAATTGTTGTTGGAGTTTTCTGAGATCTCTCCAAAGTTTTTGATTGCATGCACCTTGACATGCTTTTGCATAAACTTCATCATTACGGTTTCCAAAATAAAGCTCTCAAAGTATACAATCTACATAATAGGTTCCAATGTGTAGATGTTAAAGCCCAAAACACACACAGAGCGGGTGCGGGGCGGGAGCGGGTTGGGTCGTTTTCATCACGTGTGTTGGGAATTTTAGTAATAAGTATATTGCAACACCAACATTAAATGTAATTAATTAGCACATCTGTGGCAACACGCCCCTTCCAATTGTGACCCTGGTTGAATACAGACGTGAAAGTAATAAGTCCGCCTTTTACTCATTCTTCCTCGGCACCACACTACCAGCACCTCATCAGCCTTTGGTCTATTTCAGTTACTTCCACAGCATTATGTCATATGGCATTTTACTGTGGGGTCGGGCGGCTGACATTGAATCCATCTTTGTTTTGCAAAAGAGAGCTGTCAGAGCCATTTATAATCTATGTCGCCGCGAATCTCTCAGGGAACTATTTAAAAGGATTAATATTATGACGGTACCTTGCCAATTCATTTATGAGAATATTATGTATGTAAGAAAAAATCTAAATCTTTTTAATAAAATAAGTGATAGACATAATTTTAACACTAGAAATAAAGATAAAATAGATCAACCATTTTTCAGACTAGCTAAAGTACAAACATCTTTTATGGGGTACTGCGTTAAATGCTATAATAAAATACCTAGTGATATATTGCAATTAAATGAAAGAAAATTTAAAACTCATATTAAAAGTACACTTTGTAAACAAGCATATTACAAATTAGAGGATTATATCCAAGATAAGAATGCTTGGAAACATGCTGGTCTTGCTCCATAGGACAAATTCGAGGCTGGACAAAATCAAACTGGTTGCTAATCTAGTTGTAAAATTTATTATTTTTATATCATCGATTTTTTTACATTTTATGATAATTAATCTCACACACTGTCCTATTAGTATTACTTGCAAGTTTGTAGAAATATTGTGTTATCGTACGTATACTTTAATGTTTGTAAATATGTGAGCACCATGTACCTATCACATACTTAATTTATTTATTTTTCATTGCTCCATTTTTAATTTTTAATTCTTTTTACCTATTGTAATTGTATTCTCGGTGCATCGTCTTCACATTTAATTATATAATTGATGTACCTATACCAAATATTGTAAAACATTTTTTTTTTTTAAAAGAGTAACGTTGGAGTTTCTTGCCCATTCTTCTCCATACGAAAACTACCTTTTGGAAGGGGCAACTAGAATCAGTTCTATTTCTATGTATTTGACGTTCAAAAGTGCCTTTAATGTGCCTAGTTGAAATAAATTATTTGACTTTGACTTTGACTTTTGCCCACACCATCTAATACACCGCTGCACAACGTGAGTCGCGCGGTTCATCGTGTTCACACAGAGCGCGGGCGCGGGGCGGCAGAGGGTCGGGTGCGGGACGGCAGCGGGTCGGGCGCGGTTGTACTTTGACAGACGACAGCGGTTGCAGTGTGAAAATGTTGGGTGATTCTGACACGGACGAAGAATTATTATTTTTTACTTATTTTAAAGAGAAGAACGCGAAAATGGAAATAGTTGTAGGTTCTTGACATTAATAAAAAAAAACATCAATATGGAGAATATCATCGATACGTGTATTGCAACGAATGTAACGCCGCTACACCCACATTGCTATTCTGTAACCATCTTACCTTGAAAACTTAGGTGAAGTGAGAGTGGAGTGAGTCATTGTCATCGATACCTACTGATGCTAAGGCAGTGACAGTTCACTCCAAGCTCACTTTGATATTTTTCTACACTTAGTTTTCACGGAGATATTTTTACAGAATAGCACAACCGCTCCCGACCCGCTCCCGTCCCGCGCTGTTGTGTCAGCGGGCGCGGCTCCCGCTCCGCGCCCGACCCGCGCCCGCGTTCTGTGTGTTGACATCCATATAATTCCTTGAATTACAATTTATGACACCCGCCGTACTCCCGCGCCCGACCCGCTCCCGCCCCGTGCTGTTGTGTCGGCGGGCGGCGGGCGCGGCTCCCGCGCGGGGCCCGCTCCCCGCCCGCGTTCTGTGTGTTGACATCCATATAATTCCTTGAATTACAAATTATTATACCCGCCGTACTCCCGCGCCCGACCCGCTCCCGCCCCGCACCCGCTCTGTGTGTGTTTTGGGCTTAATGGTGTGAAATGTTCCGGGCTACCAGTTCAGTTAGGTGTACCTCAAGCTTCAATACTGGGTCAATTCTTATTCTTAGTGTATATCTATGACTTACCATTCTATTTAAAGGGTATCTGTAATGTTGTATACTGTTTGCAGATGATATCTCTGTAATTTTTAAAGTAGACAGGAATAGACAAGATTTTGATGACGTAAACAGTGCACTCTCAATGGTTACAGATTTGTTTAAGACAAATAACTTATACTCCATTTGAAATAAGATTAGACATTTAAATAAACCTTTTTTTACAGTCCGTTCAACCGATTTTGACTTCTATTGCAGTAGACAGTTAGTATTGCGTAAACTTTTAAGCTTTCAATGCCATCCTACGTTAAAGAAGTCAAAATCGGCTGAAAGGACAGTAAAAAGGTTTGTTTAAATGTCATTATTTCAAATGGAGTATAGTTCTCATATTCAAGAAAACAAAATGTATAAAGTTCGCTTTATCTAATGTTGGAAATGTAGGACCCAACATCATCTTCAATAACCTCTTTATTGCAACTGTAGACTCTGCAGTTTTTCTGGGCATAACAGTGGATGCCAAACTTCAGTGGGGCCCACATATATGTATATCAAGCCTAGCGGGAAGGCTCAGTTCGGCTGCCTATGCTATCAGAAAACTAAAACAGTACACTGACGTTGATACAGCTTGTTGGCTATTTTAGTAATTTTCATAGCATTATGTCCTATGGTATTCTGCCGTGGTGGAAAGGCTGACATTAAAAAATATATTAGTTCATCGAAAACCAGCTGCTCAAGCAATTTACCAGCTAGGTTGAGAGATTTCTTTTAAGATATTGGTATTCTCACGGCATCAAAATTCATCTTAGCCAACATCCTAACTAATACTATAAATGCGAAAGTGAGTTTGTCGTTTGAGTAACATTAAGCTTTAAAGAGCTAATTTTTAGGGTTCCGTACCCAAAGGGTAAAACCGGGACCCTATTACTAAGACTCCGCTGTCTGTCCGTCTGTCACCAGGGTATATCTCATGAACGGTGATAGTTAGACAGTTGAAATTTTTACAGATGATGTATTTCTGTTGCCGCTATAACAACAAATACTAAAAAACAAAATAAATTAAATATTTAAGGGGGCTCCGAAAAAAACAAACTTGATTTTTTTGCTAGTTTTTGCTCATATTGATAACGGCAACAGGTAGACGCTTTAAATATTCACATAATGTTTAGTTATATATTCACTTTAAAAATAAAACAAATATTTGGCTGCGCCAACATCGCTTTACTTGTTGTACATTGTCTAGTGTTATTGTTCCGAAATAAACTTTTATTATTATTTATTTATTTAAGGGGGGCTCCCATACAACAAACGTGATTTTTGCCGTTTTTATAGATAAGGTACGGAACCCTTCGTGCGCGAGTCCGACTCGCACTTGGCCGGTTTTTTTTGTTAGTCAAGTGCCCTGCCAGCTAAATGGTTGTTTTTGGATATGTGAAAAAATTCAGGGTAGTATAAGGAAGTTAAAAGAAAAACTATCACAGCTAAGTATATTTATATTTTATTTTATTCTTTTCGGAAGGCTTACAGACAAATATCTTTATAATAATATCAATAATATAAAACTAAGTTGCTAATTACTAGCCCCCACAGATGAATACAACATGATTACTCCCTCATAGTCTAAGTTACTTTATAAGCAAATAAATTAAATAAATTATAACCATTTTTAACCCCCGACGGAAAAAGAGGGGTGTTATAAGTTTAACGTACACACGTTTGGCAGCTACGATGGCGCAGACAGACACATAGATACACAGATACACATCTGTGTATCTATGTGTCTGTCTGCGCCATCGTAGCTGCCAAACGGCTGATCCGATTTTGATTTTTTTGGTTTTGTTTGAAAGGTGAGTTAAACGAGAGTGTTCTTAGCTATGATTCAAGAAAATCGGTTCAGCCGTTTGAAAATTATCATCTCTTTTCTAGTTGATGAATGGATGTGAGCATCTTCCACAGGTCTAATCGATTGGAAATTTAGAATTCTCTTATTTCAATGATATGATAAGAATATATGTAGTAACCTTGAGCTGATGCTGCAGCATCACCTGGAATTTGCAGGATACCCAACTCCCTCACGAACTTACAGCAGAGGTATCGTGTTTGGACTCATTGGAAAGGTCTCAACAAATAGGTTACTGATGATGGAGTAGGAAAGATAAATGAGAGTAAATTAGTAGGTAACAAGCTTCACTGTGGCAAAAAACGTACAGCTACGCAGATTTCGGCGAGCTGCGTGTTGATCGTAGCGTTTCTACTAGTAATCCTACTAATATTATAAATGTGAAAGTTTGTGTGTTTGGATGTTTGTTACTCAATCACGCAAAAACGGCTGAATGGATTTGGATGTAATTTGGCAAACAGATAGTTTATAACCTGGATTAACACGGATCAAGACTTACGCGGGTGAAACCGCGGGGCACAGCTAGTATAATATAAAATTTAAAAAGCTGGAAATAAAAATTAAATTAAAAATTTAAAAAACCCCCGACACAAACAAAGCGTCTAAAAAGTAAAAAAATAATATCATAAAAGTTGTAGGTAATATTTTGATCCAACCGTCGTCGTGTCGGGGGACGGCTAATTCTCAATTCTTTATTGTATTCCATAATATTGTTAAAACAGTTGGTAGGCTTAAAATTAATGGTACAATTATGGACCCTGTCGGGCACAGCATAGTAGGAGAGAGGAGGAAGAGCGCTTTGTTTGTTTATAATATTATAATATTAAGTGATAATTGTATATTTATTTAATTTTTACTTTTCCTTTTATGTCTAATTTCTAGTATTTTTACGAAATAATAATTATTTAAAGTCAATATTTTAATTAAATCAGTATTAGTAAGTCAGGTTATTTGTTTAAAACCATGGTATTTGGTTCCTAAACTTAATTTGTTGCTCGATTCTTTATTTATTGATGCCTAGAATTTATTATTGCATGTGTATTTACTAAGGTTTCAATTTAGATTTTGAGTTATTTATATTACTTATTTTATTTGTTTTATTATGGATTTAATAATGTAGTATTAGATGTTCATTTTGATTTATTTATTACTTGTAAATTAGAATTTATGGTCTAAATATTCTTTTATACTATAATAGCTTTTGTTCAATAGAAAGAGTCTTAATTTATTAATAAAACTGTTATCTCTGTCTAGTTCTTTAATTGGTTCAAGTTACCAAACTTGTTGTATATTTTTATAGACATGACAAAAGTACTAGAGGAGTGCATTTTTAGTCGCGAAATTGGTATGTTTAGTCTATTTTTATAACGAAGTGTGATTCTAGTTTGTATGTTTTCTCGTTTAGTATATAATACCGGGTATTTGCGAACAAATTTACATATTTCAAAGATATAGAGACAGGGTAAGGTTAGTAATTTTAGTTCTTGAAAGTGAGGTTTACAGCTGACGGTTTCTTCAATATTTACTAAAATTCTAATCAATTTCTTTTGTAAAGTAAACAAGGTGGGCGCGTCTGTACTAAAAAATGAAAATAGGAAGTTAACCTTTCTACAACAGTATACATTCATTATGCCTAGTGTGTGTTGGTGTTTGCATTAGCCGGCCCCCGACACGACGACGCTTGGATCAAAAGGAGTCTTGCCTAGATACTACGCAAGACTCCTAGATGTTTTTCTTCCTTTTTTACGTTTTTTCTTCCTAGGTGTTCAATTTTTATATTTCTAGGTAAAGTACTAGATTAAAAAAAAAAATTGTTTGATTTTCCTTAATGAAACGACTTAAACGCAAGTTTAAAGTGACCCTGTCATCAATTGAGTAAAACGCCATCTATTGCAAAGATATCTCGACAAAATGATTAACAGATGGCTGCTTTATCATTCTAAGGGTTTGAATTGAAGTAAACGGCTTAATTTAAGTTTTTTGATGAAAATACGAGATTTATGAGTGTAAATACATAAATCAGCATTAAACAGAGATGTTTTGATTTTTACTAATATTACCTCAGCCAAAATTTGCCGTATAACGCTTTTTAGTGATTGTTAATTTCATAAATTGTTACTTATGCTGCCATCTATGTTTTTTTTTCAAGACTAATTATAATTTGTTCGAGTTGAGACCCCCATGTCTCTGGATCAAAAATCTGTAACTTTTTTGTTTCTTGAGCTACAACGTACGTATGGTACGTGTGTGTGGCTGTGTTGCCAGGCCTCTCAGCCTAGTTTGAATAAATGACTTTCGATTTTTGTAATGTGCGGATTGCTGGTGTCAAATAACTGTCTGAATGTCAAAGTCAAAGTCAAAGTCAAATAATTTATTTCAACTAGGCACATTAAAGGCACTTTTGAACGTCAAATACATAGAAATAGAACTGATTCTAGTTGCCCCTTCCAAAGGGTAGTTTTCGTATGGAGAAGAATGGGCAAGAAACTCCACCGTTACTCTTTTAAAAAAAAATGTTTTACAATATTTGGTATAGGTACATCAATTATATAATTACATGTGAAGACGATGCACCGAAAATACAATTACAATACGTAAAAAGAATTAAAAATTAAAAATGGAGCAATGAAACTGTAACCCACGATACGGTCGGTGTTTGCAGGATGAGCCCGGCCGAGCGACGCGCGCTGTGCTCGCGCAAGCTGGACGGCTGCGCGCCGCTGTTCGTGGCGTGCAAGCGCGGCAACGTGGAGATCGTGGAGTACCTCGTGCACGTGTGCGCGGCCGACCTGGAGCAGCGCGGCGTGTACCAGGTGCCCGACGACCGCTCCGTGCACTCCGTCACGCCGCTGTGGTGCGCGGCCGTGGCCGGGCGCCTCGAGGTGCTGCGCGCGCTGGCCGACGCGGGCGCCGACGTCAACGCGGGCTCGGACTCGGGCTCCACGCCCGTGCGCTCGGCCTGCTTCATGACGCACCTGGACGTGGTGCGCTTCCTGGTCGCGCGCGGCGCCGACATCCACCGGCCCAACCACAACGGCGGCACGTGCCTCATCAACAGCGTGCAGTCCGTGCGCCTGTGCGCCTACTTGCTGGAGCACGGCGCGGCCGTCAACGCGCGCGACACGCAGCTCAAGACCGTGCTGCACTACGCCATCCAGGAGCACCGCGTGGAGACGGCGCGCCTGCTGCTGGAGCACGGCGCCGACGCCCTGCTGGCCTCGCGCGCCGGCGACGACGCGCTGCGCACGGCCTGCCTCAAGGGCGCCGCGCAGATCGTGAGCCTGCTGGCCGGCCGCGTGCGCTACTCGGCCGCGCGCATGGCCGACGCCTACGAGCTGCTGGGCAGCACGCAGCTGGACGAGTTCAACGACGTCAGCGCTGCGCTGGGCGCCTGGCGCCGCGCCACGGCCATCCGGCACGGTTCGGGCGCCTACATCCCCAAGCGGCCCGTGCGGGCCCCCGCGCCCGCGCTGGGCGGGGCCCGCGAGTGGCGCACGCTGGCCGAGCTGGAGGCCGCGGCCACGGACATGGACGCGCTGCGCACGCAGTCGCTGCTGGTCGTGGCGCGCGTGCTGGGTCCCGACCACAAGGACACGGTGTTTCGCCTCATGTACCGCGGCGCGTCCTACGCCGACGCCTTCCGCTACCAGCGCTGCGTGGAGCTGTGGAGCTGGGCGCTGCAGCTGCGCATCGAGAAGGACTCGCTGCTGGCGGCCGACACGTGCCACACGGCGTGCGCGCTGACGCGCCTCATGCTGGACGCGCACGGCGGGCGGCTGGAGCGCGTGCGCGGCCTGCCCGCGCTGGGCGACGTGCTGCGCGTGTTCCGTCTGCTGGCCGACGAGCTGCCGGGCTGCCGGCGCCTGCTGCGCGCGCGGCCCGTGTTCAAGGCGCAGGCCGACACGCTGGACCGCGCGCTGCGCTGCGTCACGCACCTGGTGTTCCTGCTGCACGAGCGCGCCAGCGGGCCGGTCGAGCGGCGCGCCGTGCAGGCGGCCGTGCGCGCGCTCGTGGCCGCGGACGTGCGCAGCGCGCACACGCACGACACGCTGCTGCACCTGTGCGTGTCGCGCCTCAACGTGATCCGCTCCACGTACTTCGCGGACGAGCTGGACGCGGCGCCCGTGTTCCCGCACGCGGGCGTGGTGGCGCTGCTGCTGGCGTGCGGCGCCGACGTGCGCGTGCGCAACGAGGCGCGCTCCACGCCGCTGCACGTGGCCGCCATCCCGTACAACTTCAGCACGGAGCTGGTGCGCGTGCTGCTGGCGGGCGGCGCGCACCTGGACCAGCCCAACAAGTTCGGCGACTCGCCGGCCGAGCTGGTGACGCTGAACCGCGGCTCGCGCGTGGCCGTGCTGCAGCACGTGACGCTGGCGTGCCTGGCCGCGCGCGCGCTGCTGCGTGCGCGACGGCGCGTGCCCGAGCACGTGCTGCCGCGCACGCTGCGCGACTTCGTGGACCTGCACCGCGCGTGAGCGGGGCGCGACCTGACGCTACTGTGTAGACTAACTCCATATAATATAGGATTTTACTATTATGATTAAAACAAATATGTAATTAAATTAAATTATAGTGTAAAAAAAAACACGTATCCAGTACTCGAGCGTTTTATTTTCGTCTCGGGGACAGTCCAATATTTACAAAATATAATCATTATAAAAGTCTCAATTTCGCATGGCTGGCGATATCATTCAGTATGTAGTTATATTAATGCACGTTGCTCCTTTACAATGTTAAGTCCGTTACCAGCTCAAGAATATGAATAAGAATATAAAGCACAGTATAGCCATAATATCTAGTTATAGCGCTACTACAACATTATTTGCGTGGGTAGAAAATCGGAAGTAACGCCGCCGTTTGTTTTAAATATATTTCAAGCATGAAATGAGTATGTACTCTGTATTTACAGTCAGCACTGTTGCAAGTCCACAAACCGCCATTTTTGTGTGAAAAGTAGATAAAAATGTTTGCGACTCGGGAGTGAAGCAGTAGAAAACATGTCCGTGTTTGTGTCACATAAATTCATATGTGTACTAAATTTCAACTTAATAGGGAATATGCACGTATTTTTTAAATATTTTTATTCGATAATTTACATCGTCAAATAATAGTTAAAAAAAAATCGACGGCAAAAAAGCAATTAAAAGTACTTAAAAAAAAGTTTAAAAATATCCAACCGATCCGGGCTATTTAAACGCCCTCCATTTGGCGCGCTTGGTGTGGTGACGTCACAGACCGTGAAAACAAACAAGCAACTGTCAAGTCAACGTCAAACACTCCTTTTTGTATGAGCGTTTGACATTGACTTGACACTTGTTGATTGACTTGACATTGACATTTTAATTGTTATCCCGGATTGTTACGTCACATCCGCTCTTAGCTTTTCAAGTATTTGAATTACCCACGGTTTTTTGGGACTTTTTGAAAATAAATTTCTCGCTCAAAAAGAAATTTTATTCAAAAATATTGATGGAGGGATAATTCTGAAGTAATATAGTTTATAAAAAAAATATTTGACCCATATATTTATATATGGGTCAAATATTATATATATATAAAAACCCTACAAATATATGGATAGTGACAGCTAGGTGTCAAATTCTTGGACAAGTGACAGTAGCGACATCTGAAGTGACCAAGTGGCAGTTTTTATCCCACCCTAAGGCCGAGTCCTGAATGATTGCGGAGCGCGGAGGCGGATTGCGGAGCGGATTTATCAGACGGGGCGTCCTGACTGACGGCGCACCGCCATTGTTGATTACTATGGCACTACCGTTGCCATAGCAACGAAGCGAAAGACATGACATTGTAATAACGTCCTGTCAGAATGTTAATCAAAGATTAATTCGTGTTTCTGAGTGCATTTTTCCAATATAAAGTGAAATTTGGTGCTTTCGAATGATACTCATTGCTATAGTAGGTATATGGATAACAAAGTAATTAATGAGAATTATGAATTTTATTTTTCGATCTCGTACGTATACGTTCATACAAAGTTATCGCGGCATGTTTAATGAGAAATGTCAAATGCGCCGTGAAATGCGCGCGCCCGCTCTCACTCCGGACAAGTTCGAACATCTCGAACATTTGTTTTATCCGCCGTTCATTCCGCTTGCGCGGTGCGCCGTCACTCAGGACTCAGCCTAAGAACTAAACATTTTTTGTCAAATTGACAAAACAAAATGGTGGCGTTAGTTCCAATTTCGGCCACGCGCCAAAATGTCCTTGTAGCAGTGTAGCTACCACGACAGACTTGAGATCATCAAGGGAGTGAAGGTGCCTACAAATTTGCTCGATTTTAAACGGTCGTTATTGTGACGATTCATAAGATCTGTCAGCTTCACATAGTTTTGCTCGATTTTATCGATCGTCTGTCGCTTACACGTCTATCCATTTGTTTGATTGCACGTTAAAAAGCTAGCATTATTATGAAGGCACTTTAACATGTTTTAGTCTGTTAACAGGCTGCCGCATAGTTCGTTTCATTCGATTATAGTAGCAGGGCCCTCCTCGGGACACAGCGACGTGGAGCGCGTCGAGGGCCGCCCGCGTGGTCCGCCGGCAGGCCGGCCGGGCCGCCCGCTTGTGCGGCGAGCCGCGGCGCTGAGGCGTCGGTGCTGGAGCCAGTCAGAAGGCCGCGACGAGCAGCGCGCCGAGGGCCGCCAGCAGGCCGGCCGGGCCGCCCGCGCGGGCCGCGTGGGCGGCGCTGGCCGTGCGGCCGATGTTGCGGCGGTGCTTGTCCACGACGTAGATGCGGCCGCCCATTCCGGCGTGCGAGAACGAGTGGTAGTACACGCGGTCGGGCCACGAGCTGTTGGGCGCCACCGACAGCTCGGCCGGCGCCTCGGCCGGGCAGCGCCACTCCAGCGAGCGGTTGTAGGCGCGGAACGTGGCGTAGTCGGCGTCGCGGCGCCGGTCCGCGCCCGCCGCGTGGCGCGCCAGGCACAGCGGGCCCGCTGCAACACAAGTAGTCGGTCACAAGCAGTCGCCCGCGCGCTCGGCTCGCTCGCGGCGCCTACGTACCGGCGGTGGGCGCCAGTCGGCCGCGGCGCGTGTAGTGCACGCCGGCCAGCACCTTGGCCTCGCGCTGCGCCGCCTCGCTGAGGCGCTCCAGGCCGCCCGCGGGCTCCGCCGTCACGATCAGCGGGTGGTACTCCGTGGCCGAGTGCGGGTCGTTGCCTCCGTACACCTGATGCGGCACATTAAGACGTTAGATCGCTATCGCCACGCCGAGAAAAATAAAGCTAGCACAGACGAGTGTACCTTGAAGGAGTAGTGCAACCCGCGGCGCAGCTGCAGGTCGGGCGCCAGCTGTCCGTTGACGTACCAGGCGAGGGGCGGCGAGTGCCTGAGGGGCCGGCCGGCCAGGCCGCGCGGGCCGCCCGCGGGCCCCAGGCGGAACGTGAACACGCGCAGCGCCGGGTCGAACAGCTCGGCCACCTCCCACACCGGCGGCGCCGACCGGGCCCCGCTGCGCACAGCACACCGTACGACATGACATTATACTTCGCGCACACACCGGCCGTTTGTGTTTTGCCTTGTTATCGAAGTGAGTCTGAGTAGAGTCAGTTTCAGAAGTGCCTGACACATTGCTAATTCATTCATTACAGTACACAGATAGTCTAGAACCTAAGAAAGGACATAGGCTACTTTTTATCGACATACGAAGCTAGTTTGAAATAAATTATTTGACTTGACTAGGGTTTTATTTGGTCTGAGGACTTCATTATCAAAATATGTTGCGACCGAAACAAATATTTGTATTTAGATAATTATAATTATTAGAACACAATATATCAATACAATTCTCTAAGTTAGAATTGGCCATAAATGTCATAATCTCAAGCATATTCACTACAGAAAGAACAACGGCCATTTTGGACTAGGAAATAATTCTTATTTCTGAATTTATGTTCGTAGAGAGTAGAGGAGTCTATCAGTAGGTTCTTCTTCAAAACTTTTGAAGAAGTACCTACTAATAGACATTCCTCAAGTTAATTGGATATTTTGACACCGTTGAACATTTTAGGAATTGGACACTCTTTACAAGACCTTAGCTCCTCGATCCGGACGCATGAAGACAAACACGAAATGGACTCACACAGTGAAGCGGATGCAGTCGCGGGTGGGCGGGTCGCTGGCCAGCGTCAGGCGCACGTCGGCGCGCGGGTACAGGCGATGGAAGGCGGGCTCGCGCTCGCGGTCCAGGCGGCCCAGGGCCCACACGGCCCACATGGGGCCGTCCGTGACCCACGCGCGGTCCATCGGCTCGGCTGCGGAGGGCACGCGTTAGTGGCACTGCGCTACGGCACGCGCTATACTCGCAGGCGGTAGGAGGGCACGCGTTAGTGGCACTGCGCTACGGCACGCGCTATACTCGCAGGCGGTAGGAGGGCACGCGTTAGTGGCACTGCGCTACGGCACGCGCTATACTCGCAGGCGGTAGGAGGGCACGCGTTAGTGGCACTGCGCTACGGCACGCGCTATACTCGCAGGCGGTAGGAGGGCACGCGTTAGTGGCACTGCGCTACGGCACGCGCTATACTCGCAGGCGGTAGGAGGGCACGCGTTAGTGGCACTGCGCTACGGCACGCGCTATACTCGCAGGCGGTAGGAGGGCACGCGTTAGTGGCACTGCGCTACGGCACGCGCTATACTCGCAGGCGGTAGGAGGGCACGCGTTAGTGGCACTGCGCTACGGCACGCGCTATACTCGCAGGCGGTAGGAGGGCACGCGTTAGTGGCACTGCGCTACGGCACGCGCTATACTCGCAGGCGGTAGGAGGGCACGCGTTAGTGGCACTGCGCTATACTCGCAGGCGGTAGGAGGGCACGCGTTAGTGGCACTGCGCTACGGCACGCGCTATACTCGCAGGCGGTAGGAGGGCACGCGTTAGTGGCACTGCGCTACGGCACGCGCTATACTCGCAGGCGGTAGGAGGGCACGCGTTAGTGGCACTGCGCTACGGCACGCGCTATACTCGCAGGCGGTAGGAGGGCACGCGTTAGTGGCACTGCGCTATACTCGCAGGCGGTAGGAGGGCACGCGTTAGTGGCACTGCGCTATACTCGCAGGCGGTAGGAGGGCACGCGTTAGTGGCACTGCGCTACGGCACGCGCTATACTCGCAGGCGGTAGGAGGGAACGCGTTAGTGGCACTGCGCTACGGCACGCGCTATACTCGCAGGCGGTAGGAGGGCACGCGTTTGTGGCACTGCGCTACGGCACGCGCTATACTCGCAGGCGGTAGGAGGGCACGCGTTAGTGGCACTGCGCTACGGCACGCGCTATACTCGCAGGCGGTAGGAGGGCACGCGTTAGCGGCACTGCGCTACGGGCGACGGCGTCGCATGCGCTATACTCACAGGCGGCCAGCGAGCGGCGGTAGGAGACCACGGTGAGGCCGTTCTCTCGGCGCGCGCTGAACACTTGGTTGGAGTCGAGGCCGCCCAGCCGGTCGTCGCGACACACGCCGCGCCACGCGCCCAGCACTTGCACGCACTGTATACACACAGGTAGATTAGTGTTCCGCTGCGGTGAGGGGCCGATAGGGGCCGCGGCGAGCGGGAGCGACACTGACGGGCGCGCTGGCGGTGATGTTGTAGTCCGTGGCGAGGCCGCGCTGCATGGCCGCGTCGTACTGCGCCACGGCCACGTCGGCGCCCAGCATGCGCGAGCCGCTGTCGCTGCCCGACACGCCGAACGCCATGTACTCGTCCTCGTCCATCTGCAAACATCGCTCGAGTCAGTTCCGTCGAGATCACTCGCGACAAGGAACGATAGGGGAGAGCGGTACAAATGGGTTAACAGATATAAAAAGTACCTCGACAGTGAATTTTGTGAAATTGATAAGTTTTCTGTTGTCCGCCTATAATCAGTAAGAATAAAATACAATTTTACTAACAAGATCTAGATAATAATTTTTGTCGAGGTACAGTAAATGATCATTTTGCACACCCAGTCGTCTAAAACGATCGGTGGCCCACCTGCGCCGCCAGCTCGACGGTGATCTGGTTGCCGAAGACCTCCCAGGAGACCTGGAAGTCGCGGTGCAGCTGCTTGCAGTGCGGCAGCGGCGACTCGTAGGCGTGCGGCTCCGTGGGCGCGGGCGGCACGTTGAGCGCGTCGGGCACCAGCACGCTGGCCAGCGCCGCGCCGCGCGCGCCGTCCCACAGCGCCAGCCACTTGACGCCGAACACCGTGCTGCCGCCCGGCAGCTGCAGGCGCACGTCCTCGCCCGCGTACGCGCGGATCGGCTCCAGGCTGCGGGAGCGAAATGGCGGCGTCACTTGGGTAATACAAAATATACCCTAAACTGATTGGAATAGAGTTCGTTTTATACCAGCCGAATGACGCGAATACTTGTTGATGCTAGAGAGCAGAGTTCGATAACGATCGATTGCATGTACTTACTAGCCATACTCGTCGGGTATCTTCATGCCTCTGGAGGAGGGCTGCGGGCCCACCCCCGTCCAGAAGTACACCTCCTCTCCGCTGCCGTCGTACCGCAACTCCGGGATGCTGCACATATGGGACGATTAGTCTCCGTGTGCCACAACACGTGGTATCTGACCGAGCTCAGGTTCTTACAGAATGGTAGTGGCGTCCAGGAAGCGGACCGGCTTGCTGGAGACGGCGGGCGAGCCGGCCAGCGGGCCCACGGCCTGCTCGGCCGGCGCCTCGAACTCGTCCGGCACGAACACGTCGCCGAACGCGTTCTGGCTGCCGATGTCGTACACGGCCAGCCACTTGATGCGCGAGATGCGCTTGCCCTCGGGCACGGCCAGCCGCACCTCGGCGTTATAGTACCGCTCCAGGATATTCGTTCTGGATACATAATAGGTACACATTATAATTAAAATACAAATACATATCAAACCATCAGGATTTGTATGCTTTAATAATACCTATTTCTGTTTATATACAACGTGTAACAGAATAAGCGCAAGACCTGAAAGTAGTTTGCTCAGAATCGGCTTCTGAATCGATTTCCATCATTATTTTTATGTGTTAATTTTTCATGAAAATATCTTTTCTTTAACTGAAATTAGAACCACCGCGTCTTAACAAGGTAATAAGATATTTTATTTAAGGAAATTTAAGCCTTATCTCAAAGGAATATAGCTTATTCAAATGCATAACCAAATTTGTAATACGCACAAAGATATCCTATGTGTAGTGCGCGGTAAATAAAATAGTTAATTTAAGGAAACTTAATCCTTATTGCAAAGCAATATGTCGTATTTAAATGCAAACCTAATTTGTTGTTCGGTCATAGCTTTCTTTACACACACATAAATATTGCTTTTTATTACGTTTGAGCTAGTTGTGTTAAAAAAAAGTTAATTTAACGAAATTTAGACCTAATCCCAAAGTAATAAAGCTTTTTTAAATGCACGACCGAATGTGGTCTTTCACATTCTAAGAAATGACAAAATATTAGGAATTTTGTGGTTCGTTTTTTGCAAATGGAAGATTAATGTGAAAGAGGGAGATGCATTAATTTGCCGACTTATCCCTTTGACGTTTGATATGCCGATTGCCGCCGCAAGCGCCGTCACCGCCCGCGGTGCGCCCGCTCACAAGGGTAGTATTCGCCGGCAGCGACCGACAAGTGTTCCCGAATGTCATTTGTTTACGTGCGCGATGGCATTCCAGTACACCAATATTCAGTACACGGAGATGGTGAGGACACTGGCTCGTTGCTACGTTAATGTCAAGTTAGCGTGTCGAGAGTTCAACGCAAGATATGGTACCAGATTGAGCGCCAGGGCAATGTTAAGTGCAACCCAGCGTCTGAGGGACTCCGGTACCTTTCGTCCTAACACGGGCATAGATACAGGGGCGAATGTGCGGACTAATTTCTTCTTTCGTTCTTTCTAAATAAACTAAATTTGCATCGAGCAAGGCGGTGGACATTTTGAAAGTTTAAAAAGGAGACGAAGAAAAAATAGTGACATAGTGTAGTGTAAATACATAGTTCAGTTCTGTAAGTACCTTCATGTTTACCAATTTTAATTACTGTAAATATTATGATTCAAATCTTTTAAACACGCAGACTTTGAATATGATATCGCGACAGTTGGGTAGGTACGCATCAGAGATACTAAGTGAGTCGGGCGGCCGCCAAAAAGACCACCCTATCACGTTTACTGATAGATCGTAGACGGCCGAAAAGTTGCTTGATTTAAAAATGCTTCCGCTTTACTAAACCTATACTAATCTTAGAATTAAGTAAACAAAGCCTACAGGCCAAAGCCTGTGAAAATGAAATGGAAAGATGGAATCATAATTTTACTAGTAATGTTCGGTCATTGAACTAACGTACATACCTAATGCATACGCTTGCTTGTAGTACTTCCTACTTAGCCAGCTGGCAGGCACACGCACGCGTGGGGCGCGCTATTAAGTGTGCGTGGAGATCGAGTAGTGTGCTCAAACCTTTCATGTTTAGTCAGGACGTCTATTTTATATTAAAAAAAACACTTGGTGTGGTTTAATTAAATTAAATTACAGATATTACTTTAGTCTTATAATTTAATATTCTAATTGGGGTGTATGAGCTCTTGCGTTTATTCCGTTACACGTTGTATACATAAACTTTCTGGACTAAATGTTGATGAAAACCACGTCAAGTTTTTGTCCTTGAAACAAAACAGATGTCATTGTTAATCCTGTCAAAGTCAAAGTCAAATAATTTATTTCAAATAGGCACATATATGGCACTTTTGAACGTCAAAACAAAGAAATAGAATTGATTCTAGTTGCCCCTTCCAAAAGGTAGTTTTCGTATGGAGAAGAATGGGCAAGAAACTCCACCGTTACTCTTTTTAAAAATGTTTTACAATATTTTGTATAAGTACATCAATTATATAATTATATGTGAAGACGATGCACCTACAATAAGATTACTGTACCACAAAAGGTAAAAAGAATTATAAATGGAGCAATAATGAATAAATTAATTACCAGATACATGGTGCTCACATATTTACAAAGATTGTAAAAGTATAGGATATTATATTATATTATATCCTGATATTTGACAAGGCACACTGAGCTACTAACCTGCCATACTCATTGGGCACAATGAAGCCCTGGGGACCAGGCCGGCCAGCGTCTCCGGCCCAGAAGAATGTGTCATCCCCAGTGCCGTCATAGTTGAAGTTCTCCAGAAGTATTGTAAAGTCATCTACTGCATAAACATCTCCGGATACCTTAAAATGTGCCGAGCCTGATTATCCTTTTCCATTGTTACACTTACATTACATTCACCAAATAAAACTAAAAAAAACTTTAATTTATGTGAGTAAATTAACATTGTAAAGTAAACCAGGTGTATCATGGGAGTTTGTACAAATAACTGCTTCGTATGGTGCTTACGAACCTGATGGTGGTAGGAGTTGAGTTTTCCGATGAACCTGCCGCGATACGGTCCGTCCTCGTCCTGCGACCGACAATCTGCAACGTACAGCGCACGGTAACAATACAATAGAAAGTTTTCACTTACGCGCAGCGAATTTACTTCAAACTGCTAATCTTTACCTTTTGCGACTGCTATAAGCAGCAGGAAACATATTTTTAACATCTTACACTCACTTTGTTCACTTTAAACTATTTAAAAAAACTTTCTAACTACCACCTAACTACTAATAAAGGTCACAACATTTGAAGTGTTTCGCCTACCACCAGCTTCCGGTAACTTGACAAATCACTGAACTGGTTTTGTTGTCATTTAGACAACAGTGATTCAAGGACGCAGTTCTATTGGTTGTGCAGCGCTCCACGTTCTCCGCGACCAATCATAAGTAACTAACTTGGGTAACTTTCACTTTTTGTTCTCTTCGGAATGTATCACGATTCACGTTCAGAAATGACCGAAGTTGCTAACTAAACCTACATAGAATAGTAAATAAAGTGAACCTACTATTTATTTGGATTGGGCCGATTGTTATTATTAAAATTCGATAATTGAAATCACTAAAAGTATAATTAGGTACTGTAGTTGTTGGTACTAGTTGGATAATGATATGAGGGGGTGTAGTTGTTTGTAATTAAATTAGGAAGAGAACACTGAGGAGCAGGTGCCTCTATACAAAAGTACCCACTTACCTACTCTGTGGAGAGTGAAGAGACTAGTAAGGTTCATTATTATAAATATTATAATGATTACGCTGGTAAGTTACTAATGGCCATTTGGTAAAGGTCCCTTCTTTATATGGTACGCAGTGTGCACTGTGCATTCGTTCAAAATAGAGAGGCGCTCTTGTGTTTTGCTGTAAGATTATTGCTAGGCGCAACGCGAATTGAGGCTCGAGCAGACCGGATGCGTATGCGTAGACGTGCACGTACCACTGAGTTGTAATTGGCATTGGACTCAGGAGTCGAGTTCAGGACACACCGCTTGCGTAACGACGCGCACGTCTACGATACGCAAGCGGTGTATCCTGTCTCATACAGTTCCATACATTACAAATCAGTGGTAATATCTACAGGCACAGGTGCAGTTCCTAGTGTTCCTACCCAAGCATGCTGGTATGACTTCAGTCGACCTGGAGTGGAGTCGACTTTTTACCTGAATATGGCGAAGTAAAAAGTAGGGTTACTATGATTTTGACCTGTATGTATGTACCTATGTGGATATAATTATGTATGTTCATCTGTTCCCTCATAACTTCTAAACTACTAATCATAATTTGATAAAGCCTCTCTCCCACTGGCGCGTTTTTATCTGTCGATAATAAAGAAAGTGTTGTTACGATAATGCGTCCCGAGTCCCGATTTCTTGTACACATTTCACACAGCTACGTTTTCATCGTCCGATATTTCTAACGTCTGCGTGTAACCTACACTACTGTCCCCCCGCCCGCACTTCACCGTACTAACGTTATTGACGGAGCTGTGTGTTAGGATTAGAGGGCACCAGGGGGAAAAAAACTAAAAAATATACGTACCGAATGGGTTTTTATTTGAACGACATAAGCTATTTTTCTTTTTATCATGACACCTTAGGCCTAATACAATAAGTTTGCTTTTAAATCTACTTTAACAGATCGCATGCGTCCTAATATATAATGTTCTACGAACAATATCGCAGGAGGAGGAACGTAAGCGTCCTACTTCTATTGCGTCGTTATTATCGCAGCAGTGTGTAACTTCGTGACCGTCCTAATACAAAATGTACCTACTTATTGAAAACAGATATCGCATTCGCTGTAATAACACAAGCGTTATTGCTTATAATTCGCAATAACGCTTGTGTTATTATCGCGCGATAAAAACGCGCCTGTGGGTGAGAGGCTTAAATGAGGTATCGTTGGAAGCGTCGTGTTCGTCCGCTGGTTATAGGCTACTAGCTTCTGCCCGCGGCTTCGCCCGCGTGGTATGTCGATAAAAAGTAGCCTCTGTCTTTCCCCGGGATGCCATCTATCTCTTTGACAAATTTTATTGAAATCCGTTCAGTGGTTTAGGCGTGAAAAGGTAACATACAGACAGACAGACAGAGTTACTTTCGAATTTATAATATTCGTATGGATGGTACGGACTATATGCCGATGCCAACAAATAAAACAGTTGTTATAGCGGCAACAGAAATACATCATCTCTGAAAATTTCAACTCTCTAACTATCACGGTTCATGAGATACAGCCTGGTGACAGACAGACAGACAGCGGAGCCTTAGTAATAGGGTCCCGTTTTACCCTTTGGGTACGGAACCCTAATTATAAAAAAAATACCAGTCGGTATTTTTTTTCAGACAGACAAATTAAAAACCCGAAGTCACGAGTACGTGACTTCGGGTTTTTAATTTGTCTGTCTGTGAAGTCTTGTTTATACCTTTTTAGTGTTTTTGTCGTACTTGGGTTTTAGTTTTAATAACTTTTTGTCAGTTGTTGTGTGCGGAATGATCTAAACTTTAACTACCTAGGTACCTACCTAGTTTGATAGTTTTTGTTGTTTCCTAAAATATGGAATCTTTCGTACCCACCTCGCACCTACATAATTGACTTACACCACGAATAAATAGTTATGTAGGTACCTAGTAAGTAAGTAGGTACGCAGGTATTTCAAGTACTTAGGTAAGATACTACTGCCAGTCGGCCTTCGGTGTACAATAAGTAACTATATTAGTTATTTGTTTAGTAAGAGATTAATTGAAATCTTACAAATAGGTACTTTCAATAGACCCACCTGTTGTTGTTCTTCTTAGCAGAACTACTGCTGAATTCATAAAATACTTTGTCCCAGGAATTACTTATAACTTGTGACTCTTGAGACCAAGTAAGATAACTGAAGGAAAAAACCATGATACCATCTGCTTGCTGTGATGTATGTATGGATACGCATTTAATGCTGTGACTTCAATAGTGCTAACTAACCTCGTACCGCACCTATAGGTACTTCCTTAGAGTAACCTCCTCGATAGATGCACTCCCCCATCCGGGTACCTAAAGTGTCCTGACACGTACTGTCTCGGTACCTTCTATCATATTTTGCCTCGTTTTTCTAAACGAAACCTTGGTTATAAAGTGACCGTAACAACCACAGTAATAAAACATGCCACGGTGTGACCGTGATGAGTGGTAGAGGGAGGGTTATTTTTTGAGGCGGATTAGAGGATCTGTGATGACCGGAGAGAGGTAAGCACAAGGGCGCGGGGTTCGGCTGCTCAACGTGCGCGCAGCAAAACTGTTGCGACGGCGCGCGCGCGACCAGTACCCGCGAAGCAGCAGCTCTGCACGCACGCGTGACCCGCATCCCGCGCAAAGCTCGCGCGACCTCTCAGTTCTTGTGTCCCGTCCCTCGCGATGACCCCCGCGGCGGCCATCGCGCTGTTGCTGCTAGTCGGTGAGTACCACCCTCACTCATCATAGAGTAAATCCATTATTGATGACTAAAAAGAAAACCTCTGGTGAACTATGCAGCACTTTCATCTTACTGTAGCCAGCGCAAGAAAAACAACCATGTTGGAATTTCATTAAGAAGATCGCTAAATCCTACAAGACAAGTATCTAAGCATTCTAGACGTTCCTTCGGGTAGTTTTGCTTTGCGAACAATATAAACCTCTCTATCCTGTCTGAGAATGGTTCCTTGAACCAAGGAACCCGGCCTTTAAGCTAAACAACATGTCGGCCCCATGCACTTACCTCGAGCTGTGCTCGAGCAGCAATCTTCGAGCCTATTTCCTTTGTTTCTCCAAGAATTATGGGGACATACTTTTTGGAGAAGCAAAGAAACAACATATGTAGAGCATTCTTGAGAACGCGGCAGTTCTTAATTCGTGGCAGGCGTAGTCTACACGGTACCTACATGAAATGAAGTGCATGTAGATACAACAAGCGTTTTATCGATTTTATTTGATTTGATCTCATGTTACTCTCATAAGTGTGTCACCTTAATAGCTCAGCTATACGACGCATGTAATGCTTGTCTTTATTAAATTATTTTACGATAATTAAGCTCACGAACCATCATAATCTACGAAGTCTTCAAAAACATCAAAAGTAAGTGACGTTGCTAAGTCATAGTCAAGTATGTCAGACGAATCTAGTGCTGTGTTCTCTTTTTTTTGTGATAGTGTTAACGGCAGCATCTCACAGGACGAAGAGCGCACAGCCGCACTGTCACACAGTGGTGAAGGCTGACAGCACTTTATTACGATACTCTTTGGCTGACAGGCAGGCTGGCCAGTGGGTCATTCCTCGCGGCACGGTAGCCACAACATCAACTAAAACCGGCGCTCGAGGAATGTTGGCGCCGGCGCCGAAATCAAATCCTGTGGTACAAGTTGTAAATATTTCAGTTATGTATGACTTATTCAATTCAATTCAAATCTTTATTGCATATCTCATGTGTGTACAAGCTCTTAAAATGATAGTTACAAAGTTCCCATGGACCCTGTCGGGCACAACAATTTATCATAACTAAGGAAAGTAGTATGCATATAAAAAAGTAAATAGAAATTAATTGTACGTCAATTTAAAAATATTTAGTTTTCATTAAAAATAAATCAATTAAAATAAATAACATCAAATAGTGATTACGTCTTTACAAATTATATCATTAACATTCAATTAATTAGAAGTATAGTTATCAATAACAGCTGAATTGATTTAAACAACAAACAGTCAACTGTAGTTTCTCAAAATCTACAAAAGACAAAAAATAAATCGGAATATTGAAATAGCGGAAAAAAAATCAAACTGGCCCCAAAGATGATTTTAACTATTTTTGGAGCTCAGTAAATCAATTTGAATATAATGAGAGTAGTTATAAATCCATGGCACAATGAGCAACGTCATCCTCCCAGGAATCAACAGTGGTTCTTACTTTTATTAACAACGATTTGAGGGTACATGACAATGTTGAAGATATCACCAGCTAGGTCAGAGATGTTAGTTTGCGTTGCTTCACCAAATCACTTTCCCAGCGAAACATATTGAGGAAGATATGAAAACTGTGATCTGTGCAAGTGGAATAGTTAGTTAGTGCGATAAGTTGCGCGTAGCGACCTACTACGGCGACCTGGAGCGACCAGCGGCCGTGGGAAAGTGAGAGCCGCGCCCAAACACAGATGTTACCGTGACGCGTCATCTCACACCTTCACAGGACTGCACTTGCCACTTGCTAAACAAGTCCTCGGCTGACTAACATACATCAACACCGCTCTACATTAGACCAGCTTACTTACTTTATACCGGGGCTTAGTCTCTGGATAATCTGCTCCAGACAGGATCTCCAATAATGAAGCAATCCATGTAACATGGCCAAGAAGATGGTATTTGCTTTAAATAGTTTATTGTTTTGCAAAAGAGACAGTGGTGATGAGTACATTTTACATGCCGTGCGGTAAAAGTTGTTTTTCTTAGTAGGAGTATGTAATCGTGACACAAAATAACTTTCTTCGCATGGTGTATTATTGCTGTGCAGCTACCGTAATTACTTCCTGACCAAACCGGACAGTCCACAGCCGCCATATATGCTCATACGTCACACATCGTATGGAAACAGTGGGTTGTACTACCAAGTTTCACATCGCAACTGTCTTCGACAGTTACTCGAGACTCGAGACATCCGTAATAAGAAGCTTTACTATTCTCGCGAATATCTTTTTCACCTCACAATATCGGAAATATTCTGTTTATCATTCGAAATCTGAGTGCAAAAAAGTGCATTTTATCCGCTAGCGTGGAAAGAGTTTTTAAATTTCGAACCTTTCTATTCAATGATTAACGCCGGTCCACTAAAAATGCATTATTACTTATTTCATGTCAGAGCGCCAACCTCATTTTTAGAATAATTGCACTGGCCAGCACGACGACTGCGAGGTAAAAAGAACTAAAATTTTCTTCTATTTAATCAATTAATTTTCCATCATATTTTGGTTTGTTTTTTGATAAAATCGTAAGAAATCATAAAATATGAGCGAGTCCAGCAGCGACGATAAAACACCTGCAGAGTAAGTGCAAGCCGCTAACATAATGCCGAATTGAGTTTTCTTCCGGATTTTCATCATGTGGTTTCGTTGCCATACCCTGGCAAATTGGTAACGTGGTAAGCTGGTGCTGGTAGCATTACAGCGTGATGGTATTGGTTGCGTGGTAGCGGTGCCCGCTGCCGCGCGTGACTCGCGCCGTTCTCATTAGCATCGGGTGACATTAGTCCGGCGGGTCACGGGTGGCGAGCGGTGGCAGCGCCACTCGACTTGCTGATCGTAACACGCTATTATTATGCATCGGCACTGGCGCACTAATCCGACACCTTGTTGTTTTGTTTTGTTCTTTATATATTGGTTCGTATCCAGTTTTTCTTCCAATTCCGGCATTAAATGGACCGTATCGGAGTTGAGTGGTAACTTTTGATTGTGTCGACTAGTGCTCAGGGACCTGCTCCACCTGCTCCACTTGTCCCACTGACTTTCTGGTAAAACAAATAGTAGCACTAGTAGAAAAATTGAGCATTTTACATACCACACTCGGGGTCGATGGCTAATCGGCATCATGCACTAACTCTGCCTCTGCTAAACAAACCAAAATGATGGAAAGCGAATTGAGTATACAGAAGAAAATTATATAGAGTTTTTTGAAGTGAAAACTTCTTTAAGCGCTTTGAGCTATTTTTTTTGTGCTTGTTACTACGATTATTGTAAAAATGAGGTTGGCGCACTGACATGAAATAAATATTCATGCATTATCACTGGACCCGGCGGTATAGAAAATTATTGAATAGAAAGGTTCGAATTTTAAAAACTACTATGAAAATAATTTACTATGAAAACTCATATCTGTTGTGTTATTTAAAAATGGAACGAACTTTTTACTTCAGCGCATCAAAGATTTTATTTGAATTTCGATTTGGCTTGCAAATGCTGTTTAAAATAAATAAGAAACAAATGAACAGTATTGGCGCGTGAAAATTTTGGTTGGTCGTCATTGATTCTGGAAATTATAATTAATTTACTTAGTTTGAATTTCCGCGCATTGTTTGAGAAAAGTACCTACTATACAAGCCTTGGCCGCAACCAGCTATTGATGGAGTCACGTTTGTGTGCCTCGGCTTCGCCTCGGCCCACAATTTCACGATCGTCCGTCAATAGCCCAGTTGCAGGCCACGACAGTAATGTACTATTGCACTCAGATTTCGAATGATAACAGACTCTTTCCGAGCTTGTGAGGTGAAAAAAATTAATCTATGATGAACTGGATTGCCTTTGAGAGTTTAATGGCGGCACTGCGCGTGCCAGTATTATTTGTTAACATTTGAACCTTGACATTTGTGTGCATTATTAAGGAATGCGAACCATTCCACCCAATAATTGGCCCGGGGCGCGGCGCCCGCGGTCCGGCGCCGCGATAGTAATCACTACGCACTACAGGTTATTTACAAACAGGTATCACTTATCCGCAACCAACGAGCTTTATGATCGGAAAACACAAAAAATGAGGTATGTCACGACTTATGAAGTTACGACTCGTCTGTGAGGAGTTCGGGATTCACGAGCCTCCATCAAATCCGACAAGCTTCGTTATGTTGATTGTTGATCCTCCATACCGGTTCCTAAACAAAGTCAAAGTCAAATAATTTATTTGAACGAGGCACATAAAAAGCACTTGGTCTTTTGAACGTCAAAAACAAAGAAATAGAACTGATTCTAGTTGCCCCTTCCAAAAGGTAGTTTTCGTATGGAGAAGAATGGGCAAGAAACTCCACCGTTACTCTTTTAAAAACGTTTTACAATATTTTGTATACATCAATTATAAATATAATTATACAACTAAATTAGCAACCAGTTTGATTTTGTCCAGACTCTAAATATTTTCCTATGGAGCAAGACTAGCATGTTTCCGAGCATTCTTATCTTGGATATAATCCTCTCATTTGTTTACAAAGGGTACTTTATTAGGAGTTTTAAATTTTCTTTCATTTAATTGCAATATATCACAAGGTATTTTGTTAAATATAGCATTTAACGCAGTACTCCATAAAAGATGATTGTAATTTAGCTAATCTGAAAAATGGTTGATCTATTATAACTTTATTTCTAGTATAAGTCTATCACTTATTTTATTTAAAAGATTAGATTTTTTCTTACATACATAATATTCTAATAAATGAATTGGCAAGGTCGCCAACCTTGCCAATTCATAATATTAATCTTTTTATAGAGTTCCCTGAGAGATTCGCGGCGACTAGAGGTATAATATAAATGGCTCTCTTTTACAAAATAAAGATGGATTCAATGTCAGCAGCCCGACCCCACAGTAAAATACGACATAATGTTGTGGAAGTAACTGAAAATAAACCAAACGCGCGGTTCTTACATCTGTTAACTGTCTTATCTTTCTAACGGCTTATGCGGCCGAGCTTAGCCGCCCCGCAAGAGATGTTATATGAGTTTCCCATTGTAATTTCTCGTCTAGCGTGATTCCCAAACATTTTAGGGTTGTGTGCGGTAACTCAGCCAGAAAATGTCGAACATCGTCACTTGCACATATACAAATACCTTGGTGCTCCACGACCACGACGCGACGGGTTCATATACTTACTCAGAACATGTTGCATTTCAAATATGTTTAATTTTTTTTAAATTCTTGCTAAAACAGTGCTTTAATTATTTATTTTCGTTAAAGAACATTTAAATTCTCTTTTTAACCGACTTCTTCAAAAAGGAGGGGGTTCGCAATTCGTCTGTAGGTTTTTTTTTGTATGTTTGTTACGCCATTACTCCGCCATTATGAATCCATTTTGATGATTCTTTTTTTTTTTGGTAGGTCTTGTGTCAGAGGTGGTCCCTTATAAGTTTAATAACTTTGATTGCGTAGTTTTTGAGTTAGCTTCAATATTACGTATTTTTACAAGCTTTATATTAGCATGTTCCCACTTAGTATACAACGTGTAACGGCGCAAAACCTCAGACACCACAACTGATTTTTAATTCAATTGACCTATTTCAGAAAAAAGTAATTAAAAGAATTGTAAAGGTTTTATATGCTGTTTTCGTATTGGAAGATTCGTATTTGCATTGAAATAAAAGCTATTATTATCCCGCGTATGAGAAAATTTCAATTGGTCGACAACAATTTGTGTTTGTTTACCTATTTTGGCGGGTTTGCGCATGTGGTGGTTTGACCTATTAATAAATAGACACGGCAACGTTCTTAATGAAGTTTAAAAAAAAATATGACCTATATTTAAGAACCACTTTTTAAGTGGTTCAATTGATTCTGCTCGTTATTCAACTATTTCCAGGTTTTGCGCATTTAACGTCACACGTTGTATGTAGACGATGTTCTAATGTTCCGTCACTATTATTTAAATAAATAAAATAAATAAATCAAAGTTTATTTCAGAAAACTTCCATATGTGTAACAATGTATAATTATGAAACTAGTGTTAGTGACAAATTAAAATCACTGCGTGAGGCACTCCGATCCTGGGGAATGTCTACTTGACTGCGTGCAGTCGTATCCACCGCCCCAAGATCGGAGAGTCCCACCTATCAGCCAACGCTCTAAGAATGATGTTGGGGCTGGCGCGAACACGGCGTAACAAAGATAGCCGAAAAACTATCAACGTGCGCGTCGGCAAACATGCCGGACGCGCTACAAAAACGCGGCAGCCCCATCAACAACCGGGACGTATTGTTATATTGTGTGCGCAGGCCACTATATGCCCTCTGCGAAAAGTTCACCCACAGTCTGCACGTGTAAAAGGATTGACAGAAGGAAAAGCGTAACCTTAACCTGAGCCGTACAACGTACAAACCTTTGGGCCAACATCCCACATCGAACAGCCAGCGACCTGCGCTCCCGCTCAACATCAACGTTATCTTTCAAGTCGTCTGAGACCCAATGACCCAAATATTTAAAATTTGCAACTCTTTTTAGAGGTCTGCCACACAACATAACTGGTGGAATTATGCTGTAGCATTTACCGTCTGCCTTAAATACCATGAATTTGCTCTTTGGTGCATTATATTTGAGCCCATGGATCTCAGCGTAAGATTCACACACTTCAATAAGTTTTCTTAACGCCCTGATCGAGGGTATGCTATTTACATAGCAAGTAGTGGTATTCGAATTTGTGTGGGGTAGGTACCACAACTAAAAAGTGAAAAATAAAAACTTAAAAAAAAAAACAACCGACTTCCAAAAAAAACACTAAAAGTGAAAAGTAACTTTAATTTCGGAAGTCGGTGTCTTTGCTTTTCAATTTTCGTTTTTTGCTACTGCTTTTGTTTTTTTTTTAATTGAATGAGATTCAGTTAGAAGCGTGATGTATTATATAATATTCATACTAATGAATAAATTTGAATTTTTTGTAGTAGAAATTTTTGAGGCCCAGCTGGCCAGCATGGTCCCCCGTGTGTGTGAGTGCAGGAAGTGGCGCGCTGCGGTTATGTTACGAGTTATGTTAGAGGTTGTCGTGATCTCATTACAGTGCGCCCGACCTTAACCCAGTGTGTGCTGTGTGGGGCGCCACAGGCCACACGCGGCCAGAAGGCGTACTCCTCGTGAAGAATAAAGTCGCCCGCAAACGACACTCACCCACGATCTTCTTCTTTTCGTTTCGACGATACACCTATAATGTTTCGGCCCGGTAGGAGGCCACATTATTTTATTGCGGCGTCAGAGGCGTTGTTCAGATCTTCAAGGGTGCAGGTGAACGGACAATAGGGAATATGCATGTATTTTTTTAATATTTTTATTCGATAATTTACATCGTCAAATAATAGTAAAAAAAAAATCGACGGCAAAAAAGCAATTTAAAGTACTTAAAAAAAAGTTTAAAAATATCCAACCGATCCGGGCTATTTAAACGCCCTCCATTTGGCGCGCTTGGTGTGGTGACGTCACAGACTGGGAAAACAAACAAGCAACTGTCAAGTCAACGTCAAACACTCCTTTTTGTATGAGCGTTTGACATTGACTTGACACTTTTTGATTGACTTGACATTGACATTTTGATTGTTATCCCGTATTGTTACGTCACATCCGCTCTTAGCTTTTCAAGTATTTGAATTACCCACGGTTTTTTGGGACTTTTTAAAAATTAATTTCTCGCTCAAAAAGAAATTTTATTCAAAAATATTGATGGAGGCATAATTCTGAAGTAATATAGTTTATAAAAAAAAATATTTGACACATATTTGAATCACATGCATATTCCCTATTCGGACACTCTAGCAATTGGGACATGGTCTGTTCAGGGATACAGCAATAGTTATCGGCGGAGGTCTCAAGTTTATTTCGTACGCCTTCAAATATAGTGGCAAAAAAAGGATCACAGATTTTTCGTATTAGCTGTTGTCCTTCAATTTCGTTCATATACAAACACGAATCAGAAATGATTCGAAGAGATCCGTAGGAGAGCCAAGGTAACCGACATAGCCCGAAGTATTACCAAACTTAAGTCGCAGTGGGCAGGGCACATTGCTCGCAGGACAGATGGCCGATGGGGCGGAAAGGTTCTGGAGTGGCGACTGCGTACCGGAAGACGTAGCGTTAGAAAACCGCACAAGGTGGACCGATGACCTGGTCAAGACCGCAGGGATCCGCTAAATTGCGAGAAGCACAGAATCGGTCGAAGTGGCTGTGCTTGGGGGAGGCCTATGTCGAGCAGTGGACGTCTTTCGGCTGAAATGATGATGATTAATGACAAACACTAAGCCTCCGTTACCGGTGCGTGAATGTACTGGCGAAACATTCACATAAAAAAATGTTAAAATCTCTATTTTCTGTCAATGTATCGGCTCGCGTTCGCAATGTCACGCTACCTGTTGACACGAAATTGTTTGACGTTTCATAATAATCAAATTGCCAAAATGTTTCAGTATTATTCTTGCAATATGTTGTCCACCATGTTTCGATGTTTGGAAAAAACTAACTTGAGATCTGTCTTAAAAATTACTCATGTTGGGTTCAGTGCGAACGCAGATCCAACAAAACATGTTATGAGATTTGTTTCATGTGACAAGTTTCGAAAAAACGACACGTTGAACGTTTTCTGGTGCAAACGCATAGTTAGACACGCTGAAAAGGTTTGAATATAGAAAATTCCTACTTTGTTAAAAAAAACATCCTTTGTTCGATTACTCCGTCTCTGAGATGAGCGTCGGCGCGGATGCTGTTGACTATCCTAACGTCTCGTAGTGAGTGGTCCTTCTACGTGCTCTGTGTGGCGCAGCACCGTTACCGATGTGTATCTATCTGTGCGTATGTAGTCGGAGCGCATTCCTCGCGGGCAATGGGTCAGGAGCCAACGGTACCCGCACCGGGCCCCCGCACCCCCCCAGCCCCTCTCAGCACGGAGACCACGCTACGGTACACAAGTGGCACACTCGCAGGGGAACGATCTAGATGTACAGACACACAGCATCACCACTCACATTATGTGAAGATGCACGTCTCAATCATGACTACTGAAACATGTGGGTACCAGCATTTTGACAATATATTATTTTGCATGTCGAGCAAGCCAAGGCAAGATTTGGGGAGTTTCACTGAAACCTAATACTATCACAGTACAGCTTTTGCTACTCAGGTTTCTGCCAACATACGCAGGGATGATAAATGTCTCATTTGAAGTCGGTTCTATTTATCTTTTTAGCATCTATGCGAAACAGGTTGTGGGTTGTCCGTATGTGTTTGTAGGTACTTTCATAAATAACTAGGTAAATAGTGATAATTGTACAACGCAATGTATCATTCACAAGCCTTCCGGATGGATTGGTGGCCTGCTACTTGCAACGACCTCATACTTGGGCCCACAGGAGTACCTCTGCTTTCCTGTACCTACTTGCTACCACAGCTACTGTCGTCGTCGATCTGCGACCACATCATGTGGATTACTTTAGACGTCTATGGCAAGAGACTTTACAAAACATTCAACATTCCCACTTCATAACGTTGGACAGGTTCCAGTCCTTTTACAATTATGACAGTCTTTACATCCAATGTTTATGTACTACTAATTCAGTGTACGTAGGTATCATGTAAAGTGTGACATTTCCTCAAGCCTCGCTGCGCCAGTGAAGAGCGGCGTGCAGTCGTTAAAGTGTGCAGTAACTCACCGAACACTCACCACACTTTCTTGTGCTGTGTTCGAGTGTGTTACATCACTGCACGTCTCAGTTTCTTTCTCTAACATAAAGGTCGTTGTGACATAAAGCGCGGTTCACACGGAACAGTTTCCACGAGCCGTCGCGTCGTGAATGCGCCGTACAAGCATACTGCATGCCACTCTACAAGCAATGTTAATTTCGTTGATGTTACATCGTTTAATATGGAGATCGCTATGCTGCCGGGGTCTGAACACTAGTCACGTGCCTGTAGATCGACCGTTCATTGGAACCCTTATCGGCTATTTTCCTGGGCTTGATTCCAAATACGATGGTAAAGTTTACATCATGATATACAAGACATTTGTTACCGGTTGTTGTTATGTATCCAATTGGTGGGATGTTTGTCGGCTCCGCTCGGTGAAAGTGTCGGCAGGCGCGCGCGTTGCACATCTTGCAGTGACCGGCTGACCCGTTACCTGTTACATCGAATAGTTACAGCTGTGGCTATAAGCACTGTATATAGCGCCGTTGTGTTGTCATTCAATATTATCGATAAGTTTCCTGCAAGTTCAATATTGGGCTTGGCATAGGTATAGTCTGTTCCAAAAGTATCTGACGAAAGTATAAACAAACCCTGTTCAGGCAAAATTCTTAAGCTATCACTCACTAAACGGCAAAATAAATTCTCTCTTCAAATAAATAAATAAACGGAATTTGTAACACATGCATCTGTATTTAGGTTTCAACTTCATATTTCACCAATTTTCCAAACAATGATTGTTTGAATAGCATTATTTATTTTTATTTTATTTTATTTTTTATTTTATTACTTTTTAGAAGGCTTACAGACTAATTACAAATAATAGGTAACAACAAAACATTATCAAGTTGCTAATAACAAGCCTCCACAGATGAATAACATATCGATTATTTAAAGCTGAACAATCAGCAATTTCATAAGTATTAAAGTAGTTTTATTTTTATTTATGTTGTTAGTTTTATTTATATTGCTACATAAGAGTTAAGTAATTTACAGTTAAGAACCACATATCATTCACAAAAAAATGATGTGGCTAAGAGCGTCCTTGCTGTGTTTATCTTAGTGCAAAATAAGTCAATGTCGTGCTTAGAAGATACATCATTGAAACTCCGAGCGCTTCTTATAAGAAAAGCATTACGCCTATAATTAGTAGTGGAAGAAGGCACACCTAGAAGCGGCCTTTTACGTAATCCAATAGTGTTAGTGCGAAATGCTAACTTTCCTAATAGTTCAGGGCAGTCAATCGAGCCATTCGCTATGTTAATCAAAAAACACACATCATTAATGAGTCGTCTACGATCCAATGGCAGAAAATGGTACCTCTTGCAACGGTGACTGTAATCTATGGATACTTGGTGTGCCTTATAATCGAGATATCTCAGAAACTTTTTCTGGATTCCCTCAATGCGTGAATTGTAGGTCCCATATTGAGGGTTCCAGACTTGCGATGTATTGTACGTAATTCTACGAAAATTTCGGTTATAATGCCAGGTCCGCTGCGCCATGTTTTCGTGTTGTATAAACATGAAATATCAAACATGATCCGATTTGGGGGCGTAAAAAAATACAAACATAACACTTACATGTTTGCTGCGACTAACGGATAACATCACCCGCGTTCACCTGTGGGCAGCCAGGAGGGGTGAAGTGCCTCATATCGTGTTTAGTGCTCTCCAGACGCAGACGATGACGTTTCGTGACATTTTTAGTTATACGTTAGGTGGAATCACATAACTCCTTCACGTCGTTTGCTTTTCTATATCCGGTAAAATAATGATAATAGCTCTTCAAAATCCCTTTCTTCAATTTTCAGTTCTTGATAAATATTGAACGAACATGGTCGCAGGTACGGTCGGATACAGAATCTATTTTTTTCTTTGTAGCACTAAATCTACTATTGCTAGAACAGTGCAGACAAGTCTTCCTCGTCGGAAATCATTTTATAAAAGAACGATTTGTGGGCGTCGTCTAAATAATAAACCAAAACATATAACATTTTGTCGCAACGGACAGGCTGTTTACTTAACATGTTTTAATAAACACGTTTTGTTACGAAAATTGGCGCAGCGGACTCGGCTTAATATTAACCTCAATTGTCACGTGAAAAACGGGCTTTACAAATTGGCTTGCACTAGAACATTTTCTGATCCATTTGTTTACATTTTAATATTCGTTTAAAATGTAAACAAATGGATCAGAAAATGTTCAGAAATTTCGGAATAGACCATAGTAGTTGATGGACTTCGATATTTCAGACAGGGCCTCCTCTCAAATATGAGTCACGTCCACAAATAAGAGAGCACCTGTGACGGTGTCGGCTTACACTTTGTACTTAATACAATATTAATTAGTTATAAATAGCGTTTGAGCTGATGTCATCATGCTGTATCACGCAGCTTGTTCCCCCGGGGGGTAACAGGTGTGTTCCGCTCATTTCGCTGATGACAATTTAACCAATTCCAATTCTACATAAACAGTAATATTTATTTTTATTTTTTTATAAACTTTTTTATTTATAAACAGTAACATATCATGTATTTATCTCAATAACTTACATATTCTGAGAGCTGGAGGCTATACTGGGTTCGGGACCTGTATGACAGATCTCCAGGCTCACATCCTTATAATTAGAACATTAAATTGATTATATCGTACCTACTTACAACTTGTAATTGCAGAAGGCAGAGGAGTATATTTTACTTGCAGTAGGTACCGATGATACCTTCGCGGTGATCGTAGTCAGCACTGCGCAGTGGCTGCCGGAGCTCTGCGGGAACAGGGTGCATGATGACATGTGCCTAGTACATGCAGCAAACAAGTTTGGTTTATTAGATTATTAAACCAATAAACTGAAATATGGTGTAACCTTTGTTTGTCCCGCCTGCGATACCAAAATTCTATAAATAATAATGCTTGTTTATCTCTTTTCAGTGAAGTACGTGTTTTTGCAGTCGGGTTTATTAGTTTTTTAAATTATATCTTACGAAGTAATTCCTCTAGATGACTTACGCCTTAGCAAATAGCGTGGTGTCATCCATCAGCGTATCGCAGCGTATTGCTATTTTGCAGCGTATTATTTCGCAGCGTATTGCTATCTTGTAGCCATGCACCGATTGAGACACCGTCTGTCCAGTCTTCCAGAGTAATGTGCATGATAAGTTCGGTGTAAATAGTAAAAAGAAGCGGTGATATTAGTAGCGTAGTATGTACCAAGTAACAAATGTTTTATGACATACTTAAAAGACTTTCTATTCAGCACACTCATAACATTGTTAATTTAAATCGTTTGTGTGCTGCCCTCATCTCTTACTCGGGAGTCGACATCGACACTGGGTCGGGCACTGCGCACTGGCGGGTGACGCGTGCCGTCGGCAGCGTAGGGAATGTTTGTTGTTGTTGTCTATTTACGCTAAACATTTGTTACGACAATGAGACAGTCTGTAAACACAGTCACCCGCCGATTGTTTGCGTGATTGTTATCAAACAACCGACTGACACGGTGTGGGTCATAGATAGCGCCGCGGGCTGCGCCAGGAGTTAGAGCGCGGGACACACCGGAGCATCGACATCATTGTCGACACTCAAAGGACATACGCACTGCTAAAGGAAAGCATAGAATAACATTTTTCGTTGGCAAAGAAAATATAGGCTCAAAGGTTTCAGCCACAAATTATAATTAAATTTAAAAAATGTGACGAGAGCACGAAATTACATAAAAATACACGAAAATCTGATTCATACAATTTCCTTGTATTACAAAGAGAGCGTTGCATTGCAATCTCAATAAACGCAGCTTCCATTGTGTGTCTGGAACAGAATCAGTGACCCGCAGCAAAGCGTATTGAATCAGAGATGATTTACTTTACAACTTTAATTTATCTCCAGAACCGATATCAATTATTGATAGATCGAATGTTGATCGATGCGGAAGTGAAAGTATCGAATAGTTAAATGTAAAGTAGCAGATGTTCGTTATGACTGGGCTTAAGTGTTAATAAAGGAAAGTGGGTAATTATGGACAGTTAGCGAGAGAGCTGGAGACCTGGTCGCAGTCACACGCTGTGTCCGCGGTCGCTGGCGTTACGTTATGTTGGGGTTGATGGCGTGGACGTTGACACTGCACACTGTGTACCGCTCGTACGAGCAGGATGTACAGTAGTACTTCCCGCCAACTCCATAACGCGCGCTTGCACAACCAGTGATCTCGCGATAGCGCGTCACGCTCGCGGCCGTCGCATGTACATGTGGTACATACACGTTGCTCAACATCATTGTGGTGTGTTGTATGTTACACTCAGTAGCGCTCTGATCATCTGATAGATGTCCCAGAGACGCCGCAATGAATGGGCATGATCTATGTTCATATCCGGGCGCCCAACGCGTTCAAATAAAATGAACTATGTATAATAGTTACCTACAATGGGTTTGTAACAATTCCATGGTAGCGTTAAGTTTTGTAGCAACTCTATGGTAGCGTTAAGTCTCCATTCTATTGATCTACCGTCTTAAAACGAGTTGGTAACGCTACAATTTGAAACACCCAAATTACAGATTAACATAGATCGATAGTACATTCCAGTCCAGCAATATAATGTTTCACCGAGATCATGAATAATATTCCCGCTTGTTTGGTCTGATTGCAGACTGCATCGTCACGAGTTCCCGACCGGCCTGTCTGTAGTTCACGACCGGCCCGTCTATAGTTAACCTTTCTTGAAATCGTTCGGTGATGGTAGCTGTGAGCTTCCATGGTGTTCGATGGGCTTGCTTTGTTCCGTGCACTAAATAATACTATCGCCATTCCAAAAATGGGTAATACGTTCAAATAACCATATTCAGCACAACTACATAAGCAGTTTCATCCATATTCAGAACCAGTACATTATCACGCTTGCTTTGGACGCCTCCCATCTGAACATTTCTCAGTAGCCTTTTTCCCTTTCAGTAGTTAAAGTGAAAACTCAAAGTCAAATAATTTATTTCAATTAGGCACAAAAGGTACTTTTCAATGTCAAAATTTACTAGTAATAGATTGATTCTAGTTGCTCCTTCCAAAAGGCAGTTTCGTATGGAGAAGAATGGGCCAGAAACTCCATAGTTACTCTTTTAAGATGTTTACAATATTTTGTACAGTATATAGGAAGTCCGTAGCACATTTGGTTTTAATTCTACAGAGTGTCCCTGGAAGTATGGATCAAATCGAATAGGGGCGTGGGCAAGGTCAACTCCAAAATTTTTAACCCTGAGAATGTCGGTACAATTTTTTACGGTTCTAAAGTTATGACCAACTTTCTATCAGGGCTGTCAATTCAATATTTTTTTTCAGGACGTTGAGGTGTGGGCCTTTCCCGTGGTAAAACTATTACGCAGCTAGAAAACATGTATTCAATAAGAAAAAAACATTTACTGCAAAAGCTTTAATCTGTGGGCCTAAAACGGCCACATTAGTAAAAAGCATTTAATTTTCTGAATTTCCAGCTGTCATTAGGAATTCCTCTAATTTGACACAAAAGTATAATATGTGGACATAATGTGTGGACCATTTTACGAATCTCCATAGAAAACTGTCAAACAGATGAATTATTTTGTAATATGAATCGCACGCAAATTATGTTATGAATTGTCAGTTTGTGACATTTTACGATGATTCATAATATTTTCCTATTATGATTCTGCCAAAGTGACTGTTTTGAGCGAGTGATTTTCATGTGAAAAAGTTTCACTAGCGAAAAAAAATCACAGGGTTACAGAGTTCGGAAATGACCTTGCCCACGCCCCTATTCAATTTGATCCATACTTCCAGGGGCACCCTGTATATAGGCCGTACCAAAAAAACCCCATGACCATAAATTTTACGTTTGACGGTATACAATTAGAATGCGTAGATACTTTTACATTGTTAGGTCTAGATTTAGATATACACATGACTTGGAAAGCGCATAATACACATGACTTGGAAAGCGCATATACAGAAAATTAAATCAAAACTATGTAGCTTCATTTATGACGTATTTACGTGAGCTCAAAAAAACTACAGATTTAAAAACTGCCCTATCCACTTACTATGCATACGCATACGCATGGCTTAAGTATGGTATAATTCTTTGGGGAAATAGTGTAGATAGCAATGACTTGTTTATTCTACAAAAAAAATGTATTAGGATAATGGTTTATATTGACAATGACGTAAGTTGTAGACCGCTTTGACATTAATATATATTCTAGAAATCTGTAAATTCGTGAGACAACATCCAAATTCCTACCTTAGAATTGCAGACCAACCTCGCCGGTATGCACCGCGTTCACGATTTGAAAACATGCTCGTAATACCACAATCAAGGCTAAAATTACACGGCACAAGTCCTCATTTAACATCAATTAAAATATATAACAAAATACCTAACGAAATAAAAATGGAACAAAATGATAAAATATTTAATATACGTCTCAGAAAACTATTGGTCGATAAATGTTATTATATTTCGTACGTTTCATTCTTCAGATAAATTATAGACACATGTAGTACCTTCATTGTACTGGCAACTTCGCACTTTTAAAATATTAGGGTAGGTTGAAAAACTTTCCCGCTCGCGCTCCGTCCGACCCGCCGCAACGGCGGCGACGCGCCTCATTCTTTCTTTGTGCGTGGCAACAAGCACTCACTCTTCAATACTTTTATATTCAGTGATATTTCGTTAAAATTATCTTCAAATTATTTTTACATTATGTCTAAGCGTAGCGCTGATAACAAAATTAGTTACTATGAAAATAAAATTAAAAGACTTAAAGAAAGTGCAAACAAAAAACGAAGTCGTGTGATTATATACTCATCTTCGTCGGATTCCGAGAAAAATCAAGGTTAGTTATGATGTATTTTTTATTAAGTGATTTCGTGTACGAGTTACAACCAAAACTGTGTAAAGGTACGTGATACCTTTTATACTACATATAAAGATATGTGGTTCAGAATAAATAAATTAGCATCTCTAAGCTAGCCTGGAGGATATCACTTTGAGGGTATCACGAAGGTATAGCACGATGTGTAAAATATGCCTGGAGGTTGACTGCGGGTCAACACGAGGGTTAAAAAAAAAAAAAAAAAAAAAAAAACAGTATTTTAAATTCGAAACGTTAATCGTTTCAGACGACGGAACCATACAAGATGATATCACGGCGACGCAGCTTCACGTTCCAGTTGAATCTCATGACGTTCAAGAAAACATTGAAATGACTCCAGAGGCGCCGATTCAACTAGCGCAGGATGATTCTCCGCAGCTCGATCCGGAATTACTATCAGCGCTGGGCGATACCACGGATGAACAACCGATTTACGGCGAAAACATACACCAGACTTTAGCACAACGTTGGATTCCTTTACTAAAAAAAGGACTTACCAAGGACCTCAAAGAAAAAATACTTAAAGAGTATCAGATACCGGAAAACTGCAAACTCCTTAGGGCGCCTACTTTGAATCCAGAAATTAAGGCTGCGGTCTCAGAAATAATTATTAACCGTGATAAAAATATACAGTTGAAACAAGATCAACTGGGCCTCGGTATAACCGCGCTTAATAAAGCTATTACCCAGCTTCTTCTAGGAGATGATAAAATTCAGGCTATTAGGATTCTTTCTGATAGCTGTAGGATCCTAACCGACCTACATTATACCGAAACTCAGGTGAGGACCAAACTCATAACTCCCTGCCTGGACAAGTCTTTTACGCCACTTATAAAAGACCACGAAAGGGACGAGACGCTTTTCGGAGAAAAGCTCTCAGAAACTATAAGAGCTTCTAAAGCTATTGAGCGACAAGGATCGCTGATTAAAAAATCCGCTCAAAGGGCGACGTCTTTACCCGCACCCACAGCTGGACCATCGACAGCGAGGACTCGGTTTTCGGGAAACGGGACTGGCCCCCCTCGTTATGCCTCGGCGAGCAGGGGGGGGCGAGGAGGTTATCCACGAGCAGCGGCAGCATACCGGCGGCAGCCGACGACGACGCGACCTCGAGCTTCCCCCGGCCAGGGCAAGCACCGTGCCCAGACACGACGCTAGCGATACAGGTACACGCAGGTCGTTTGCAATATTTTTACAACTGTTGGATGAACATCACTAGTAATAGTACAATCTTGGATTGGATTAAAAATGGCTACGTGATACCATTTTCTGAACAAGTTTATCAACATGTTGTACCCTCTAACACGTTTACGAATGAAGAACAGAGAGATATGTCTGTGGCGATCGATAACTTGTTACAATTAGGCGCGATACATGAATGTGAACCACAATCAGATCAATTTATTTCTAAAATATTTTTAACTTCAAAATCAAATGGCGGAAAACGATTTATTTTAAACTTAAAATTGCTAAATAAATTCGTAAGTCAAAATCATTTTAAAATGGAGGACTATAGAACAGCTTGCAAATTAATTCCTCATAACGGCTTTATGGCCACGATCGATTTAAAGGAATCATATTTATTGGTACCAATTAATCCATCACACAGAAAATATTTAAGATTTCAATTTCATAATGAAACCGGTGAAAATTTAACTTATGAATTTAAAGCTATGCCTTACGGCTTATCATCGGCACCAAGAACATTTACGAAAATTATGAGAGAGGTTGTGGCTCACCTCAGATATCGCGGCTATTCATCTGTTGTATATCTCGACGATTTGTTATGTATTGGCGCTACGTATACGGAATGCTTAAATAACGTAGAGGAGACTGTTAAACTTTTACAATGTTTAGGATTCGTGATAAATGTCGAAAAAAGCTCTTTACAACCATCACAACAGACTAAATTCCTAGGTTTTAATTATAACTCTAATAACATGTCTTTATCCTTACCGAATGATAAACGCGTACATATTTTAAAATTAGTAAAAAAGTGGATTTCCTTACCACGCTGCACTATTAAAGAGTTTGCCAGTTTGATCGGTGTTTTAACATCCGCCTGTCCTGCGGTTAAATACGGTTGGGTGTATACCAAACGTCTCGAGAGACAAAAATACTTAGCATTAAAGACTTATAAGACATACGAATCTAAATTTAGTCCTTCGCCTGTAATACTGCCGGATCTGGAATGGTGGTCCCAGATCATTTTTTCGACATCTACTTCTTTAAGGCCTGATAAGTTTCAACTAGAAATTTTTACAGACGCCTCCAGGTCTGGCTGGGGCGCATTTTGCGATAACGAAAGAGTTAACGGTAAATGGAAGTCAACGGAGTTAGAATTCCATATCAACTATTTAGAGCTGCTGGCAGTATTTTTTGGTCTCAAATGTTTCGCACGCGATATACGTAACTGTTCCATTCTATTACGTATAGATAATACCACAGCATTAAGTTACATTAATCGCATGGGTGGTATCCAATACCCCCATTTAAACGACTTGACACGAGAAATCTGGAGTTGGTGCGAAGAACGAAATTTATTTTTAACTGCCTCTTATATTAAAAGTAAAGATAATAAAGAAGCCGATGAAGAATCTCGAAAGATTAACAAAGACATAGAACTTACATTGTCGGATGAAGTATTTGATAAAATTATGACTAGACTAGGCAAACCAGATATCGATTTATTCGCTTCTCGCACCAATACCAAATGCCATCAATACGTATCATGGAAACCAGACCCAGATGCCGTAGCTATAGACGCGTTCACAATTCCATGGGATAACATGCTCTTTTATGCCTTCCCACCTTTTTCCTTAATATTAAAATGTTTAGAAAAAGTCACCATAGATAAGGCCGAAGGCATACTTGTCTTCCCCTATTGGCCTTCGCAACCCTGGTTCCCTCTATTACAAAAGTTGCTCACTTCAGATATTATATTTCTAAATTCCGAAATTAACAATATATGGTCTTCCTCTAGGAATCCACAAATCAAAGGAGTTACCCTGGGTGCAGCGAAACTATCAGGAAAGCGTTCATAAAACGAGGTGTCCCTATGGCCTCTTTGGATTTAATGATGGAATCTTTAGCCAAGAACACATTGAAGCAATATGGTGTGGCCTTAAAAAACTGGTGGCAGTATTGCCTTAACAATGGAATAGATCCATACAAATCTTGTATACCGTCAGTTTTATCATTCTTGACCGAACAGTTTAATAAAGGTGCAGCTTACGGCTCTCTTAATAGTTACCGTTCGGCTTTAAGTTTACTATTTGGCGATGATTTAGGATCTCATGAACAGATCAAAAGGTTATTAAAAGGAGCCTATAAATTAAGGCCAAACATCCCAAAATACGCATCTACGTGGAACCCACAAATAGTTCTACAACATATAGCTCAATGGGGCCCTAATATAGAACTACCTTTAAAAAAGATTTCTCAGAAACTTGTAATATTATTAGCCTTATGCACGGCTCACAGAGCGCAAACAATTACGTCTATTAAAATAAAAAACATTAATATTAGTCCTAACGGAGTCAACATTATAATTTCCGATATCATTAAAACATCTGCTCCCGGTCGTGACCAACCAATTTTATTCCTTCCTTACTTCAAAGAAAACATTAATATTTGTCCAGCAACTACTTTGAAAGATTATTTGTCGATTACAAAAGATTTAAGGCCAAATACAGTTGAAAATCTTCTGATGACATACAAGCGACCATACAAGGCCACCTGTACACAAACCATCAGCCGATGGATAAAACAGGTGCTCGCAGAAAGCGGCGTGGATGTGTCGACGTTTGGTGCGCACAGCACCCGACACGCTGCCACATCCACGGCGCGCAAGCAAGGCGTCTCGCTTGACGTCATCAGGAAGACTGTTGGTTGGTCGCAATCGTCGCAGACGTTTGCTAAATTCTATAATCGTCCAGTGAACGATGATGCTTGTTTCGCAAGATCAGTTTTTCTCCCTGGTTAACAACCGGGACTTTATTTACCTGTGATTAGAGTATTCATTTATCTGATTGTTCTTGAATTTCTTTACAAGTGTCTAAATTAATGTTGTTTTATAAAAGAGCAAAATATTTACATTTATTTTTAATTTTATGTTTTGTACAAACCTAAGAATGTTGAAGTTGTGTTGAGTATCTACCTAATTAAATGATTCCTAGTAATAAAACTCTAGTTTCAATCCTATTTATTTAATACTATCTAATTACAAAATTTTAATCTCTAAACATCTACATGTGTCTATAATTTATCTGAAGAATGAAACGTACGAAATATAATTGATTATTAAACGAACTTACCTGTAAGTGAAGTTCTATCCCAATTATATGAGTACGTTTCATTCGAAGATAAAGGTCCCTCCCTTCCCTGAGCCCTAAATCTAAAAATTTTGTAATAGGACTCTAAAGAATGAGGCGCGTCGCCGCCGTTGCGGCGGGTCGGACGGAGCGCGAGCGGGAAAGTTTTTCAACCTACCCTAATATTTTAAAAGTGCGAAGTTGCCAGTACAATGAAGGTACTACATGTGTCTATAATTTATCTTCGAATGAAACGTACTCATATAATTGGGATAGAACTTCACTTACAGGTAAGTTCGTTTAATAATCAATTATACATTGAATGATTTTTTAATGATGACATCGACATGGGATGACATTATTACCTTGCCTTCAACATTAACTTTTTACATTATAATTTTAAATTTTTAGACATTTATTTTAATTATGATAATTTGACTTTTTGCCTTTATATGATTTTATTATTGGATTCGAATTTTTAATATAGGTTTGCTCTTTGACATTGTTATTATTATTTTTATATGAATTGAATTTTGTTATTTATTTACTTTTAATTAATTGAATGTTAATGATATAATTTGTAATGACGTAATCACTAATTGATGTTATTTATTTAACTTGATTTATTTTTAATGAAAACTAAATATTTTTAAATTGACGTACAATTAATTTCTATTTACTTTTTTTTTAAAGCATGCTACTTTCCTTAGTTATGATAAATTGTTGTGCCTTTGAATTTGAATAGAGCACCCGTGTTTCTCAGTATGAGAATGTCAGTGAGATAGGAGGCGAACAGTTTCTTGTTAAATATAAAGATTTATATAAATAAAAAAAATATTTAAAAAATTACAAGGCACAAAAATTGGTACAGTTTTGCTTAATGTAGATTATATTCCTAAGACTTACGTGCCTGAACTAGGTAATCCTGTGTTCAAAACGAGAAGAGCTAAAAATAGACTTGTAAAATAAATAAATAACCAACATGTTGACCATAGATCACTAACTATGTTGAGTAACTTAACTCTTAGTTTCTAAATTTAGTAAAAACAAGACTTATATGAGTACCATGAGTACATTAAAAGTTGCTTGGTTTCAACGAAAACACGATATTGTACGCGCGTTGATGTCTTTTGTATGAGCGGTTACAACTACGTACAGTAAATACTTAAATTTAAATCTAATGTTATAAAAATGTTATCTTAATCTTAATTATATTGTAATTGTATTATTATTGTTTATTTATTTAATGCATAATTTAATTTGTAAATGAATTTGTTTCTGTTATAATTTGATTTTGTAGCTATAGCTCGCTTTAGTAATTTATTTATTTGTTTTAAAATAAGTGTTAATTTTGGATATGCTCGTCTAGTGGCAACCATTGATAATTAAATATGTTTTATCTGCGGATAATGCAGTGGACTACAGCATTAATACTTAAGTTTTGTCAACTTTATGTGTAATATTTATGTTGTAGTTGTTTATTATCCCTTAATAAATAAATAAATAAAGAATAAAGATACAGTACTTTCCCAGTGGTTGGTAGGGCTCATTCACACGGGACCCGTCATTGACGATTCGTCATGACGGATGCACGTTCACATTGCATACGAAAACGAGATTTTTCGCGATTCGTCAAAGTATCCGAATAGATGTTCACAATTTATTCCTGATTCAGAGTTCAGTCTTGGACGAGCTCTTCAGTAGATCCGTCACAAAAAAAATGCGATTCGTGTTTTTTAGGGTTCCTTACCCAAAGGGTAAAACGGGGGTACTACTAAGGCTCTGCTGTCTGTCTGTCACCAGGCTGTATCTCATGAACCGTGATAGTTAGACAATTGAAATTTTCACAGATGATGTATTTCTGTTCCCGCTATAACAACAAATACTAAAAAAAACAGAATAAAATAAATATTCAAGGGGGCTCCAATACAACATACTTGATTTTTTTGCTCGTTCTTGCTAGATATTGATAACGGCAATAGGTAGACGCTTGAAATATTCACAGAATATTTAGTTACATATTCACTTTAAAAAGAAATAATGAAATTAAAATAAAACAAATATTTAAGGGGGGCTCCCATACAACAAACTTGATTTTTTTTTATAAATAATGGTGCGGAACCCTTCGTGCGCGAGTCCGACTCGCACTTAGCCGGTTTTTGACGAACGTGATTTTTAAAAGACGGTACATCATTTGAAACGTAATCTATATCTATATACTTATATATATATTATATTATCTATATACTTATACTAATATTATAAAGCTGAAGAGTTTGTTTGTTTGTTTGAACGCGCTAATAATGACTTTTTTGACTATATAACATCACGCTACGACTAATAGGAGCGGAGCATAAATGAAATGTGTTACAAAAATGGGAAGAAATATTCCTTTTTGAGAGCTTTCGTTGCGTGCGCTGCGTAAACGGTTTATGTTACGTAAATATCATGTATGATGGAATTGTTCCTCTTTTAAAGTTCTAAAAAAAAGTCCGCGATAGCATATGTCGTTTTTTAAGATTGACTCACTATAACCTTTTTTATGGTAATCAAATTTGTTCGAAATTAATGCGTTATTTGCGAAGGAGTTTTATCAAAATAATATTAATTCTTATTCAAATAAATAGTTTTAACATCAAGGGTATTTATGTAGCAGTAAAATACTTTTTAATTCATTCGAATCGGACATTTAATTTCCGAAGTTATCACGAGTATGAAAATGCAATACGCGAACCGTTCGATGCCGGCGCGGGCGCCGCGCGGCCGCGACGTTCCCTACTCTAGAGAGGAGAGGATGGGCACACGGGTAGATCATGACCTGGAATAGGACATAGGAAAAGTTTTATCCCTATATTCCCACGGGATCGAGACCTACGCGGGTGAAACCGCGGGGCACAGCTAGTTAAATATATATTCGTAATTTCTCATGAGATACTTTTATTATTACAGGTGATTGTACTTAAATTACTTGACCAATAGCGTATTCGGCAAATTTCGTAATTGGACAAAAAGACGATTTGACGAACTACAGCTTTGACCAATATCCAATTTGACGAATTGCCGATTTGGCAAATATCAGACTTGACCAATGTCGTGTAATCCCGTGATTCGTGTGAATATGGCGTGCTACAGCCTGTGCACCTGTACCTGTGCGGTCGGCTACGGAATGGTACCTATAGATAGAGCCCATTCACACGAAGACGGGCTCTTACGGTAGCATTTTAATTTATTAAATTAAACTATTTCAGACTAAGTCCATAATATTGTTAGTATTTTGGTATTAGTAACAATGGTGCTTAGATAAGTAGGGTAGTATTGTTAGTTTCCACAGATTATTTATTTATTTATGTACACATAGGACTGTCTCTATCCAGTGTTCCTGAAAGGGACAGTCCGGTCTGGTAGCGATCATTTTCAGAATGCTGTTGTCACTACCATGCAGGCGCTGTAGTAAAGAGGCCGCTTTCTTTCGCATTATGGCATGGAAACCATCTGTGCGAGCCTCCGCGAACAATCCTGAAGCGCTACAACGCCATGGCAGTCCCAACAGCATCCTAAAAGCATTATTAAATAGAACACGCAGGACATTGTAGGCTCGGCGCGTGTATGACACCCACAATCCACTCGTGTAAAATGACTGACTTTGACGTCAGTAGTACAACGAGCGAACCTGCGAGCAAGCATATTGCTCCTCACCGACAACGCCCTGCGCTCCCTCTCTATATCTACGTCGTCCCTTAGGTCACTCGTGACAATATGGCCAAGGTATCGAAAACTAGTCACAACTTTTAGTGCTACGCCGTTGAGACTTATGGGTGGAACACGGCGCGGCTGTTGCTTAGGTGCTTTAAATACAAGAGGCTCACTCTTTTTCGAGCTGTAAATTAAGCCGTGCTCCTCCGCAAAGGACTCGCAGGTCGATAACAATATCTTCAAACCACCCATCGAGGGACTGAGAAGCACCATATCGTCTGCATAGCTTATATTGTTGACACACGTTCCGTCAATGTGGCAGCCGACATATGTGTACTGCTCAGTCGCTCGATGAGCCCATTAATATAGAAGTTAAATAGCAGAGGCGAGCTTAACCCCCCCTGTCTGACTCCGCATTCCAGCCTGTATTCGTGCGACAGAGTAGGCACCCACCTCAATCGGTTCCTTTGGTTAGAGTACCAATATTTGAGAAGGAAGGTGTACTGCGCTGCTATTGTAAAGGTACCATTCAATTGTGGCAGCAGCAGGCGACATCGGCGCGACACGACTGGTTTCTATGAATTTCTTCCGTAGCTAGCGACACGTCGCGCGTCGCGTCGCGGTTTCATAGAAATGCTATAGTAACCAGTCATGTCGCGGCGACACGTCACCTGCTGCTGCCGCCTGCGGTCGGCTGCGAAATTGTACTTTTTTTCATCAATGTAATTAATTACTAATCATACAGTAATACAGTTATTGTTATAGTTACTGTCATATTGGACTTAGATAAATGTTTATGATTAGGTGCCCGTAGTAGAAGTTTTTGAGTTGATACCGAAATTAATTCACATGGAAAAGCTACGGAAAACTAGTAGTAGTGTTGTTTTCTCAAGCTAACAATCTGAGAAAAATCAGGTTTTATATATGCATCTGCATACTAATAATAAGAAAGGCACTCAAACGTGAAATGATGTAATATGTGGGGTGTGTCTACACAAATTTAAACAATCTGATCACAAGTAAGTATGGGAAAATGGGAAATACTCCACATTTTATACATGCTAATAAATTCACAATACCGATCGTCGCGATACCGCCCACATGCTTGCATACGCGTGGTATACATTCACACGCATCCTCGACATACAACACAATTACACACGTATGTTTGATGTGTGTATGCGTGTGTGCAGTACTCGCATCTCGGAAATCTCTTTGGTTCAACTACTCGCGGCAAAAATGCGTGGAAAGTGAGAGGAATCCCCTCCCCCCGCGCCTCACACGTGCACCTCCCCTAGCGGCGAAAGTGATAGCAGCGCAGTACTACAGCGAAACACGACTTTACACGACTCACGAGTGAGCATGGGCGAACGGACCAACTTAACTGTACGTAAGATGTATATGTCGCAGGGAAATGAGGAAACCAGGGATTTCATGAAATCCCTAGGGATACCACGGTAGATGTCGAATATTCTTAATACGATTTTTTACTAAAAATGTTTAGTGATATGACAAAATGCTAATATAATGTCAGTGATTATGTCGTTCGCGTTTCAAGAACGCGCGTTTTCTGCGCCGTAGATGCCGATTTTTTCAATTTTATAGATTCAAACGCGCGTGAAACGTGATACAAATGCGCGTGTGAAGCGCGTTCGAAACTCGTTTGAAGCGCGTACAAAGGGTCGGATGTGGGGTACAGAAAGGGCGTCCGCTCACTTCACCGCACCACCCGCAATATGGCTAGGATAGATTCCTATAAAAATAAATACATTTATTGTAGTACATGACTTTCCCGTACCCTTGCCGCATGATTGGCGAACAAAGTTGACGAACCCTGATTGTACAACTGACGAGGAGTCTCTGACCAAAACATGGAAGCTAGGAGGGACTACAGCGTGTCTGTATCGCTGTATCTGCGTGTATACGCGCAGACTCGAGTTTCACGATCGCCCCATGTGCTTAGGTTACAAGGTTGCGTTCAAATCTCGTTTGAAGCGCGTTTACGCGCGTCATCTGCGCGTTTAAAAGACGCCGTGTGCTAGGGCCCTTACTGTTTAATAAAATGTTATTTTTTTAAATATTAACAATAATTTAAACATTCGGTAATTATTCGGCAAATCAACAGAATATTCGGCCGAATACGAACAATAAAAAAATGTTATAGTAGAGATCCGCCGAATGTTCGGCCGAATATTCGTATTCGGTACATTCGGCCGAACATTCGGCGCATCTCTACTATAACCTTTTTTTATGGTATTAAAATTTGTTCGAAATGAATGCATTAATTGCGAAGGAGTTTTATCAACATAATATTAATTCTTATTCAAATAAATAGTTTTAACACCAAGGGTATTTATGTAGCAGTAAAATAATTTTTAATTCATTCGAATCGGACATTTAATTTCGAAGTTATCACGAGTATAAAAAAGTAATACGCGAACCGTTCGACGACCCACGGCGCGGGCGCCGGGCGCCACGCCTCCGCGACGTTCCCTACTCTAGAGGGGATGGGCACACGGGTAGACCATGACCTGGAATAGGACATAGCCGGTTTTAACCCTATATTCCCACGGGAACGAGACTTACGCGGGTGGAAACCGCGGGGCACAGCTAGTAATTTATAAAGCTAAGATATAATCGACTACAGATTTCCTAAATTGATGTGCTGTTAGATTAAAAATATCAATGTTTTCGAATCTAGTATTGTAGGAATCCACACAAGTTGGCGCAGAGGAGCGCGAAAGCCAGCATTGGAGTTACAGACGTGGCTGGTTTTAATAGATCGTAAGCGGTATGGACACGCCCGTCTACGCACTGCTGTCCTCGGAACGATGTAACAAAGTTTATTTGTTAATTCTGAACAATCATATTTGTTATGCACAATATCATATAGAAACATTGTTCCGAGAAGGAGTCTTCTGGATTCTAGGGTTAACAGTTTGTAATTCTTAAGCAAAGTATCATGCGAACCGCGGCTGTGATAGCATCTGTAATGCAGAGTATCATGCGAACCGCGGCTGTGATAGCATCTGTAATGCAGAGCTCTTAGGAATTTACGTTGGACAGTCTCAATCGAGTCAATATATTTTGCGTAATAGGGATTCCATATGACAGTAGCAAACTCCAGACAGGGCCTAACTAGGGATATATATATAAGTATCTATAGGTCGCTGGACGCTTGAAATCCTTACTGTTGCGCATAACAAAACCGTACATTTTAAGGGCTTTATTGATAATGTTGTCTACATGGATGTTAAGGTGAAGTTTTGAGTCTAGTACTGAATATACTGCTTGCGCGATAAAGGGTTATGCGTCACGTCAGTGTGATGCGTAGTTCGCATGTGGCGGTGTAGATCGGCCGCCACAACTACGTATAGGTACAACTATTAAGGGGCTCGCCTATTGCCGTTAACCGGGTATAAATCTAGAGCCTGAGCTCAGGGCTGATAGACTGCAGTAAGCTAAGATTTTATTACCAGTTTGTTAAGGAAATAAACAAACTAACAATGTCTGTAGTCGCGGCAGAGTAATAATCATCCGCCACTTTCAGTGCTCACCACAACCCCGTGACACCGCTGTTATACAACCGTTATCTAACTAACTTGAGCATGCTCACTGTAGGAAACACAACATATTAGTTGCACACTTCGTAATTACTCTAAAACGCTATGTTTCCTTCATTCTTTCACACACTACTCATTATGAACAAACGGAGGCCTGTTTGTTCCCTTGGAGTAGTGTGTGTCTCCATCATAAGACACGATGTAAGTCTTTACCTCAACTTCCTTGGGATCACTTGTCAGATCTCATCTTAGTTATTTCAAAATAATGAATTGTTTTCCTCGCCGCATTTCTTGGATATCAATTTCGAATGTTTGCTCTGTTCAGACTTTTGGAGTTCGATGGCTCACTAACAAAGTCTCCTGTTCTGCAGTCTGTGATATGAATCACCAGGGGGGCAGACATGCCATACAAAATCTGTCAAAAACTCATCATTGTGAGACCACTGACACGTTTGTAAATTAGTAGATTTGGCCCCCTGCTATGAAGCCAGGGGTTGAGCCACTACAGTTCGCGCATCGCACTTATACGGTCGTCACGCACGTATCAACATGAGACGTGCACTATCCCGTCGATGACGTCAACGCGTCGTCTCCAGTCCCCCACTGGCGCGCAACAGGTGTCGCCTCAACACGCGGCACACTGTGACGTCACACAGTGCCAGAGTGATCAGCTTCCGACGAACGTGCGATACCGACGTGTGATAACGGCTGCTTTATTATCATTCGGCTTGTTGTGACCTATAATACAAAGGGCTAGACGTAAATTATGTTGGAAAAATATTGGTGCCGACTCTTTTGTCACAAAATTCTCTAAACAAAACTAAAAATCACTAAAATTTAGTTTAGTCCTGTCAAACGACTAAACTTATTCTGAAATAGACTATATTGACACAACTTAAGTATAATTTAGTTTGACAGCACTAAGATGGCACTGAGATATTAGTTAGTGAAAATACTATTCTGAATTTGACGATTTAACCTAAAATTTTGTACTATAACTAAAACTGACTATTTTTAATCGCAATTAAAAATGTGTGGAATAAAATTAGTAATGTCATGAACTAAAATTCAAATCAACACCTCTTCAACTTCAGTTGCAAAACAGTACTGTATCTTTTGCTTATATCTCGAAAATGGTGTGTCCTATGGCAAAAATAATGAAAATTTCGACCCCCTTAAGGCAAACCCGTGAGGCTCAACATGTTGGTAATATTTTTTTTTTGCATATTTTCCATGTAAAATGTGAAACATTCCAAAAAAACACGTCCAAGTTGCAGCCATTGCGCGCCTCCGGCTCTAAAAAAAATTCACGGTGTAGGGAAAACAAGTACCAAGTGGAGGTGCGATTGTCACATTCGATTAGATGTGTCAAAATATTTTTTTAATTTAGAGATTTTTTTTGTCAGAATAACGTCAAGATTCTCATAACCAAAAGTAAGGAATTTTAGTTTAGTTAGTTTCGTTCGATGTACAACAGAATCGGCACCATTGTTGCGCTTATTTTAATTCTTTGTTTCCTACCCTAACTGCCTCGTAAGTGTAGTGGTTGTAAATGCGAATGCCTAACGTGAGGTTTTGGTTTCGTTTCCTAGGTTAGTACGGATTAGTGGTAATAGGTTCGCCCCCTAATACATGGGACTTAAACAACACTGGTGGTTGCAGCAGTTGCATCTGTCTTCCTGAACACAGGCGGGAGTGCGGGCTGTTATCTTATTGATTCTTTAAAATAAATGAGTTAGTAAGACTCCATTTGCCTATGTACCACGAGTCCACGATGCACGATGATGGCCATCGAGTGCGATCTGATACTGATCTAGTTTGTGTCTCCGCGCGTGACGTAACTCGCACGCTACCTGGCGAGCAAGCTCACGGGAACTGGCTCACATTAACAGTATATCTTTAATACGGTACTATAACAGCCAAAATATTCAAAACGCTCAATACAAGTAGCATTGCCACACACTTTCCAACTGTGCTCGACGGACAGGATTTACGTTAGTAATGTCTGCCTTAGTCAGTTTAATTTCACATGTAACTTCAAGCATACATTGAGACTAGATTGTAAGCTTGAAAGTTGTAGCACTGGACGCTGGAGCGCAATGTGACGTCACTGACAGTCGCCAGATGAAGCATATCTATCTGCATTAGATGGCGGACGTGACTGACTTCAATTTTTATTGCTTTTGGAAATTGTTACGCGATGAGAAAAATGCTTAAGTTAAAACTGGTCAAACCCATTTAGCTGAATGCAACATTGTCGCCTGCCACGTTCAATGTTTAACTATCAAATTTAGAGATAGGTGCCGAAGTGTAGCTGCGACTGCAGCGAGGCAGAAACATAAAAGAGTTGTAAGACCGTCGCTCCTAGTGTTTACGTAACGGTAGCTGTGCATGTAATCTGTGACCGCGACACTGTGACGCGGAGAAAGGCGCCTCCACCACTAGTCACTATATAACAACGATACAGTAGGCCCCATCACTACTGCATTGACATTCGGGTGACCCAGGGCTGTGCTGTGGGACCCCGATAGCACAGCATCATGCTGAGTGGAAACCTTCTGCCAACAATTTATTTGTATACGTACTCCTGATCTCATATTTCTATTTAGATCCTAAACCCATTCTTCTTTCTTTCTTTTTATTTCATTGCCTTCTTCATTTCGTTAGCGGAGAACCCTTCATATTTAAAAGAACGTTACAGAAAACCCAAAGCATAAAGTGACTAATCATAAAAAAAAATAACTGACAGTTAATAAATGTACTCTGGTACGTGAGTATTTCATGTGCAGTCTGTGTAATGTAAATTGTATTTGGTCGCGATGCCCTTCATGCCACACTGTATGTATGCTCGCTGGCCAGGACACGGTTACACTGCATGCGGATTGCGGATCGGCCACAGTTAAACTGAATGATAAGTTCATTTTGCAACACCTTCAACTAAATGTACCTACGTACAATCTAAGTCATAATGTTGATGTGCGCACATGAGGCGACTTTCTACTGTAATAACATTCATGTACACACGGCTACACATCAAGCTATACATTTCCAGTATAAGCTGACCTCGCATTATACGGAAATCCTATACAATGCGAGATCATTACAAACTGGAAATGTATAGCTTGATGTGTAGTCGTGTGTACAACTGTGCTCGGAACTTGTTCTCTAACCGCTGGAGTTTCACTTAAAAGCACCGTTTAGTTAAACTATATCATTTGAAAGAAACTGACGGCGGCGGCGGCGGCGGCGGCTGCTATACATAGAATACGATATCATTGACACGCCTGTCCCGGGGAACAAGTCAATAGGTACTTGGAAGAAATTGGCATTACCTTACGTTGTTGTAACGTTGCCAAAGAAGGCAGGTTGAAAGCGCAGTATTAGGTACGGGTTACGACGGTCATAGTTATGAATGACGTCACGACTTTCGTTGCGACTGTACCTAGGCTCTGATCAATATGATATCACAATATATATTAACGATCATAATTTTTATCCTTCTCTATTAAAGTCTTCAATGATGTACCAGCAGAAAAGAGAAATATTTAATTACTCTTCTAAAAACTTGTTGACCTTCTAATGGCTTCTTCTGGCCCGCAGGTTTGTACGTTGTACGAAGGCAGTTAAAGTAAAGCTTCTGTCAGTCCTTCTACACGTACCGCCTGTGGGCCGACTTCACTCAGCGGGCGTACAGCGATCTACGCGTTCATTATAATAATGCACTGAGAGTGCTGCTGCGGCTGCTGCGGCTGCCGTGGCGTTGTAGTGCGTCAGGCATGTTTATTGATGGTTTTGCCGCCATTATTATAAAAAGATGTGCATCCCTGACGACGCATGCTCGCGGCAGATGATATGCGGAGATGTTTAGTAGTCTGTAGGTGGTTGGCACAGTGCACGCTGTCGTGGGCTTATACATGTAAATAAACCGTTTTAAACCATAATCCGTGGTATAAAAACCGTTTTAAAGGAGATTGGGCGCGTCACCCCTGGAGCCCAATAGCGTTGAGATATTTATTTTATTTATTTGATAGGAATAACAAACAGCAGTATATTACAAAGTAGGCACACAATATTAAAAAAACTTATAATAAAAGTAACAAATACACTACTCAAGGCGTTAGCCACAGATTACCATACAGAATAGCTAGCTGTTAGCAAAACAAATTAAAAGTACTTATTAGCTAATTAACAGGGTTATGATCTCTTAAAATACTCGTAATTTCACTCTTAAATATAGCTTTGCTGAGAAACAAAATATCAGTAGAGCCAAATTGTTTATTATAGGTGTCAACCAGGCGATGTAACGGCGAGCGAGCGCCTGAGTTAGTTCGACAAAATGAAGTAGCAAATAGGCATCTCGAACGAACTTCTCGACCGATTACCGTACGAGGGATAAGGAAGCACAAACTGTTCACAAGATCAGTACATCAGATATATACCAATGGAAAGATCTCATCAAGAAGAATATTTTTTTATTCTGAAGACTTCTCTTGATCGTTAGTACGAAAGGAGCTACAGAGCTTTAAGTGAGAATGATTAAATATTATTGTGATTCTGGTATTTCGTCAATTGAATAACTTTTAATGATTCAGTGCCCTGCAAACATCAACTTTGAAGCCTATAAGCAGGCATTTTAAAACATTGGTCTCCAATAGATGCCATTTTAGGAACAATGTTTTTAAGAGTCGGTCGACCGGACACATCGTTAAGCCTGACGCGTACCCCAATAGAGTTGAGATGTATGCCAATGGAAAGATCTCTTCAAGGCTAATATTTTGTGAAAGGACACTTCTCTCGATTGTTAGTACGAAAGGAGCTACAGAGTTCTAAATGTGAGTAATTAAGCATTAGTGAAAGTCAGGTATTTAGACAATGAAATAACTTTTACTAACTTTGAGCCTTGCAAACATGATCTTGCAAACCTATAAACGGACATTTTAAAACTTTGGCCTCCTAGATGCCGTTTTGGGAACAATGTTTTTAACAGTCGATCGGCCGTACAGATCGTTAAGCCTGCCGCATCCCCCAATAGAGTTAAGATATATGCCAATGGAAAGATCTCTTCAAAGGAAATATTTCGTGATATGACGTTTCTCTCGATTGTTAGTACGAAAGGACCTACAGAGCTCTAAATGTGAGTAATTAAGCATTATTGAAATTCATCACCTATTTAGGTCATTAACTCTGTACTGACTAATAATAGGCAAAAGTCGTGTTTGTAGCAAAGGCTATCCCTAAAAAGCTCTTTTCAGTGGTATATATCTTATGGCTATTGGACACCAAGAATTGCTTAACTTCGGTGCGCAATTTATTACCTATTTAGGTCATTAACTCCAAACTGAGTAACAATTGGCAACAGTTATATCAGAAGCAAGGGTTCTCTTCGAAAAGCTCTTTTCATTGGTGTATATTTTATGGCTATTGGGCCAAGAACATTCCTTAACTTCGGTGCCCCAGTGGTCACCTATTTATGCCATTAACTCCGAACTGACTAACAATTGGCAATAGTCATGTTACTATCAAAGGTTCCGCTCAAAAAGCTAAAGCCGCTGACGTATATCTTATGGCTATTGGGCCAAGAATATTCTTTAACTTCGATGCCCAAATATTCACACCTATTTGGGTCAGTTACTCCGAAGTGACTAACAATTGGCAAAAGTCGTATTAGTAGGAAAGGTTCCTCTTGAAAAGCTCATTCCATTGGTGTTTATCTTATGGCTATTGGGTCAATAAAATTCCTTAACTTCAGTGCCCCAGTAGTAATATTTATTTAGGTCATTAACTCCAAACTGACTAACAATTGGCGAAAGTCGTGTTAATAGCAAAGGTTCTCATAGGAAAGCTCTTTTCATTGGTGTATTTCTTATGGCTATCGGGCCAAGAAAATTTCTTAACTTCGATGCCCAGGTATTCACACCCATTTAGGTCATTTACTTCGAACTGAGTAACAATTTGCAAAAGTCGTGTTAGTAGGAAAGGTTCCCCTTGAAAAGCTTTTTCTATTGGTACCTATATATCTTATTTTTATTGGGCTTCAGGGCAGAACCCCATAAGCAGGGGCCCATTCTCCTTTGTTTAACACGGTTTTTAAACCACCGATTTTGGTTAAAAACGGTTTATTTTCAACTATACGTGGGCCCCTCGCTTGCGGGTCGCGATAGCGGTACAGGCGACCTGATATTCCGATCAGTATGTAGATGTTAGCTGAACTACAGATGTGTCGCGGACATTCATGCTACATCTATTCTGTATATTCTAACATCTTACAGTCGCCTGCTCTCAATTAACATTATAACTTAAAACTTATTTCGTTAGCATCCATAGCAAATATAAATCATACCAGCAGGTCCATTGTGTAAAATGATTTTGTATCTACTAACGTAACGTAACGAGTAACGTTTGAAATAATAACAAAAGCTCTAACGATCATTGTGACCTAATTTAATTAAATATACTTTTTTTTAAATATAACGATGACATGGTATTAGAACATTATTGATATAATTTCATTTTATCTAATTTTATATGGCATAATGAACATTTTTATAATGCACATTTGAATTAATATTCAAATAATATTCAGTTTTATTCAAAATATATAAGAAACGTTTAATATAATTTACAAACGCTTACTTTATTTGTATATTTTTGCAAAACCGAATTAGATTTAATCGTCTGCAATCTGCATATTCGTGTTATATTATTTTTGTGTTTTCGTCTTCTTATAATTATATACCTGTGTCAGATACCATCTACTGTTAATGAATTATTTGGTTTAGGTTACGATAGAACGACAATTAAACGCCCGGAGGCGAGCGAGCGAAGTCAGCGGGTCGCGGCAGCGCCAGATCCCCTCTGTTTTTGGTGAATCATTTGGGTTAGATGAGGTTATAACACTACCTTTGATGTTTCTTGATATTAACTTATTCATTACAAAATTTTGGCTGAAAACTAGTAAATATGAAAATTAGGTCAAATAAACGTTATTTTAGAGCAAAAGAAGGTTAAATGAAATATAACATTAGATCACATGAGATTAGGTTATTTGTTTTTATAGCATATGAAAATTATATCATGTGAAATTGTGAACGTAATTTCAAGTGATATTATACTATCTGTTATAATGCCGTATATTACACACCCACATGTACTACACAAGGCTAGTTAGGTTAGGTTAGAACTGTGATAAAGGACGCGCGAGCCGAGCAAGCGCTATTTCCAAGTTGCTCGCAGAAATTCACCATTTGAATCACTTGGAGTCTTGGTCAGTCATCTTCAAAGGGCTGAAGTTTAATACGCCAAGTTGTTAAACGTTGAATGATTCTAGTTCAATTAACTATTGGCATCCAATTGGATCCGAATTTTAATGAACGGCCTAGGCGTCCAATTAGCTGGCTAATTTAACCAAATGGTTGCGACATAATGTATTTGTAACGTTCACACACACTTTCTCGACACGTTTTCAAAAACGGCTCTAACGATTTCGATGAAAGGTGTCAATATACCTAGGGGTTTACGGGGACGACTCGAGTAGTAGGAAGGGTTATCAAAATTAACGGTATTACAACTGGTATTTAGTAAGGTTGGTAGTGACTAGGGTAACAAAGGAGACAAACTGTTGCAAACTTATTCTTGCTAGAGCAATATTACATAATGTCATTGTGTAGGTTGTAATGACGATCGGCCTGAATATGACGCTCCGACGTCAATATATCGATTATCCGTATCGCAATATGAAAGTAAGTAGTTGCTCTGTGAGACACAGACGCCCTCTCCGATTGATAGATTTAAGACTTTCACTGTTTCACACCATACTTCTTGCTTGCTTGCTGCTTGCTTTTTTCTAGGGTTCCGTACCTCTTAAGGAAAAACCGGAACCCATATACGATCACTCGTGTGTCTGTCTGTCCGTCTGTCACAGCCAATTTGCTCCGAATCTACTGGACCGATTAAGTTGAGGTACAAATAACTTTTCTTGTTATTTATGAAGTAGGTATCAAAGTTTTACAATGGTACAAAATGCGCCCCTTTTGTTTTTTTTTTTCATCAAGTCGGTTTTATTCAGCCGATTTTTATTTTCAGCCAGTATCTTTTTGATCTACTGCATACCTACATTTTACATTAAACCTATGTAGTAAAATATCTAAATAAAAAACAGTGCATTAATGAAAAACAGTGCAACAATGAGATTTCATAGAACATAATATCTGCACTGTTTTGGTTCTAAGCAAAAAATACGACCTTTGTGATCGGTTTTGTAGTGATTAATGATAACATTACTACGTAGTTGAAAGAAAAATAACTTTTCGTCCGTGTTCGAATCACTCGACATTTTACTGTAACCGCTGCCGCCTGGCTAGTTACGTCCGCGCACGACCCGCTCGCTGCCGTCTCGCGCCCGACCCGCTGCCGTCCCGCGCCCGCGCTGTGTGTGTTTTGAGCTTAAGGGGGATGCGCTAGGGTGGCCCGCGAAATTTAAATTTTCTTACGTTTTTTTCAATTTGCAGGTCAGTATCAGGTTGTATGTTGATCTAAATATTATTATACTCAGCTTCGTCCTCGAGATTAGCATAAACACAATCTAGTAACACGTACGGTGTTGCCTTTGCGCACTGAAAGTAAAAAGCCCTATACCTAAAACTAAAAAAATAAGCGTTATTTTTGAACATTTTTAGGTGAGGGTAGACGTATTTCCTTTGCTCGATATCGTGTTGTATTGCTCATTCACAGTTCAGTGCTTGCCGGAGCGCACATAATTTTATTAAATAATTATTGTATCATTGCTGTAGTGTTGTCATATTTTAAAACGTCTCATGGGGAAACGAAAAAGTAAACATGATTACGAATATATTACAAAAAAGTTAAAGAAATGGGAGAAGAAACTTCAGCGTGAGACAAGATCGACGTCGCATTCCACAGGTTAGACAAGTGTCATAATTACATTGCGTAAAATCGTTATAGTGAAAACGTTGCATAATCACATCAATGATTTAACCACAGAATAGATAAAAGAGGTTAGAAGGGCCTTGTGGGCGGGGCAAGCGCGCCGCACTTATGAGCAAACGCTCATAAGTCAACCGAAATTTGGTTCACCGGTCAACAGTCGCGCTCATATTGTGACAACGTGTGACGCTCCGCGAAAAAAAAAGAATTATGCCGTCTTGTGCTATTATTACGTGTCGGAAAAGAAGCCAGGTGTGTAGTGTTGCCCGGGAAGGGATTTCTTTTCACCGGTAAGTCCAAAAACCATTAAATACAAGTGATATTTGTAATTATTACAATAATATTATGTAGTTTAAAGACAAAAACGATATAATCGCAAACAGATTCAAAATTATACATTGCTTTCAATGCATGGGTACCATCTTGTACTAGATGAGTGATTGCGCAATGTATTGCGTTCACTGCGAACGTTGCGTGCAACGAGCCAAAGCTGAAATTCGGCGAAATCCATGCTTATCGATAGTGTTGTACCAAGTTGTACACAATGTCGATACTAAGTATATGTGTGTTTGAGGTTAGCCGTGTATAATGAAAACAGCGATATTCGTGTTTTAATACCCCATAATTTAGTTTTAATACCCAACAGTTTCATAAATAAACATTATTGTTCAATATTTTTAAATATTCTTGTATTTTTTACTTGTGTAATTTTCTTACTTACTAGCTGAAGCCCAAGGCATGAATTATGTAAAACAGAGCTACAATTAGCAAAAAACTAAAGAAAATTTGAATTTCGCGGCTTTATCGAATGTTCCCCCTTAATTGTACATTATTATTTATATATATTTAGTAAGTCCACGCTAATTGTCCCCCTTCCCAAAATTATAGCGAAAAATTTCCAACTTAAAAATTACAGCAATTTTATCGATATAATTAATCGACCTTTTGGTCGCCGTAACATGTATGAGAAATAAATTGCTTTTGAGCGTGTGTGAGTGTACGTCAAACGCAGTGTTTGCGTTAGTGTGACAACCAATAGCAAACTACTGATCTAAGTGTGAGTGGTTTCTTTGTGTGCGTAATGCGCGTACGTATTGGTCTCTTGATTGTAGTGGAATTAAAGAGTGGGAAACAAGCGGCGACACGCGTTCTAATACAAATCAGGGACTATTTCCTTTCTAACCTCTTTTATCTGTTCTGTGGATTTAACGTTGTCATGAGTCATTGCGGTTAGCTTTTGGGGTTAACACTTCTGACTCATACAAATATAAGTACTTAACTGCTTTTATTTTTTATCACGTGCAAGGCTAATATTGCGATCAGTTATAAGAACTGTTACCTTATTAGTATACGTGAAGCTATACGTGTGATGCGGGCAGTCTTTGGGATTGTCACTTCACCGTGGATAGTAAGCCGCACGCGGTACATATCTATATCTATAGATACACCGGCCCACGTGCGTGCGCTTATCTTATTGTTGTAAATGAATTATCCATTACTCTATCCTCGTACATAACCAAAGAAATCTATACATTACAGAGGACACACCCTCTCCCCGATGTCGATTCTACGACGGAACTTTCGAGGAAGTAGTGGAATTGGAATCAGAATATCATGATGTGACATCTATGAGCGCTAGAGATCCCATTCCTTCGATCAGTGCCGTGGACTCAGTTCCCTTAACTAGCGCTGTAGACCCAATTCCATCCACAAGTACTTCACAGCCACAGGTCTCTTCCTCGGAGACTGAAGTCCTTATTGCAACTGACACACCTCCGAGCATCGAGCCGGACTCGAAAATTTTAGAGATATTTGGAGAGGATCCGTCTGTGGAAAAGATCTACGGCAAGGAAATTCAGACCGACCTGGCTGTTCGGCTACAACATCTGACTACTAAGGGCTTATCCAGCGAACTTCGTAAGGAGTTGGTAGAAAGCTACTTACCTCCTAGTAATTGTAAAGTAATTGACTCGCCGGAACTTAATTTAGAAATAAAAGCTGCCATATCAGAAGTTGTCTTAAAAAGGGATAAGGGCACTCGTATTGAGATGAAACAAAAACAGTTAGGTTGTGCTATTTCATGCTTAAGTAACGCTATTACTCTTATGATTGCTAAAGAGGACAAGGACACAGAATTAATACAAATGATGATGGACACTGTACGCCTTCTTTGTGACAACCAACACTCGGACTCAACACTCCGCCGGAACTTTATTTTACACAATTTAAAAAAAGAAATGAAGGAACAGCTACAAAAAACAATAATTGACAAACACCTTTTCGGATCAGACTTAGCTGAAGCACAAAATTGCAAAGACAATAACAAAAACAGGAGCAGAATTAAAATCAACCATATCCCGGCCACCTATCAATAGAATAAAGACAGCGCCGCCTCCGCCTCAATCGACATTCCAACAACGGAACAATTTAAACTAGCGGGCTCCTCCCCCGAGTCGCAGGCAAACGGGGACTCAGAGGACGAGGGAGCCTGCACAGAGAAATCCGCCCGCGAGCACCACGCGCCGGTCTTATCGAGGTCGGCAGCAGACAACGCCCGCAACGCGAGCGAGCTACCGCAGTCATTGCTAGATGTTACCAGGGTAAGCAATTATGCTGGTAGACTGGCACTTTTTTATGACACCTGGTCAGAACTAACCTCTGATCCGACTGTTCTATCATGGATTTCTGGATATAAAATATATTTTTCAGCTCGAGTTATACAGTATACTATCCCCAATAAAAAAATCCACTCAACATCAGAAAAACAACATTTCAGAAGATGTATTGACGAATTGTTATGCACTGGTGCTATCTCTCATTGCAACCCTTGTGAAGGGCAGTTTATATCAAGCATATTCTATCAAGAATATGCTAGTATCAAGAATATTCTATCAAGAATATACTTAGGTATCAACCTAAGCCCAACGGTAAACATAGATTCATACTTAACCTAAAAAATCTTAATCAATATAAAGAAACTCAACATTTTAAACTTGAAGATTTACGCACAGCAATTAAACTTGTATCGGAAAATAATTTCATGGGAACAGTGGATTTAAAAGACGCATATTTTTTAGTAAAAATTCATGATGATTATAAAAAATATCTTAGATTCGAATTTGACAACGTTTTGTATGAATTTAATGTGTTACCGTTCGGCCTAAATACAGCACCTTTTGTATTTACTAAGATAATGAAACCGGTTGTCGGGCTGCTCAGATCCTGCGGTTATATGTCTAGTATATACTTAGATGATTTGTTGCTTATTGGCAATTCTTACGATGCTTGTTTAGAAAACATAGCCATAACTCAGCAACTATTGTCAGCCTTAGGGTTCATTATAAATAAAGAAAAATGCAACTTATCGCCTACGACATCATGAAAATATCTTGGTTACATAATTGATACTAAAAAATTTCAAATCAGTTTACCTACAGAAAAATCTAATAATAATATTAAAAATAAATTACAAACTTTTCGAAACATATCAAGATGTAAAATAAGAGATTTTGCAAGTTTAGTGGGTCTATTGTGTTCTGCTTGCCCTACCGTCGAATACGGATGGCTATACACAAAGGAATTTGAAAGATGCAAATTTTAAACTTAAAAAATTACCCATTAAACTACGACAATTTTATGAACATACCGTCATACTTATCGTCAGATATTGATTGGTGGCTTAAAGCATTAGATAACCCTATTAGTAAAATTAAATATGATGAATACTGCTTGGAAATTTTTATTGATGCTTCGACTACGGGGTGGGGCGCGGCGTGCGGAAAAGAGACAGCTAGTGGGGCATGGACAACTGAAGAAAAATCACATCATATAAATTATTTAGAAATCGTTGCTGCCTTTTTTGGTTTAAAAGTTTTTGCCGTAACTATGAAAACTTGTCAAATACTACTTCGCATTGACAACACTACGGCCATATCCTACATAAATAGGATGGGAGGCATACAAAGTAAAGTAAAGTAAATATTCATTTATTTTCCACACTAATCTAAAGACAGTATAGGTACATAAAATAAATGGAGTGGACTGGAGCCTAAACTAGGGCAGCCCTGTATTTCAGGACTCCAGGTCTTCCTCCCGCGGCGAGTAAGTCGGTACAAATTACAAATTACAACTAGAGGTGTAGTTAATTAATAATTATATTGTTTGTGTTTGGGTGAGTGGGTGTGTGTGTTGTGAGTTTGTTCGTGCGTGTGTTTGTTGTGTGTTGTGTGTGTGTGTTGTGTGTCTGATGACTTGATGAGTGATGAGTGAGAGTACGGTTGCGCGCATCTGTGTTTGTGGGGATGTATATTAATGTATGCGTGGTTATGGATACATGAGCTTTGATTGCTTTTGATTTACTACAGACAGAACAGAGATGTTATTTAGAAATTATAAGTAAGGATTCCGTATCATTGTAATTTAAATTCAGAAGATATTTTTGTATAATAGATTTACATTCATGCGTGAGTTTTGGGAATATATTTAAAAGAGAATTGAGTTTATTATATAGATAAGGAGCAAGGAAGCATGAGTGTCTCGTGAAGAAAGCCGTGTTGTGTTTAGTTGCCTTGCATATTCTGTTATTTCTTCGTGCAGGATATGTTGACTTAGCATCGTAAGTTAGTTCTTTATGCTTGCGAAGTGTGGTGTGAAGGATGAATAGTTGCCTCACTGTCAAGACATTGCAGTCCTTATATAGGCTCATCGTGGGATAACGAAAGGGTTTTCTGAGCATTACTTTGAGTAATGACCTTTGTGCACGTTCAACTTTTATAATTTTTGTCTTGCAGGTCCCACCCCATACTGGAATACAATAACCCAAGATTGATTGAACCAAGGCAAAGTAAACCGTTTTTAACATTTTCAATTTGAGTACGTTTCTGAGCTTTCCAAAAATCCATATCATTTTACGCGTACGTGCAGACAGAATATCTAGTTGTGCATGCCATGAAAGGGTATCATCTATTTGAGTGCCGAGATATCTAATATTGTTGGTTTTTACTATTGGTGCGCAAGAGCATGTAAATGACTGGGTATTATTACAAATATGTGCTTTTAAAGTGAAGTTATTTGGTTGTGTTGTTTTATTTATCGAAAATGTTATATATTTTGTTTTATTGACATTTAATGTTAGTAGATTTTTATTTAACCACAGGGATGCCTGATGAAGTCCTTTTTCGGCAAGGTACCGTGCCTCAGCCCAGGAATCTCCCTGAAATATGAGCGCAGTGTCATCCGCGTATGCGAATATTTTTCCCTTTGGCGGGTCATATTGGCAAAGTTCGTTGATATATATCAGGAAGAGCCCTGGGCCAAGAACGCTTCCCTGGGGAACTCCACAGGTGATGGGGAGGGGGCAGCTAATGTAGTCACCTATTTTCACAGATTGATACCTGTTGGTGAGAAAATCTTTCACGAGTTGCAGAGGTAGGCCGCGTATGCCGATCGCTTCAAGTTTCGTCAGAAGTAGGTTAATTGAAATAGTATCGAAGGCCTTGGCTAGATCCAGAAAAACTCCGACACATTTCCGACCCTGGTCCAAGTTACTTGCTACAAAATTTGTAAGCTGTATCGCCGCATCTTCTGCAGATTTGTTAGGTTGGAAACCATATTGAGAATCTGATATAATATGTTCTTGTTTTAGAAAACTCATTAGGCGTTTGTTGATAAGCTTTTCAAATATTTTGGACATTGCAGGCAAGACCGAAATCGGACGATAGTTCTCGACACTGCTCCTAGATCCACTTTTATGAATAGGATGAATTAGTGAATGCTTGAAGCAGTTTGGAAAAATACCTTTGTTTATACATAGGTTGAAAATATGAGTCAGTGAGGGGCTTATTACATTTTTTATGCGTTTTAGGAATGTGGTAGGTATGCCATCATATCCAGTAGCGGAGTCATTTTTAAGATTTTGAATTAATGACTCGACTTCGGTATTATCTGTTTCCAGCAGTACGATGGATTTTAAGTTACGATCTGTTTTAATATTACATTTTATTTTAGATATATCGAAGGATTTAGTGATAGTGTCTACAAGTGTTTGACCAGTACTTACAAAGTACTGATTTATCTTATCTACAGATTCCTGGGCTTCGTGTGGTTTTGTACTTAATAATAATTCTTCCGCTGGATTTTTGTTTTTAGTAGTGTTGGTGATTTTTACCGACTTCAAAAAAGGAGGAGGTACGTTCGGATGATTGTTTTTTTTTTTTTTTTTTTATATGTATGTTCACCGATTACTCCGCCATTTGTGAACCGATTTTAAAAATTATTTTTTTGTTCGAAAGGGTATACTCCCGAGATGGTCCCATATAAATTTTATTAAGTTTGCTTGCATAGTTTTTGAGCTAGCTTCAATATTACGTATTTTTCCCACAGTCTATTTAGACGATATAATTATTAGACTCCTTCACTGTTATTTACATAGCAGGTAGTAACTTGTGTGGGATAGGTACCACCACTAAAAAGTGAAAAATAAAAACTTTTTACAAAAAAAAACAACCGACTTCAAAAAAAACACTAAAAAAGTGAAAAATAACTTTAATTTCGGAAGTCGGTGGCAAAAAACGAAAATTAAAAAGCAAAGACATCGACTTCCGAAATTAAAGTTATTTTTCACTTTTTTAGTGTTTTTTTTGAAGTCGGTTGTTTTTTTTTGTAAAAAGTTTTTATTCGTATCATTTCCCAAGTTTGTTTTGGATTCTTACAGTTTTCAATCGTCGAGGTTTCATATTTCTCTCTAACCTTATTTAGAACGTCATTACAAAAGTTCCTGTACCTATAATAGGAGATCTTTAGAACTTCATCTGAAGGAGAAGCCTTCAGTTTTTTGTGTAGGGCGTCGCGGTGGGTGATGCATCTGAGTAAACCGGTAGTAATCCATGGCTTAAGTATTTTCTTCCTATTAGGAACTTTACGAACTGTAGTGTTTATATCTAAAGCGTCTTTGACGTACTTTATCAAAATGTCAATTCCATTATTTGGATCATCTATATCAAGAATATTTGACAAATCAGTATTCACCAGTGTATTGACCGCGTTATCGTAGTTAATAATTTGTCTGTATTTTGGGCCTTTGTCTTGTTTTGGTTGTGTTAAATTAAGTAAGACGGGTAAATGATCAGTGATGTTAGTTTTAATTACAAATGTTTGAGCTTTACGATTTGTTTTAAGAATAATATGATCTAAGCAGTTAGACTCGCGTGTAGGAAAAAGGTGAGCAGGCAGAAGGCCGTTTTCAGCTAAAAGATTGAGGTACTGTTCGCTTTTCCGATCGTCGTTGAGGGGTTTGATGTCAATGTTGATATCACCAAGAACGGCAACTGTATGAGACTCTCGGATTGATCGTAAGTTTGTTTCAAGAGATGTAAGAAAGGGGTCTATAGCATGGTAAGATGGCGACCTATACACACAGAGAATGGCAATATCTTTACTTTTTATAAGTAGACAGCTAGCGTCAACGAGTACTGGTTCCTCCACAGTATGGCATAAATCTATGTGAATGTATATAACGACGCCATCACTTTTATTATGGTTAGTAGTGGAGTAGTAAAGTCTGTAATTATCTATTTGTGGTACAGGCTTATGTTCCGATATCCAGCATTCCGTAAAAACCAAAATGTCACAGTGGGTGTCTATGCGTTTCAGAAATACAAGAAAGTGATCTAAGTTCCGATAAATACTTCTGATATTGTGTGTTATCAATTTTAGGTTACTGCCCGAGGTGCTTAGTAGGTGAGTACAGTCATTAGGCTCCACTATTGCTGATTCTGAAACGGTTGTACTGTCTAAATCATTTTGTATTTTAGAGATACTGTTGTTGTTATCCGTTGTGAATGTGATGGCCTATAGCTAGTGGTATATCTGAGTGAAACGATTGGGTACAATATCTAAATAGATAAATAAAATTACATAAAGACAATACAACTCCGCAGAAATTCCTTCGATAAAATGTAGTATACATTATCTGGGTATGTATAGTTATGTGCGTATGATAATTGTTAAGGTTACTTAGGTTATAGTATTTGTAGTGTGTCAGCAGTTTACTGTATGCGAGGTGAGTAATATTGTTAGAATTGTGTGTGTGAGCGAGATGAGAAGCGTGAAATGTGTACAATTGTGTTGAGTATGTGCGGTATAAGTAAGTTAAAAATATAAAACTAAGTAGTAAACAAAACAAAATAGAAAAAAAGACTGAGCAAAATAACCTGAAGCAGTGCATGTAAACCTGCAGGCCATTAAGTCATTTAGTTGACAGCAGTTTATTTAGGTCCTCTTCATTGGATAATCTGATTGCTTTGGCACCTTCTTCCTTGCGTAAGTATACGAAGCCATGCGCGGTCCAACAGTACTTATAGTTGTTATCGTTGGAGTACGTGCGAGCCCTTGCAAAAATTCTCTTAATGTCCGCGGTTAGGCTTTCCGATATATAGATGGGTTGACTAGGACCGTCAATTTTGGCGTGTGTAGTTGACAGATAAGTTTTTGACTCCTGTTTTAATTTTTTCACGGTGTCTAACAAAGCTTCCTTTTTTATTACCGTGGAAAACTCGACAACTATGGGCATTTTAGACGATGACTTCGAGTTATAGCGAAATACGTCCTTGACATCAGTATCTTGAATGTCAACGTTGATAGACGTTCCAATACATTTCATTATTTTGATTAAATCTTCCTTTTTTTCTTGATCGCGCTTAGGAACATTCCGTATCTCAACACAAGACTTTCGAGCGACACGTTCCAGATTTTCAACCCTGTTCTCCAATACATTAATATATTCCATGTGCTTTTTCCTTTCATTCTCACTGTATTCCAATTTAGCCATAACTTCATCATATTTCAGGGACATAAATTCCATAGACTTTGTGATATCGCTATTTTGTTGCTTTATTTCTTCTATGGATGAGTGTAATGTAGTAAACTTATGATTTTGCGCCTCCGCCGCAGACGAAAACATTTTTTTCATGTCGGCCATAAAGGTTTTTAATTCTTCTTCCAATACATCCTCTCGTTTACGCTTTTCTTGTCTTGTTGTTATATTATTCAACGGTTTACTTTCACTAAGTCTAAGATCTGATAAATCGGGTGCAGAACCGCTGCATTCCTTCGGCGGCGTGCGGTAATAAAACTCTCTAAGTTCATGAAAGTGCCAAATGTCATGATTTCATGAAATAGTCATTCAATACACTTTCATGAGCTTAGAGAGTTGTATTGCTGATTCTAATGTTTATAATTCTGTAAATTCATATTTGTTACGAGCGCTAATAATATTTAGATCAACATACAACCTGATACTGACCTGCAAATTGCAAAAAACGTAAGAAAAATTGAATTTCGCGGGCTACCCTAGCGCATCACCTTAAGTGCAAGGAGCAGTTATGTGTTGTATGACGTCACGGCCGCCACGCTGGCTGCCACCGACGATACACCGCTGCACAGTCGGTTGCAAATTGTATATCTTTATCTTTTGTGATGGCCGTTTTGCGTGAATGTGACGCATATTTTCCCGCATGTTGTTATTTTCGTATGTAGGTAATATGTCCTTTCTTAGTGTCATGTTTGCCGCAAATAAACATTTTTTTTTTTTTTCTTTACTATCAACTTAAATATTGTTCGTAAAATCAAATCGTAACGGTAATTCTTTGTCAGTCGTATGAAATGGCATACACGGGTTTACGGAGTGTAGTAATCTATCTATATATATAAAATGCTTTGTCCTGAATGACTGACTGACGGATCAACGCACAGCCTTAACCACTGATCGTAGAGACCTGAAACTTGGAGGGTGTGTTCTTTGTATGACTTAGGCATCCGATAAGAAAGGATTTTTCGAAATTCTACCCCTAAGGGGGTGAAAAACGGGGGCAAAGTTTGTATGAAAAATCTTATTCCTTCAATTAATAGACTTGAAACTTGGCACGAATACGTATCTAAGTAAATGGTAACATTTGTCATTTTTTGTTTTTCTAAACTACCCCCTAAACGGGGATATGAATTTTCGAAAACTATCTTTCGAGGGGGTGGAGGGGTTGTTAAAGTTTTTAGAGGAAAGTAAGAAATCCACGCGGACGAAGTCGCGGGCAAAGTGCTATCCTAACTAATATTATAAATGTGACAGTGAGTTTGTTTGTTTGTTACGCTTTCACACTAAAACAGCAGAAGGCATTTCATCCTAGATCGTGGACGAAGTCGCGGGCAACAGCTAGTCTACCATAAAATGGCTGACGTAGCGTCTGACCGAGCGCTACAAATGAAATGGATTGCTTGGTTTACATAATAATTAGCTACTACAACTAAAGTTATATTGATTAGACCTAGAACTATTAATTTGGCCATCGGGCCCGGGTGACCTGTATTTTTAACCGAATTCTTCTAAAAGGATTTTTTTTTTTTTTTGTATTTTTGTTACGCGATTACTCCGCCAATTATGAATAGATTTTGATGATTCTTTTTTTGTTTGGTAGAACATGCTTCAAAAGTAGTCTCATATAAATTTTATTAATTTTGCTTGCGTAGTTTTTGAGTTAGCTTCAATAATTACGTATTTTTCCCACTTTGCTATGTAGACGATATAATTATTTCACTCCGTCACTGTTATTTACATAGCAGATCACGGTATACGAATTTCTGTGAGGTAGGTATCACAACTAAAAAGTGAAAAAAAAAAAAACCGACTTAAAAAAAAACACTAAAACGGTGAAAAATAACTTAAATTTCGGAAGTCGGTGTCAAAAAAGGAAAATTGAAAAGCAAAGACACCGACTTCCGAAATTTAAGTTATTTTTCACCGTTTTAGTGTTTTTTTTTAAGTCGGTTGTTTTTTTTTTAAAGTTCTATTTTGTTTTCTAGAAAGCCCTGATGTTTAGTGCACAGCGCTAAGATCAACAAGTGACAGTAAGACGTGAAGTGATCAGTATTTTTTATGCGCACCGGTTTATTTACCGGAGGCGGTGCGAGTGAAACCGGAGCGGTCAGCGAACTTGTCGCTTTCAACGGATCGGTCACGGCCTCGCCTCGATTATGTCAACCACGCGGTACATACAGATATCCTCTCTTACCGACCGCCACGATGCCACGATGGTCTAGTGCTAGTCTATCCCCAGGGGGCCAAGTCTACTAATTTACAAACGTGTCAGTGGTCTCGCAATGATGAGTTTTTGACAGATTTTGTATGGCATATCTGTCAAAAACTGATCATTGTGAGACCACGGAGTACGGACACGTTTGTAAATTAGTAGACTTGGCCCCCAGGTCGGGCCAACAGATTACTGTCATTGGGTGTTTCTCAGCAGCAGCTTAGAGTCGGATTCCTGCAGGTTGATAGCATAGGCCCGCCCCCACATGGGATTCAAACATAACTGAAGTTTGGGTTTCTACATTCCTGGCCTTCGGGGATTTCAGACGAAATGTTATGAAGATGATTCTCTTTTTATTCCCAAACTAGCGACCCGCTCCTGTTTCGCACGGTTTTTGGAACTTGACAAAACATCGAGATTTCTTAGTTATATGTAACTTTAATATTAGGAAGTGCCTCAGCTGCCGGCGCTGTGTCCCGAATTGGCTGCCGGCGCCGATTGCTGAAATGGCTGACGGCGCTGACTTTGGTTGTCAATTCGACATAATTATGAAGTACCTATATAGGTGGGGTAGGCCTAATTAAACATGTAAAAGCATTTATTTTTCCATGATACGCTAAGGTAGCCCGCGAAATTCAAGTCAGGTTATAATGTTGATTAAAATATTATTCGCGACCGTCGCAAGTATAATATGACTACAGAATTATAGGAGCTCGTGGCTACGTAATAACAGCCGCACGGGTCGATCCATCAGGTTAAGCTATGCTTGCCGAGATAAGTCCATGGATGGGTGACCATCTTTACACACCGAAACTCCTCCGTGCCTCGGAAAGCACGTTAAGCCGTTGGTCCCGGCTGTTATTCGTGGATCTTTGACAGTCGTTACGGGTCGTCAGAAGCCCGAAAGACTGACAACCAGTCTTACCAAGGGGTATCGTATTACCGGGTTACTGGGTTGTGGAGGTCAGATAGGCAGTCGCTCCTTGTATAGGTAATACTGGTATTCAGCTGCACCCGGTTAGACTGGAAGCCGACCCCAACATAGTTGGGAAAAGGCTAGGCAGATGATGATGATTTCCATCAATAATTTCCATACTCTTTTTTTAATTGTTAATGATGGTTATTCATGAATGCATCTTCTAGACAGAATGGGTGCAATTCTTTGTACAAAGCGTTCCTTTCGACACTCCTTTTATCATGTACACACGGCCACACATCAAGCTATACACATCCAGTTTATGCTGATCTCGCATTGTTTAGGGTTTCCGTAAAATGCGAGGTCAGCTACAGCATACTGGAAATGGCGGGTACATTGTATACTTTATCGGGCGATAGTTTGGTCGGATTACGACTGCATTAGCAAGTTCTATCGCTAGTTAACACCGAAGTGGATTTCGAGGTCGTCCTTATTTCATCGCTACATTTACACAGACTCGTACGTTCACCTCAGAATAGATCTGTCCTATTATGTTACCGCAGAGCCCACCGCTGCAGCACACGAGCATCGCTCTTATCTCTTTGCGTTAGAGTCGTGCGGGAGTGCACGTGTAAGTCACAATAAATAAATCGTTTAGTTTTTGTGCGGCCTTACGCGCTGCGAGCACTTTCTTAAGAGCACTTTCTCTTGGTCCGATGTGGATCACTCATGACACACACGCACACAGACGTGTGCGTGTGTGCGTGTGATCATATTTGTACCTACAGTCATTGAGCGAAGTGAGCCGCTCCCTGGCTGCGTTAGATGCAGGTGATACGAGTCCGGTTCGCAAAGGTTGTGTCGTATGTATCAGAACCACTAGCTGTTGCTTGCGGCTTCCACTGCGTTCAAGTTCTGTGAGCCATTATGTTTGTACAGAAACCCTTGTATACAGAATCCAGGGGGCTTAAAACGGCCACTTTGGCAGAATCATAATAGGAGAGAATATTTTGAATCATCGTCAAATATCACAAACTGACAATTCATAATATTATGATCTGCGTGCAATTCGTATTAGGAAATAATTCATCTGTTTGACAGTTTTCTATGGAGATTCGTAAAATGGTTCCCAACTTTGAATTGCTTTTGTGTCAAATTAGAGGATTTGCTAATGACAGCTGCTAATTCACGAAATGAATTAGTTTTAAAGGTATTGCTAATGTGGCCGTTTTAGGTGTAAAGATGACATATCGAGCTTCAGAAAGATACCTACTATCAAACTAGCACAATCACAACCAAATGCAAATGTCGCAAAGGCGACGCTCTTCGAAACTAGAACTCGAGGCATCATATTTTTGGGTTATTCCACTAATCCCCATTGACAATCCCCATAAATGGGGATTTGTGAACTTTTTGTCCACAAATCCCCATCAATGGGGATTCTAGAAAGTCCGCAAATCCCCATCCGTTTAAAAATAAAATACAAACAACATACTTATTAAGAATGACGAAGTCTTTATTTCTTACGGAGGTTAGGACTCATTGATTATTTTTATAATCAAACAAAATTAATTATTTATTTGTTGTTAATCGCAGTTGGCTTTTTTTATTTATTTGATTTTTTATAAGATCTAAAGGTAGTGTACCTAGTTAAAGACAGTAAAAAACAGTATGAACACATTATACAACAGTCGGATTATATTAGTGAACTTAGAAAACATTTTAGTCAGTAGCTGCTACACTTAATACTTTCTTGTCTGTTTTTTATTTTTTAAATAGTTACAGATCACATTTTAAAACACAGACAACTTACATGGCTGGTCTTTATTGTGATTTCTACAAAATATGCTATTTTGTATAAAACAGCCACGTCTAAAATCGCAATTATTAATATTAATATCCACGTTTCGAAATTCTGGATTGGATACAATAAATTATAATAGTTATACCAATATGTCTCAATTATAAAATAATCAGAAAATTAATATACAACCGAAGTACAACCATCGATAGAAAAACGCTTATAACTCTGTTTGTACTTTCCCGACATGGCTGCCTTCTGCATAACACGGTCCAATTTTACACGCGCCAATATGTTCATTTGTTTCTTCTTTATTTTAAACAGCTCTATTTGCAAGCCAAATCGAAATTCAAATAAAATCTTTGATGCGCTGAAATAAAAAGTTCGTTCCATTTTTAAATAACACAACAGATATGAGTTTTCTTAGTAATTTATTTGGCCGCTAAACACGACAGATATGGATTTTCATACTTACTTTGCCGGCCGCATCGTCATTTGTTTTTGAACAGTACGGAAATTTCGATTTATCTCGAAGAAGGTTGTCAAAATAATGCTCGAATTTCCAAGTATGTTTGAGAAAAAACAATTAATCACAAAGTTAGCATAATGTAATTCAAAAGTAGATCTCGAAAACATTATAATTATTATGTAGTAGTAAAGTTTAGACTGTAACATGACATAACAGAAATATTTGAATTAATTTAGTCATTACTTTCATTTGTTGATTATAAAAATAACCAATGAGTCCTAACCTCCATAAGAAATAAAGACTTCGTGATTCTTATTAAGTACCTATGTTGTTTTTTATTTTATTTTTAAACCGATGGGGATTTGTGGACTTTTTGTTTTAGAATCCCCATCGGTTCAGGCTCGGAATCAAAATATATTATAAGCGTCTCAAAACCATCGAATTTCGATGTCTCACTGAGTGAATGTAATTTTGATATAAGCATCTTCATTCACGAGATATATTTTTTTTATAAAAAGGGCACCACTATACTCAGGTAAAGACTCTAGGTAGGTACATACTAAACAAAAGTTCTAAAATAATTAATAACAAAGTAACCATAAAGTTATAATTATGTACATATTATATCTTATACCTATATAAAATATTTTATACCATGCCCCCTCTAAAAAGCTTATTTTATTTACTGAAAACAGTGAATAAAAAGCACTTTTAATCACTGTTTTGGTGTTTGAATTTAGAACACCAATTTGTTCGAACTCCATCTCAATGATATACAAACTCCTATTTGATTTGATTTTCGAACAGGAGTTTAGCATTAGAATAAAGACTGTTTTGTGTTCTTTGCTGTCATTAGTAAATGGGCGCTATTTTAAATATTGTAAGTTGTACGAACAAAAAGTTTAGGGTTACTTAATAATAAATCGATTGAAAATGTTTTCAAGTGATGAAGATGTGTTAACACCTGAGTTTATGAAAGAGTGGGCGGCCGATATAGTAGAAAACTTGCTAACCAACAAATCACGGCTGGTTTACATCAAAGCCTACGATGAGTTTGAGTGTGAGTTTGTTTGTTTGTTTGAGTAAATGGAAAAATGAAAATCAAGCTGACCACATTTATTTTCAGAGTCTGTTTTCCTAACTTATTTTAATGAGTTGTCGAAGAAAAAGAAGTCATCGACCTTATGGAGTATGTATTCTATGCTACGGTGTAGGTACTATAAAAACAAGGCATAACATTGACATAACAACATACTCGAAGTTGCATGTTCTTTTTCTCGTAGTCATGGTATAAAGTATAGTATGCAACTCTTGAATAAAACAGATTTATATCGAGGGCCATGAATCGCTCGCGTCGTTCATGATTCTAACACTTGAATCACTCCCTACGGTCGTGATTCAGTCGTTAGAATCCTTCACTTGCTCGTGATTCACCTATGGCCCTCGCTTTAAATCCGTCCTTTATTCACTAATTGCATAATATACTATTATTTTGTAGTAAAGTTTAAACTGTATGACATGTCAGAAATATTTTTACACTTAGGCATTATTAATTTAGCCATTATTTTAATTTTTGATTATTAAAATCATCAATATAGCCTTACCTCCGTAAGAAATAAAGACTTCGTGATTCTTCCTTATCCTTACATATTATAAAACAAAGTCCTCCGCCGTGTCTGTCTGTCGTCCTGTTCGCGATAAACTTAAAAACTACTACACCGATTTTCATGCTGTTTTCACCAATGGATAGAGTTGTTCTCGAGGAAGGTTTTAGTATATACCTAATAACCGGCTTCCACGCGGGCGAAGCCGCGGGCCTCAGCTAATATATAATACGTTGTTTACATTTTATTTTTAAACCGATGGGTTTTGTGAACTCTTGTCCTAAAATCCCCATTGATGGGGATTCTCAATGGGGATTAGTGGAATAACCCATATTTTTTGTTATAATTTTATATAAATCGATATTTACCCACAATAATACTTATCTTCAGTACCGAGTCACAAAAGCTCAGAAGAACGGATGAACACATTATGTTTTAGCAAAAATAATGGATGCACTGACTTTTATCTGATCTGTACAGTAGTTTAGTTTCTGAGTGTTTCTGCTCGAATAGACAGACGGACGCCAGCCGCGTAGTTGACTATGACATATATAATAAAGTAAAGATAAAGTTGAGCAGCTTGATAAAAATATAATAGGTGGGTGTGTAAACACAATCGACAGTCACGACGTCGGTCGCTGGCGGGCGCCGCAACTGGCACAAGGCAAGCTGTGGACATTTGACAGCCGCGAGACAGGTTCGAGTTCAGTGGTGACACGGTACGTAGTACAACCAGCGTGTAACGTGCACATAAATGAATGTATGTTATATAGTTTCTACCAGTTTGGCAGACATACTCTGTTAGGTATAAGTTTTATTTATTGATTTAAGTTAAGTGTGCTTCCTCTCTCACAGGGTCCATAATGATGTCATTATATTATGAGTGTCTCAGTGCACATTGTGGAATGCAATAAATGATTGAGTACGGTAACATGTACGTGGGCCGCACCCTTAGCACTTAGCAGTCAGCCTCATCGAAGTCTAGCTGATTAGTTAATATTAGGTAACACGGTCCAAATGCTACTTTAAAGTCACGAAAACAGTTCTTATCTGTTGGTATGCTCCAAGTATGATGATGCCTGTTAGTTTAATGCGAACACTCAGTATAGTAGCAGTAAAGAACTATGTGTAAGTGCTAATGCTCAAAAATGTTGGTTGTAATAGAAAATCATTTGTTTACATAGTTACGTTATAATAACGTACAAGGGTACAAAAGGTAAATTGAATGATATACATACATACTCATATTTTTGAGAACCGAAATTGATTATCGCTTGATCAATTGCATTTTGTAAGCAGACCATATGGAAGCTAGAGGAATCGTTTCACTTCAAATGTGTACAGTCATCAGCGCGACATACCTATTTGTGCGCGTCGCGTTGCCTGCGCGTGTCGCGTCGGGCCCGCGTTTCGTGCTGATGTCGTGCAGAGATGATCACTATTAGAAAGTGATCGCGAATCTAATGAACACAACACTTATACATACAATTACGTTTTTGTGGACTTTACTCTCGGTGGACTCATGGAAGAGCTGACCGTATCTTGTTCATTTCGTTAATGAAAGCGATCACATTTGTCGATAGGTACATACTTTTTACAAGTTATTACAAAAAGGCTCAGCATTGAATGAGAAACCTGACTACACAAAACTTCACAATTTTGCGAGATCAAAAAATCAAAATAATTTATTTCACATAACCCACAGAGAATGATAATTGATAACCTACATGGGCATTTATAAGGTCAGAAGCTGTACGGTTCCAATTGGTCGTTTCCTTTGGATAAGAGCCGGCAAGAAACTCCACGGTTAGTATTTTTAAAATAAATGGCTTTTATAATGTTTTCAAATGAGAACAGGTGCAGGCCCGTCAACAAGTACCGTACTTAACAAAGTATAAAATGGTCTACAAATCTACATTCTATTTCTAAACTAGTCGTTCTGAGAACAGTAGACCTCGCGAGCACGAACTTTTTTGTACCGATTAACCTTTAGTTAGTCGTGCCAAAATAATCACACTGTTAGTCGCGTGGGGTCGATTTTATTTGGAGCGACTGCCTATCTGACCTCCACAACCCAGTAACTGGGACATACGATACCCCTTGGCAAGCCTGGTTGCCAGACTTTCGGGCTTTTGACAACCCGTAACGACTGTCAAAGACCCACAAATGACAGCCAGGACCAACGGCTTAACGTGTTTTCCGAGGCACGGAGGAGTGTGTGATTGCTGCAGTCGCAGTCACATAACATATTTTTATGTTTATTGTTCTTACTGGTTAGGGTTACCTACATGACATAATATTTTGATGTTTATAATTTATGTTCTTCATGGTTACCTACTTAACCACAGCCATTTTGTTGTATTCACGCTTTCACTAATCAATCACGAATGACCGGACGGACATACATCAAGTACCTAGTACATTTCGGGGAATACCCGAAAGCATTGTACGTATGTATGCGCCGTAGTTTATGTCAGGGAAGTCCCTTGATACTCTTTGGTTCATTTTGTTGCATTAAATAGGTATTGATTTATTTTAATCGTGATTTAAATCACTGATTAGAATCAGGTGATTTAAATCATGTCAACCTTGTTGCGTCCTCTTTTGGTTTTTATCTGAGGATCTGTTGATTTCAAGTATCCTGGATTGTGTAGTGTTCAGTTCAGCATCACTAACGTGTGCACATTGTTTGCAGGCAGCGCTAGTGCCCAGGTGCGGTACTTCGGCAAGGAGATGGGCCCTCTGGCCCCGCTGCAGCACGGCGTGCGCGGCCGCGTGTTCGCGGTGGACTCGCGCACGCTCTACCTGCAGGACTTCCATTACGACGGAGAGGGACCAGGTCAGTACCTCACGCACTCACTCACTTACACGCACCTCTCCTCACTCACACCCCATTCAGTCACACCATACTGTGAACCATGCATGACAGCTGCGCTTTTAACTTTGTCACACAGTCATGTTACCTATGTATATAGTGACATTAGTTGCCATTTCGAAATATCACGTCCACATAATGATATTGCAATCGCTAGCGACAAATCTGCTGTCAAAATCTGTGTGTGGACGTGAGATGTGTCTTCCTAGCATAATAGACAGTGTGCCATGGAATTAGTATGACCACACAGCTAGACATCAAGCTATACATTTATTGTGCATTAAAATCTGTGTAACTAACTTGAAATGCAGCCAGTCATAATAAAATAGACAATGTCAAGTTTATTTGGTCGAGAAGAAGTATACTAAGCTAAGTGCTGCACTCCGATCTTGTGCTGCATCACATTCGAACTCCGAAGTACCGGGAGATCGTAAACTTTTGATAGATAACAAATGAACTCGCAATACAGAATATTATGTATCTTGTGAGTAGAACTGAAGAAAATAAAACGATCATTAAAGTGCTAAACATCACAAATCTAAAAAGAATACTGACACGGTCGTCACAAATAAACCGTCAATAATCCGTAACTACGATGTTAAACCGGTCATAAACAAAATAAACTTTGTCCGCACTCTCGAGTGAATGAATATGAATGAACAAATGTCAAGATCTTCCAGATAACTTCGGTTATAAGTTTATCAGTGGAAGTAGTAACCATGAAATCAGTAGGTACATACTTAATTATACTTCCATGACTAGGTTACGAACTGATTTGAGGTCAGCCACACTCTGACTTAGAGCCATCATCTTGTTTTGTACCTGGGACTGAACCCAATGGCCAACCAGGAGAGTTTCGTCTAAAGTTGTTCGACTGTGCAGTCAGAGAAACAGGTTGTTTAGCAGAGGCCCAAGTGTGAGTATCTTTAAACTATCTCGACTTTACGTATCGACCGCGTTCGGCGCTCCGATTGGCCGTTCACTGGCCTTCACTGGTGAAGGGCCAATCGGAGCGCCGAACGCGGTCGATGCGTAAAGTCGAGATGGTTAAAAGAAACTCACACTAGGGCCTCAGATCGATTCATCATCATCATCTGCCTAGCCTTTTCCCAACTATGTTGGGGTCGGCTTCCAGTCTAACCGGATGCAGCTGAATACCAGTATTTTACATGGAGCGACTGCCTATCTGACGTCCACAACCTAGTAACTGGGTAATACGATACCCCTTGGTTAGACTGGTTGTCAGACTTTCGTGCTTCTGACGATTCGTAACGACTGTCAAAGATCCACAAATGACAGCCGGGACCAACGGCTTAACGTGCTTTCCGAGGCACGGAGGAGTCTCGATATGTGAAAATGGTCACCCATCCACGGACCAACCCCGGCAAGCGTAGCTTAACCTGATGGATCGACCCGAGCGGCTGTTATTACTTAGCCACGAGCTCCTCAGATCGATTATCACCTTAAATTGTTCATTGGTATATTTAAATTACAATTGCCATTGCTTATCGGTAAAAAAACGGTAAAAAACGAATAATAACGGTTAAATAATAAATAACGGTTAAAATTTTTTTTTTTTTTTTTGTGTTTCAAAGTGCTCAGCAATACAATTACTTGAACGTACCTACAGTTTATGGTGAAATACTTACAAACAGGAAACTCCTGAGGCTAGATAAAAACGTTGCAGGTCATGCTTTCTTGGCTAGATCTTATGTTCGCAAATCATTGTAGGTAGTAGGAAGGTTCCCTTCTGTTTCGCGATCAGAGACTCCGTAGGTACTTTATCTGCGTCCATCAGACGTGCATTACTTTATCTGCGTCCATCAGACGCACATTAAGTGCTCAACGTGTTAACATTAACAAATGAAAGCTCCACAGCCCTGTAGTGTGGCTACTAACTACCCATGACACACAAACCTTTTGTTAATTGATCCACATTCGACGTTACACATACAGTGACAGTAATGCTCTTTATGCCCTTCGACTCTCAAGGTATTTATACAATCTTTACGGTTTTGTGGCGTCCGAAATTATTGTGAGTTAACATTTATATAAATATTAAATCAAGCCGTAGTTGAGTTTTTCCGTAAATGTAAGAATATTGAGATCGAAATTCCTATTTTATTTAATTATTATTTCAATTTTAATTGGGGATGACTGTACTTACTTCAATTCAATTTAGCACTGTCAAAACCTTTGCCAGACGCAAAAGAATATTTTTTACGATAATATTACAACATCTATATCAATAGAGGCATCTGCGAAGTTCAATATTGAAGGCAATGGCGTAAAATATATAACGTAGTGTACAGCCTGCAGGAATCCGGCGCCATGAGCCTTCCGTAATAACATCAGCTGAGATCAGGCGCACTAACAATAACAACCGTATCACACAAACAATACGATGCATATTGCATTGTGTATAAAAAACAAGGAACAATAAGTGCCGTTTTCGGTCTGTTTCTTCTGGTATTGTTTGTGGCTAGATGTAGTGTGGTACAAAGAAACGTTCAGTCCTACAGCCTGGAATACGCGACTCGATCGCGACGCTACGTTAAGACCAGGTAAAAGCATCCTCACCTCACCCGTTCATTCTTGAATAGACACCTCCTCACAAACCGCAACAATAAATGATTTCGAGGAAGCTATGACGGTGTCATCGCGTGAAAGGAGCTTTGCTTCCTTGGGGGAGCTATGAGCGCTCTAAATCCTATTCAGACGCCAGGCTGCCACGATGTACAGTTAGGGTTCTTTTTGTGTTGTAGATTGACACACTACGTAGATCAATTTAAGCTGTTGCTTCCCTGTCTATACATAGGTTCTAGAGGGTGCAGGGTGCGAATCAGCTTACAATCACGACCGACTAGATTCACTTACTGTTGGCAGGTGTAACACTAGCTAAATTGACAGCTATTATAGTTCTGGCTAGAACTATTCCACCACGTGTATTATATAAAAGGGCAGATAACACTGAACATTTTTTTTACTATGACACCATTAAAATCTGTCCCGGAGGAACCGAGCTACGTGCATCTGAAGTATTTTTCATATCATTAATATCACACCTAACCTAACCTAACTTGCTTCCCCGGGCCGTGACCAGCGTGTCGTCCGTGTAACACACCAAGGCCACACCCGGCTGGAGCTCGCCTCTCAGCACCCAGTCGTACCCGATGTTCCACAGGGGTGGGCCAAGGACCGAACCCTGTGGAACACCGCACGACATGTCGCGCCGGCCTCCGCCGTCGCGTCCCCTGTAGGTGACACACCTTTCCGCTAAAAACCTAACCTAACCTAACCAGACCAAACCTAACCTAACCTGACCTAACATTGTCAGAACTGAATAACCCTGGGACAGATTTTGATGTGCCTTGGCCTGAGTAAAGGGAGAAGTAATGTCTTCAAAACTACAGTGGTTTTATATGTGGGCGTCGTGGGACCAGCTCCCATATATTCTTGCCCACCATCCTTTAAACAAGGAATGTTTGCCCATTGTGACCAACTAATGTGATGTGCGGCTTGCAACAACAATGAGCAATGGTCGAACAATTAGAACTATTAATTGGTAAAAGTACTTGTGACGAGATCGTGTCTAGAAGGCCCCAGTACTTCAAGTACCCACACAAGGTCTAGTCCGCTTTGCCAATTTTTTCCTAAAACAACGAGTTTCCCAGGCACCTGCTAAAAGGACATTGACCATCCATATATGGGAGTTGGACCAAGTGCTGCCCAGAATGGACACATAGTGCATTATGTTCCTTGGGCTTATACTAGTCTGTACACCAAAGCTCAATAAAATCTATCCGAGGAGTTTCGAGAAAAACGAATTTTTCTTCATTTTTTATTGATGAATACAAACCAACCGGTTGCGCATTTGATTAAATAATGACAGTAATTATGTTAAAAAACACATTATTATTTCATTTGTATGCATATCATTTACATGTTAAATATTTTTTACTGACCATCCATATATGGGAGCTGGGCCAAGTGCTGCCCAGAATGGACACATAGTGCATTATGTTCCTTGGGCTTGTACTAGTCTGTACACCAAAGCTCAATAAAATCTATCCGCGGAGTTTTGAGAAAAACTATTTTTTGTTGAGTATTTTTTATTGATGAATATAAACCAACCGATGGTGTATTTTATTAAAAATAATGGCAGTAGTTATGTTAAACAACACATTTTTATTTCATTTTTATGCAATCATTTTCATTTTAAATATTTTTTACTGACCATCCATTTATGGCAGTTGAGTCAAATGCTGCCCAGAATGGACACATAGTGCGTTACGTACCTTGGGATTATACTAGTCAGTAAACCAAAGCTCAATAAAATCAATTTGAGGAGTTTTGAGAAAAACTATTTTTTGTTGAGTATTTTCTATTGATGAATACCAACCAACCGATGGCGCATTTTATTAAAAATAATGACAGTAATTATGTTAAACAACACATTAATATTTCATTTGTTTGCATATCATTCACATGTTAAATATTTTTTACTGACCATTCATTTATGGGAGCTGGGCCAAGTGCTGCCCAGAATGGACACATAATGCGTTACGTACCTTGAGCTTATACTAGTCAGTAAACCAAAGCTCAATGAAATCAATCCGAGGAGTTTTGAGAAAAACTATTTTTTGTTGAGTATTTTTTATTGATGAACACCAACCAACCAATGGCGCATTTGATTAAATAATGACAGTAATTATGTTAAACAACACATTTTTATTCCATTTGTATGCATATCATTTACATTGTAGTGAAAAGCACTTGTCAATGCATATTCAACGAGCCCAAACACGATGGTGCTGTCTTGTTTGGTTAAGGAGTTCCTATGGGTACTTTCCGGCTCCATCACCAGACTCTGGATACTACCTTGGACTATACTAAGTACTTGTCAAGACAAAGCCAACGAGTCCAAACACGATGGTGCTATCTTGTTTGGTTGAGGAGTTCCTATAGCCACCTGCCGGCTCCATCATCAGACCCTGGACACTTCCTAGTATAAGGCAATTGTCAGTGCATATGCAACGAGTCCAAACCCGACAGTGCTGTCTTGTATGGTTGAGGAGTTCCTATCGGTACCTTCCGGCTCCATCACCAGACCCTCGATGAAACCTTGGGCTATACTATGTACTTATCAAGACAAAACCAACGAATTCAAACACGATTGTGCTATCTTGTTTGGTTGAGGAGTTCCTATAGCCACCTTCCGGCTCCATCATCAGACCCTGGACACTGCCTAGTGTAAAGCACTTGTCAATGCATATTCAACGAGTCCAAACTCGATGGTGCAGTCTTGTTTGGTTGAGGAGTTCCTGTGGATACCTGCCGGCTCCGTATAAAGCCAATAACTTTTTAACCCTGGGACCGATTTTTTTTTTTTAATTTTTGTATGTATAAATTGATGCAAGGAACCATTTGGAAGCACTCCCATGGCTGGGCAGCATTTGGTCCGAATTGGTCAATATCCTTTGCATAATTGCCTAAATAGGCGATAAATAGGGCAAAATTAGGTTGGCGGCATACGAGCGCGTCATAGACGTGGCGCGCGAGGAGCGCGGGTGTTCCTTGTAGTGTCGTGCACAGGACTCCAAGCGCGATATATACAGTGGGCGTAGTCTAGAGACAGCACGCAGACAGAAGGTCCACCTCACTCACTAACAATAAAATAAAAATCTCCCGCAAGCAGATACAGGAATAAAAGGAAACTATGTTGTTGCCCGTCAACCGTTTGCAATCTGAGAGAAAAAGATAAATTAATTGCATATCAAGTAAGGTAAAAGTCGTGGAAATGGAAATCTGTTGAATGCGGGAAGCGCAGAACCGGTTGTTGTGGCGATGCTTTGAGGAAGCTTAGACGTTTGTAGGCCGAATGATGATGATGGTGATAATGAGTGGGTCAAACAACGGACTCAGTGAACACCTGACTGAAGAAACACTGCCACATGCATGAGGAGTAGCGGTTACTTACAATAATGTTTTGGTTCGAGGCCTACGAGTTTCCCTTCTGCGTCTCTCTGTGCCGCTCACTTTGTTGCAGCACAAAGCATGGAGCGCGACGTAATTAATGTCAATTTGACGCGTCCCCGCGCCGGCCATACCTTTGTATGGCCGGCGCGGGGAGGGCCTGGCGGGCACAGTTCGTATGTAAAGACATACGAACTGTGCCCGCCAGGTGGGGCAGGGATTCCTCCCGCGGGAGATATTATGCTTTGACCCTCTGTTAGGTGGTCCTCCTTTGCATACCGTAGCATCATACGTCGTGACGTCACTGAGGCATCTGTAGCACGCCGCTAGTATTGCATTATGTCTTTGAAGTGGCTTTGTCCTATATAGCTTAAGGGTTGGGCAGAAGACAGAAATTCCTTAAAATAATAGCGTGGTATAGTCCATAATCCGGTTCAGTTGTCTGAGAGTTCTTGTAAATTGTGTCCAGCTGCACATGCGTGTCCAATTTGCTAAACAATCGGTTTCCCTGAATGTGTGTGTGTGTTCCATTTCAAAGATAGGAGTAACAGACTTTCATGTTGTTTTTTGTCGATCAACTAATGGAATTCTATAAGAACGCTTTAAGGTTAGCGGACGCCATTCAAACGCCATCTCTCAAAGTAATGTTTTATGAAAGAAAATTTTAAGCGTTGCCAAAAGCTTGTCCCAGTTCCGGCAGCTGAACTAAACTGTGAGCGAAGAAAGTAATGTAGCGCGATGCTAATAGCCGGTTGATGAATAAACATGGGGTGTCCGCGCGCACACGACACCTAGGCTGGGCGGATTTGTATGTACCGTATTATATTAAATAATATATTGTATAAACTCTCGCCTGTTTATCTAAACTACAGCAGTGTATAATACCCGCATTTTATATAATACCCGGCATTTTGCATGGTCTCATGTAAAAGGAACAGAACCTATTACAAAAACAAAATTTATTTAAGTAATAATCTCTGGTTTCCTCTACAAGATTTTCTTCAGTAAAGTCAATAAAGTTCCAGAATACGTGGATTGCTTTCCTTAGTAAACTTAAGTTAATTGCATCAATTTCAAATGCAAATTCAGTCATTGATTTATGATTATGAATCGTGATATATCTGCGATCTAAAACTATGATTAGTTCCTACGGACACACTTACTTCAAACAAGTTGTCCTTTTTGTTAAATAAATAAATAAAAAAAGCAGAAAAGAGTTACTTAAATGTAACGTCACATAACATACGGCAGGCTGTACAGTATTTATTATTAGTCGGAATTTGAGCCTACGTCCGGCGATGCCGTCTGATGCCGTCCGATACCGTCGGATTTGGACAACGATTAGAGCTTGCCTGCCCAATTACTAACCGGACACACTGGCATTTGCAGCCAGGTTTGATTTATTTGGCAGGACCAGCATATTGGCAAATGCAATCAATTTGAACATTGTGTCTGCGTGTCAAGTTTCCTTTTCTTTTGTCCTTAGTTTCGGTCACTTCAGGAGCTTTCGCAGGTGATGTATGTCCCCGACCCCACACATATTGTAAGGATTTTTCTTACCAGAACTACTTTCTCTTCCTTATCATCCTGATGGGTGACCCGCTTTCTACGCGTTCTATGATCACGCTCTCCTAAAATAATACAGAATACGGGAAAAAACAGAACTTATTCTTGGGTAAGTCCCATCCTTTTAATGCACGCAGAGGCCATTTTACTACACATAAGGTGTTAAGTATATGTCGCAGCCATCTGGTTAAATTAGCGAGCTTCCGCCCGCGGCTTCGCCCGCGTGGTATGTCGATAAAAAGTTGCCTATGTCCTTCCCCGAGATGCCATCTATCTCCTTGTCAAATATCGAAATCCGTTCAGTGAAAGTAAAGTTGAATTTTAAAACGTTATTCGATATCATCTATTACGAATCCGTCTTGCTCTTCTCTGTGTTTCATCATATGTGTCATCGTGGGTGCGTTTCGAGGAATACTTTAGTTACGCTTCATTGGGTGCGTTTCAAAGCAGTTGCGCTTTAACGAGAACGCCCTTTTGTAGTAAACATACTGTATAATCATAAGATGAACTTTTATTTAAATAATTAATCATAGATTGGGATAAAGTTAAACGTATTATATTTTGTTGCTACTTAGCAAGCTATGTAAACGCGCCACGGTTGATCGTTGTACCACAATCGTGTAAGAGTTGCGCTACTATCGAGTGACAGTGGCGCTACTATCGAGTGACAGTTGCGCTACTATCGAGTAACAGTTGCGGTACTATCGGGTGACAGTTGCGCTACTATCGGGTGACGCTTGTGCTACTATCGAGTGACAGTTGCGGCACTATCGGGTCACAGTAATTGTGCTACTGTCGAGTCACAGTTGTGCTACTATCGGGTGATAGTTGTGCTACTATTAGCTAGACAGTAGTGCCACTATCGGCTGACAGTTGCGCTACTATCGGGTGACAGTTGTGCTACTATCGGGTGACAGTTGCGCTACTAACGGGTGACAGTTGTGCTACTATAGGATGACAGTTGTGCTACTATTGGCAAGACAGTAGTGCCATTATCGGCTGACAGTTGTGCTACTATCGGGTGACAGTTGTGCTACTATTGGCTAGATAGTATTGCCACTATCGGCTGACAGTTGCACTACTATCGGGTGACAGTTGCGCTACTAACGAGTGACAGTTGCGCTAATATCGGGTGACGTTTGTGATACTATCGAGTGACAGTTGCGCCACTATCGGGTCACAGGTGTGCTACTATCGGGTGACAGTTGTGCTACTATATGCTAGACAGTAGTACCACTATCGGCTGACAGTTGCGCTACTATCGGGTGACAGTTGCGCTACTATCGGGTGACAGTTGTGCCACTATCGGGTCACAGGTGTGCTACTATCGGGTGACAGTTGTGCTACTATATGCTAGATAGTAGTGCCACTATCGGCTGACAGTTACGCTACTATCGGGTGACAGTTGCGCTACTATCGGGTTACAGTTGTGCCACTATGTGGTCACAGTTGTCATACTATCTGGTGACAGTTGTGTTATTGGCTGACAGTAGTGCCACTATCGGGTGACAGGTGACAGTGGCGCTAGTTGCGACTTTTATGATTTAAAAAATAGAATCTGCAACAATGCAACATGTTGTTTCTCCTCCACAGCGGCGTACTTCTACGTGGGCTCTTCGGGCTCGCCGAGTGCGGGCACGGCGGGCGCCACGCGGCTGCGCGATGAGCGCGGAGGCGCCGGCCCGCTGCGGCGCTACGGTGGCGAGAGTGTCACGTTGTCACTGCCCGACGGCAAAACGCTCAAGGACTACCGCTGGTTCTCCGTCTACTGCGACGAGTACTCGGTCAGTATATTGAATGTGTGTGATGGTCTTCTTACACCCTGTGTACAATATCCTAAATATTAAAGATATAAAGATAATTATATTTTATCAAACATGCTTGGAAATTCGAGCATTATTTTGACAATCTTCTTTGAGATAAATGAAAATTGCCGGATTGTTGAAAAACAAATGACGATGCGGCCGGCAAAGTAAGTATGAAAATCCATATCTGTCGTGTTTAGCGGCCAAATAAATTACTATGAAAACTCATAATATCTGTTGAGTTACTATAGTTGGAACGAACTTTTTACTTCAGCGCATCAAATATTTTATTTAAATTTCGATTTGGCTTCCAAATAGAGCTGTTTAAAATAAAGAAGAAACAAATGAACATTATTGGCGCGTGAAAAATTATCGTTGTTCGTCATTGATTCTGGAAATTATAATTAATTTACTTAATTTGAACTTCCGCGCATTGTTTGAACTCAAACTCAAAAACTCAAACTCAAAGCATTTATTTCAAATAAACCAATTACAGGCACTTTTGAATTGTCAAAGGGTCGGTCAGTCAGAAAATATGAAGCTAGTTGCCCATTCCAAAGCGTAGTAGGTTCCTATGGAGAAGAACGGGCAAGAAACTCCACGGACACTCTTTTAAATCAGAATATTGTTACAATATGTTGTTTACATCATTCATGTTGGAATCATACATGTGAGTACAATGTAGAAAAACGTGCAGGTTAAAAGAGTCCGTAAATAAAAGATAAAACAATTCAAAAATTAAAATAAATCAAAATAAGCCGTGGCAGCTAAGAGATGACCAGTCCCTACTGATGGCGCCCGTTCACGAACATGACGCATGGATCAGCACCATTCAGCTCAACCATTTTGAAGGGAACTTAATGATCCAACACACACGCCACCACCAGCGAGACATTAAAGTGAGCATGACATGCTTTCAGCCGCCAGGGCACATTCAAGTCAATGAAAGACGTACCTAGTAAATGGTAGCTTTAAAGTACTTAGGTAAGTACATAGTGCTCACACACATGTGCTATGCAGTTATACAATACTAGGAGATTGAATTTATACAATGTAAAGATAGTTTTTACAATCTTCAGCAGCTCCAACAATATTTTCGTATGCTAATCAATTAGTTGTTGCGCCCTGTGGAGCTGGACCAGCGCTGAGCCAAGCATTTTTGTCAGTGATGTAATCCCCCAATTTATAATATGCTTGGCGGCATAGTGTGCGTTTTATACAAGATTTAAATTTTGTTTCATTCAGTTGGAGTATGTGGGGAGGTATTTTATTGTAACATTTTAAACAGTAGGTACCCCATGAAGGATGAGTCTACTTTAGCCAGTCTGAAGCCCGGTTGAACTAATTGGTCCCTATTTCTAGTCCTATAATTGTGTTTTTCACCTCTTTTACTAAAAAGACTTAGATTTTTCCTTACGTACATGATGTTTTCGTAGATATATTGACAAGGTACCGTCATGATGTTAATATCTTTAAACAGTTCCCTTAGAGAATCGCGCATACGGAGGCCATATATTGCTCTGATAGCTCTTCTCTGCAGAATAAAAAAAGACTCGATATCTGCAGCCCGTCCCCATAGTAAAATACCGTAAGACATGATACTATGAAAGTAACTGAAATAGACTAGCCTCGCGGTATCTACGTCAGTGAATTGACGGATTTTCCTCACAGCATATGCTGCTGAACTTAACCGTCCTGCAAGAGATGTTAAATGAGGACCCCATTGCAGCCTTGAGTCGAGTGTGATCCCCAGGAAAACAGTCTTATCGACGAATTCTAGTTTCTCCCTATTCAATATTATGTTTGAGAAAAGTACTATACAAGCCTTGGCCGCAACCAGCTATTGATGGACTCACGTTTGTCACAATTTCACGATCGTCAATAGCCCAGTTGCAGGCCGCGACAATAATGTACTATTTCTCAAACATCCTTGGAAATTCGAGCATTAATTTGACAAGCTTCTTCGAGATAAATCGAAATTGCCGTACTGGTCAAAAACAAGTGACCATGCGGCCGGCAATGTTACTATGAAAATACATATCTGTCTTGTTTAGCGGCCAAATAAATTACTATGAAAACTCATATCTGTCGTGTTATTTAAAAATGGAACGAACTTTTTACAGATTTTATTTAAAGGACATGCCAGTTCCTGCCCTCGAATCCGGGAACTTGTAGAATTACAGTTTATACACTCAGATTTAAAAATAAAGACGTAATTTATCATGATTATATTATTCCGAATAAAGCCCAGGTTAAAATATCTGCAAAACCAGTATTTTAATTGCTTGCGCTTTTCTTTTAGTGCGTTTCATCAAATAGTTCCTATGCCGTAATTTGTACGTTACGGCGCACGGTGGATCGAAAATCGGCTGTAGAAGACATAGGATCTCGATTTCTTAAATGTTATTTTTTTTGCTGGAAATGACTTCTGCTGATCATTACTATGTACAAAAATGACACCCGAGTTAATTCTGCCCAAAAACGAAGGAAATATAATTTTTTAACGAAAAATTTGTATGGAGCTAGTATGAAAAATCGAACTATCTCCTAAACGGCATGTTTAACCGTAATATCCTTGAAGGTGGTCATAGTGCTAATTATTTATGATTTTTTGGTTGCCGATTTGACGAAAAATTTAATGCCGTTTTTTTAAAAAAAATCGTCAAAATATTTTTATTTATTTTTACATGTAAAACGATCCCTTTTAGTGTCCAAGTTAAAAATTTCGATATGTTATTAACCCAAATACTAAGAACACACAAAACAAGAAAAAATAAATAAAAAAATTGCTGTTTTTTGACACATTTTTACTAATTTAAATTAAAAAAGATTATCAAACTCTTATTTAAGTAACATATAAAGTTATATTATATACAAAATAATTTAATTTAAGGAATTAATACTAAACATTTGTAAAATAAAGTAAAAAAAATAAAAACAAAAAAAATATATCATTAAATATTACAAAAAAAAAACCCAAACAGACTCAAATACAAATTTACAAATAAGTACATATATAATTTTTTTACAAATTTTCCTTATCACTCTCGTTGTCAGACTCCAATTCTGAGTCAGCATCCAGATTGGATATATCCCAAAACTCGAACTCAGTTTCCTGAAATTGAATTAAGTCGAGAGTTTCAGCAAAAAAGCTCTGCTTTTTCTTGGCATCTAACTTAGGCCTTTGTGCACTTAGCAAAGGATCCGAAGAAACAACAAGCATATTTAAAATGTCTTGATTGGAATCCTGCCTGCTTCTTTTCCGCGAATGATGTTCTCGAAACCTCCTAAAATCTTTGTTTCGAGACTCTGAGGCTTCTTCCGAGAGAGTTCCAATCGGCACAATATTATTTTTCTCGATTATGTCAGCCCCATGGATTAATAATTTATGAACGGTTGACGACATGTAGTACCAGTCGTATAATAATACGTACTTTTCTGCTGTTTTGCGGGCATAATCTCTAAATTTTATTATATCGACCTGCTCTCCAGATGTAATTGCTTGTAAAATTACAGCAAATCTTTTGATGAGGTCTTCATCCAAACCGGTTATAGCTGCGGTTTTATTAGGAAACTCAAAGAATTTTCTTGCAGTATTCCCGTCATTGGTGGTTCCCGAGCCTTGTTTTACTATATCAATCAACAGATTGAGCTCATCTTTGAATTTATTTTGAATTATTTTCTTCCTTGTCTGTAGCATTTCTTTGTGCTCATTACTTCTCCCTGCCCACCGTTTGAAGTCGAGCCTGTATGCAATGTGTAACAGACATTCCATACAATTTATACGGGCGTGTAGGGATGACAAGCCAAATTCATACAGGTCAGAACACACAATTTTTGATGTTACAGCATCTAAGCGGTTCATTTCTGTAGGCTTTGCTAAGCACAGGTAGCACGATGCATTTGATCTAGCTTCAGAAAGGTAAGTGCAAACTTTAGCGTCGATCATCGTCATCATTAGTTCATGAGTCACCCTATTATTATTATTGCACTCTGTTGGGATAAGGGCCTCAATTTCTTCATCCATTTGTTTTTTCAGCTCAAGGACAACTGCTTCACTCTCTTTTACAAAAGTAAACTGAACTGGACGACAATACAAAACTGAGCATGGTTTTGGGTTCGTCCATAAGATGTTGTCTCCATCTGTCAGTTTAAGTGGCACCAAGGAGGTCATGAAAATGCTCGAGTCATCTTCTTCACCCTCCATTTTCTGCTTGTATCGGCTTTGGTTAGAAGCACCATCAAATCCCCACTTGGATATCAGCTTCAACTGCTTGTTATGCTCTTCCTTAGAAAGGCTTTGAAGGATTCTTGTAACTGTGATATCAAGTAAAGCTTGAAGTGTAATCCTAGCCGATGAATCAGTAACTGTCACTGATTGCTTCGGAGGGTAGCAATCAAGCTTAGTTTGTTGCACTTTATAGTAAGATGGATAAATATCCTTAGCACCTTCTCGAATGGCAGCCTCTCGCAACGTAATATATTGCCATTTCGAGAGTTTTAGCGAAAGAAGCAATCCAAGCGCCTTTTCTGACGTAAATATGATTGTTTTCGCTGGTTTCTTAAGCGTTTTATTTAATTTAGCGGCTGCTTCAGGATTTTTCATCATGTATTCGATGACAGAGGCGATATCTCCATGCCCTTCTTCTTTTAAACGTGCTGCAGCTGCATATGCCAATTCACTGGAATCTTCGCCTGTGTGTTCATCAGATCTTCTCTTTTTTTGTTTACTTCCCAGATCTTCGAATGGTTTACGGGATCTTTTCGTCATTGTTCCAATGGACGTTGATGTCAACGGTTCTGGAGAGACTGAGGGCGCTCTTGGTATCTCATTAACACTTGGTTCTTGATTAACTAAAGTTTGCACAAAACTCGGCCAATCAATATTTGCTCCCAACCAATTCTCGTACTTTCTCCTGAAATTATCAAGGAATCGGTTGGATTTCTGCCACCTTTGTATAGCGGCTCGCGTAAATCTCCGACAAAATTCTTTGAGAACAACACGATCTTCGTCAGACAGGCAATCGCCTATGCGGGATACAACTGCACTGAACAATACTTCATGATCAAATGAAGTACTCTCACTTCGTAGAAGAACAAACAAGTCTAAATTCGTGATTAAACTTTCCATTCTAAGATTTTATAGTCGCAGATTTAGTGTTAGCAGTTACACAGTTGTGAACAAACTAAATTATAAAACAAAACTTTAGCCCTTTTATTGCAAAACGCCAATAATTAGGTAACTACCCTCATTAGTTATCTTCTCATTAGCTAATGAAAATTTATAATTGTCACTAACTATTCTTAGAACTCATAGCACCGGCTAATTAACAAATTAGCTTACTTATCAGGAAAAGTTGAATGTAATCCATAGTTGGCATTGTCGTGAGATATTGAAAATCATTAAATCACCTATAAAGACTCATTAGAAGACCTAATCAGTGTAGTTACTTAATCACTTCTTTTCGGACTCATTAGAAGAGTAAACAATTGGTAATTTGGTTGTATGAAAAGTTTTAAAACTCATGATGTGTTGATAAATATCTAGCTCAAACATAGTTGTCTACGTGTGGGTGTACTATAAACCTCTGCCAACTCCTTCGGAAATATAGGAGTGATGCTATTTTATGTTACGTGTAGTTAAAAGTCCGTGTTCTTCAACATAAACACTAAAAGGAATCGTTTCATATGAAAAAACAAATAAAAATATTTTGACGATTTTTAAAAAAAAACGGCATGAAATTTTTCGTCAAATCCGCAACCAAAAAATTATAAATAATTAGCACTATGACCACCTCCAAGGATATTACGGTTAAACATGCCGTTTAGGAGATAATTCGATTTTTCATACTAGCTCCATACATTTTTTTCTTATAAAAATTATAACTCTTCCATTTGTGCACACATTTACTTCATATGACATTTTATAGAACAGTAATGATCAGCAGAAGTCATTCCCAGCAAAAATAATAACATTTAAGAAATCGAGATCCTATGTCTTCTACAGCCGATTTTCGATCCACCGTGCGGCGCCACCTAATTGGTCCGTTGTTAAGTGCCAACGTTACAGCATAGGAACTATACTGATGAAACGCACTCTATGTGTACTTCCCGATGTTGACGTTCCATTGTATCCATAATAGTAACGGAAAAATAAACTAAGACACAGTTATTTTCGATCAAGTGAATAAATGACATGGAATATTTAGTGCATGTTTTGTTTTATTTACACGATTAACATTTGTGACGATCGAACACCATAATAATCACTGTGTATAAAGGAGTGTTATTTCTCTGACAATGCATCTGACTTATACACCCTCTACCTATACACCCTCATTTCGCTAGTTATGTTGTAAGTCCCCTGCAATAGGGGGTGAGCCTATTGCCATCAACCGGGCACAAATCCAGACTCCGGTTGCTACTGAGATATTCCAGATGGACAAACCCAAAAACACTGCCTGCCTGCCTGAGCTGTAGCTGAGCATGAGGTCCTGGGTGCGATACAGCGCTACAGCGCTTGCGACTAACTACTAGACCAACGAGGCAGTCAAATTATTTCGATTTTAGTGTTTTAGGTTCGAGAAAAAATCGAGTATCATATATCGATCTCAGATCGCTATTCACCGTCCCTACTTGCACATCCGATCTTGGCGTCACGTTGTGTTTACATGTTCGTTGTGTACTGTGCGATTATTTCGTTCTATTTCTAACGAACATTGCTATTCTTTACGAACTGATATCTTCAAAGCCCGATTACCATTGCTATATAAAAAGGATTCATCTGTTTTGCTCTACGATTCGATTAAATGGATATTATGATGAGGTGCATAAACTGTGGCATATTTCGTAAGGCGGGTTCAAAGGCATATTATGTGAATGCTAACCTTAGCCCTGCAAGTGAGACTTGCCCGGTGGTTGAATAATCAGGTATGTACTTAAACTAAATTGGAACAATACTATTTAACAACAAGACAGCAGCTATAAAGTCTGACACAGCGTTTCGATTGCGTGTGAGCCAGCAAAACTTAATAAAGCAGCGTTTATTTGGGAAAAGGGTGGCAACGCATCAGCAATAACCCTGGTGCTGTACAAGCCTTGGCCGCAATCAGGAATTGATGTATATTCACGTATGTGTGTCTCGGCTTCGCCTCGGCCCACATTTTCACGATCGTCCATCAATTCCCGATTGCGGCCAAGCCTTGTTTAGTACTTTTCTGACAGTATTGTACTAAATTCCATTACTGTACATTAGTTTTTATATTAAACACATTTCGAAGCTCGTCACATTCACACACGTCACAGAAAGTCTAGCCATGTTGGAAACGGATCACATTTCCCTGTTTCAAAATCAAAAGTCATTTATTCAAACTAGGCTGAGAATCAGCACTTTTCGAACGTCAAAATTACATAACACATTCCCCCAAAACGCCCACCCTTCACCACTTCCTAGTGCTTTAGCTGGGAAGAAGAAGTGGCGCAACAAACTCCCCAGCAGCACAGCTGTCTGTTTAGTTAGAAAAAATTGATTCTATACAAAAGTATGCAAAATCGTTTACATTACGCAACATAGATCAAAGGTTGCTTCTGTCAGTATCTAAACCATTAGATAAGCCTTAGCTGTGCAAACGTACATGGACAGAACTGAACAAAAATAGGAAGTCGATAGAGATAGGTTCGTATCACCGAACGAAGTTGCCATCCCGACTCGCCGGGCGAGTCACCTATAAACAATGCACTTTAAAGCTTATCTGTCCTTGTGACCGTAGAGCTGCGTAGGAAGTCAATCCGATTTGTGCGAAAAATATAGCACGGACACGACAGGTTTCATAAAACTATTCTCTTATTAGAGATAGACATAGATTACGTTTTGTGAGAAGTAACTAATTGTGAAATGTTCCACTCAATGTTGTTCCCTGCCTATTTTATACAGGGTGTAAGGGACAGCCCTCCGCAAACTGATGGGATGAATTCAGCATAAAATATCATACTAAGACGATTGGTACATACAATTATTTCTGGAACGTTATGGGAATCCAATCAATCTGATTTTTATTATTACCTCACGCGCAATGTATCGTTACCGTGGCAAACCCGCGTAGCCGCATTCTCCACGGCGCGGGGGGCGCACTCGAATATTTTTTTTTAACATTAATAGGTAATATTCATGTGATTCAAATATGGGTCAATTTTTTTTTAATAAACTATATTACTTCAGAATTATGCCTCCATCAATATTTTTGAATAAAATTTCTTTTTGAGCGAGAAATTAATTTTTAAAAAGTCCCAAAAAACCGTGGGTAATTCAAATACTTGAAAAGCTAAGAGCCGATGTGACGTAACAATCCGGGATAACAATCAAAATGTCTATGTCAAGTCAATCAACAAGTGTCAAGTCAATGTCACACGCTCATACAAAAAGGAGTGTTTGACGTTGACTTGAGAGTTCATTGTTTGTTTTCACGGTCTGTGATGTCACCACACCAAGCGCGCTAAATGGAGAGCGTTTAAACAGCCCGGACCGGTGGGATATTTAAAAAAAAAAATAAGTACTTTAAATTGCTTTTTTGCCGTCGAGTTTTTTTAAACTATTATTTGACGATGTAAACTATCGAATAAAAATATTAAAAAAATACATGCATATTCCCTATTGCTGGTTTTTTTATTTTAGCTGTTTTATTTACATAAATGGAGTGCTGCGAACAGAGAATGTAATTTTACATTGAAATAAAGGAATTGAAAAAACGATAAAAAAAATTAAAACTTTTCTGAGCTGGAATATGATTCAAAATAAGGAGCTGAATGCCCCCTGTTAATTTGCGGAGGGCTGTCCCTTACACCCTGTATAAACGGACAAAGAAGCGGTTATCAACCAGCGGGTTATGGTGCGAGTGAGGAGAGGCAGGGTTGGCAGGTCGCGGGCATTATTTATTAAAACTTTATGCACAAGCAAAAAAAAAATACTGTACAAAGACTTCAAACCTTCCAAAGAGTCAACCTTAATTAACCAAAGCATTAACCGCCTGAAGCGTTATGAAGACGTTAAATGCGGTACTATTCACGAGAAATAGCGGTAGCACCCTCGTATAAATTCCTGGAATAGCGTTTAGGATTTTTTCAGGATTTTATTTTTTAGCTTTTGAACCGGGAATGAAAATCCTCAAGTGCCCATGAAATGTTAAGAAGGCAGATACCCACTAAGGTGTAATACTCTTGTACTATTTTTCGAATGGCGGAAATTACTAGTTCCCTCCGTTATCCTGGTCCTCGAAAATACACTGCAATTCAGCAAACGTGATCCAACGCACTATAGTTTACCTGAACAAGTGAATTGAGCCACAACGAGCTATGAATATTCAGCGATAGAGTACGGCCAACCACGACGGTGGTAACTCTGAGCTACGAAAACCTTCCTTACTGTTATGATTATAAGAGCCTCTATATCATAACAGTAAGGAGGGTTGATGTCAAATTCTTACAATAGACGTGTGGTTGACGGAACGCATCCCACAACGGTCAACACACTGAATACCAACAGTTTTCGCCACACGCTGCTTCTTGATTCGCAGGTCGATGCTTTAGTTGCAAGCGTTAGACATGCATAGAAATGTGTATGATGTTGTGCACGGTACACCCACATCCTGTATGTTTTATCTACGTTATGAAAGCTTCCCTTGTGCAAGACCATCAGCGTTTGAATTTTAATGGAATACTAAATGAAAATCTTGATATTATTGAAGTGAAAGGAAGCTTTAATCCTGGGACAATAAAGGACGCACCAACAAATCATCTGCGGATTCAATTAAATGTTATTCTTTATTAGTTGTGAAGTGGCTATAATACGTCACTATTTACGTATGTGATAATTATGTCTGAATCTAGTTAACAATACACTTCCCTGACTGAACGTAGACGGGGTGTTAGAACATCATGACAACAACATTATTATCTTGTACTAGCTGCGCCCCGTGGTTTCACCCGCGTAAGTCTCGATCCCGTGGGATAAAAAGTATCCTATGTGTTAATCCAAGTTATAAACTATTATGTTTGCCATATCATCCAAATCCATTCAGTAGTTTTTACGTGAAAGAGTAATCATCCATCCATCCATCCATACTTACAAACTTTCGCGTTTATAATATTAGTCAGTAGTAGGATAAGGCGACAGTGTATGGTGTTCTCATACTGCCCTCAGATTTTACTGGCAAACACCATGTTATACCAACCTGTCGGTACCATGCTTAACCGAGCAGATTACCAACATCAACTTATTTATGACTAGTTTCTAGCCGCGGCTTCGTCCGCGTGAACGTCGTAAGACACGACAATTATACAGCCACATTTTTATTTACTGTTTTCCTGTATACTACGTTTGTAGTTTTGGTTTCAACAGCCAAAATATAGTTAACTAGCTTCCGCCCGCGGCTTCGCCCGCGTGCTATGTCGATAAAAAGTCCCCTCTGTCCTTCCCCGGGATGCCATCTATCTCCTTGCCTTTTATCGAAATCAGTTCAGTGGTTTAGGCCTGAAAAGGTAACATACAGACAGACAGAAAGACAGAGTTACTTTCGAATTTATAATATTAAGTAGGTATGGATTTATTCACCAAAATAAAATATACAGAGAGTCAGGACTGGTGACGAGAGAGCAAGCGACGAATAGTTGCATGTTTACATAATTTGACTCAAATATTATTTATATCAATTTTTGAGTTAATCAAACTACGCAGTAAAATCCTCCCCTGTAAAATTGACTATACCTACCAGTTTTCAAAAACACTGATACACGTTATTCTTTATTTTTTGTTTTAAATATACAGTATGTTAACTAACAAAGGGCGTTCCCGTTAACCTGCAATAGTATAGCGTGTATACATGCAAAAAAAAATATTACCACTCAAAAAAAAAAAAAATTTTTTTTTGTTTGTATGTTTTAATGTTCACAAAATTCAGCTGCATCCGGTTAGACTGGAAGCCGACCCCAATATAGTTGGGAAAAGGCTAGGCAGATTGATTTGTTCACTAAACGATTAAATTTAAACGTAAAAGAAACACTGTCCACGCACACTTATTTCAACGTATTTCAACGTGTGACAAGTGGGCGTGTACAGAGAGTTTATTTTCCGTAACAATTTAATATTTTTTGTGAATATTTTACTATACAAAAACAAAAAAAAACATTTTTTTTTTAATGGTATTTTTTTTAGCATGTATAGACGCTATACTATTGCAGGTTAACGGGAACGCCCTTTGTTAGTTAACATACTGTATAAATACTGAGTTTCGAGTTATACGGGTCGCGCGTTAATATTCGTAGTTTAGAAAAAATAAAAACGACAAATTTTATCATTTGCTTAGATAAGTATTGGTGCCAAGTTTCAAGTCTATTAACTCGAGGAATAATACAAACGAAATCCCCTGTTCTTAATGGATGCCTACGTCATAATAACTATCTGTTTGCAAGAGCCCAATCCGTTCAGTGGTGTGAGCTGTGCGTTGATAGATCAGTCAGTCAGTCTGCCTTTTATATTTATAGATTATTAAAACTAGATGAGGCCGGCGTTTCCTGTCTGAATACTCTAAGAATGGCCGAAACAAACTCGGAGGTCACTGTCCCTTCTAAAGTCCAGACATAATCTTGGTAGGATTATGTGAAGTGAAGACCATGTAGATTGGTGTCTGAAATTAGTCTTTTGAGGAGGGACCACACCGATCGGAGGACCTATCCAGTCAGTGCACCCATTGTTCAGTTATCGAGTAGCTCAACTCAGAACTTAAGGAGTTCAACGTGCATACCTTGCTTTGGTATTGTTCATCGAGTCGTTGTTATTGTTGTGTATGTAATATTAACGAGTAACGTCCTGTGCAGGTGAACTTCGGCGACGTGTCCATCCCGCGCGACATGGAGTATCCTCGGCCCGCGAAGGTGGCGGCATTGCGCGGCGTGCACGGCGTGTCCTCCGACCCCGTGGTGGTGGTGGATGCGCAAACGCTGCTGGTCCCCAACTTCTCCTACGACGGCGAGGCGCCCGGTATGTATTGTACAAGTGTACTTGATCATTCAGCAGCATAATCCAGTCAATACATTTCCCTTACTGTACATACAGCACAAGTATGTACAGTCACGAGCATTTAAATATCCCAGAATTACGCAAAATTCAAAAGCTTTTTACTCGAGAAAAAAATTGAAACTTTTAGAAAAGAACTATTTCAGAATTGTATTGTTTATTGTATTGTAATTCTATTGTTTCAATAATACAATGTTCTTGTCACCATAAAATAATTCTCTCAATAACTTAGGAGAAGATCTCTTTTGAAACTCGCGAGTACGGCTCATGAATGTACAGCAAAAGAACATATACGAGTACCCAGATATTGTTATTTTTAATGTCTCAGAAAGTTGAAACCGACACGCAATCCGACCCGGGTGAAAACTGCCCAGAAAATAGTAGGTATATAATTCAGCTTCATTCATCAAAGTAACGTTAGTTGTTGTTATTACGCTTGGTAACAATAAGTGAATTAAAATTATGCCAAAACATAACACAAACAAATTATGAAAAAAGAATACGATATATTAGTTTTGAGGCTGGAATTTGCTTTTATTAACAGACAGATGTTGAATCTCTAAAATATATAAAGTAGCCCAGTCGCTGAGTTATCAATGCAGAAGTAAATATATTTATCGGTAACTCTGAGTCATATTAATTTACGTTCGTAAATTGACGCTGTTTTTTTGATATTCTGTTGGAATAATAAAAAATGATGAAATAATAATAGAAGCTGCTCTATTAACTCGTTGCCTACATAAAAAAAAGTTAGGTTGCAGGTGCTAAAGAAAACTTTTGTTGCTGCACTCATAATTTCCCATATTAAATAACTATTCACAAGGTTCGAGTAAACGCCCGGCAGCTAGTCGCGCGACCACGTGTTCGAAGCTATAAATCGTTCAAATGAACGCATAAATCGCACGCAATCTGCGCGCGATTTATCAGCATATCGCTCGTACACACGGCTACACATCAAGCTATACATTTCCAGTACAAGCTGAACTCGCATTGTTCGGAAATCCTATACAATGCGAGATCACCATAAACTGGAAATGTATAGCTTGATGTGTAGCCGTGTGTACATTTGCATGAGGCGCGAGGTCGCACGCCCCGTGTCGCCGCGCGCCCTTGCCGCCTGCCGTCACGACAATTACGATGTCTAGCTTTGGTTCCGCGATATTTACAAGGAAATATAATTTTAAGTTTAAAGAATTATACATATTCGGCATGCTGGAAATGTGTAATTAGATGAATGCATCCCAAGAACAAAGACCATAGATTTCTTATAGGTTTTTCTATGTCCTCTATGTATAGAACTATTTTATATATTTTTTTCAAAATTTTAGGCTTAGTAGTTTCGTAGAGAAGGAGTGGGAGTGGTCAATTTTCATCTAATTTCTTAAATATCTTTAAAAGCATCATCTCGTCTGCCTAGCCTTTTCCAAACTATGTTGGGGTCGACTTCCAGTCTAACCAAATAAAAAGCATTTATTTAAAATTATATAAAAACATATTTGAGATCCTCGTAATAAGCCCTTTCATTTGATATGTCACACGGTAAAGTTTGCAAAACTTGAAAAAAAAAAAACGAAAGTGACCCCATATTCAAAATTCACTTATTTTTGTTACTTATCCGTGTTTGGGTCACAGATATACATAATATGTGTACCACAACTTAATCGGTCCATTGGATTCGGAGCAAATTGGTTGTGACAGACGGACAGGGGAGTCTGTTGCGCCACTTCTTCTTCCCAGCTAAAGCACTAGGAAGTGGTGAAGGGTGGGCGTTTTGGGGGACTGTCTTATGTAATTTTGACGTTCGAAAAGTGCTGATTCTTAGCCTAGTTTGAATAAATGACTTTTGATTTTGATTTTGGACAGACAGACAGATACACGATACAGGATCACTTGTGTATCTGTCTGTCTGTCCGTTTTTTCCTTTTGAGATACAGAACCCTAAAAAAGGCGTTTTATTTGTTTTACGTCCTAGAATTCGATCCATTCGTTTCATTACGTTTAAAGTATTGGTCTTGAGAAAATATATATTTTTTTAATTATTTATTTATCAGTATATCTTACCGCACTACTAATATTTTAGTCAATCTCAACGTACCTACAGTGTACCTCTTCACAGGTGAAGGCACCGCTGATGATCACCACTTTCGTTGATTGATCTCGTTGATTGTAATCGCATCATGTTTATGATCGTAATGTGTGATCAGTAGTCTGCCACGAGTCAATAACCGTCACGCTTGCCGGCTGTGACTGGTAGGCAGAGAGCAGATTTGCTGAAAACAACAAAAAGCTTTCCAAAGAATCATTTTGTTTCTCAAATTCACCTTATTTTCAAAAAATTGCAAGAGCTCCATTGTGGCATCATCTTGTGAATAACGTTCCTCTTCGGCTTCCCCCAATATGAAGGTATGAAAATGATCGCGGCGCCACTTTGTCAGCATGTCGCGAACTTGTATCCTGTCGTCACACACGCGCGTCTGGCGCTCCCCAACACGTAATAGAGAGAGAGGTGTGCGGCACATTGACGCTTCGACCAGGAATCAATTCTCTAACACGTTCACATTCAAGTCGCAATCTGTCTAACTTGTCAAAAATGTTGGTAAATTGATGGTATTTTTTAATTAAATAGGATGCTACGGTCAGTTGACTAATGTGAGAAGTACCTGTTTGAATTTAAAATTACTTTATATAACTAGCAAGACATCATCAATATGAATTAGATGCTAACATTTTAAAGCAATCTATCGTGTAGTTGTAACGGTAGATGGCGATGCATTATTATGCATCGCCAACTACCATTAATTATGAAAATTGAGACAATATTCCAGCGTTTATTTCATGTGCGGTCCCATAAAATATAAGATTTATGTGAAACCATGTGTTTTATGAAGCTATATATCTATTCCGTGAGTGTGGGTACAATACATTAGCAGGAATTGGAATGTCACTACGGCTTGCTAGGCATCGGGGGCTCGTTGAGGGCTTCACGTACTGCTCGGTGATACTCTGTGGATTCGTAAATTATATCTGAGCTATAATTGAATGCATGCACCACATATTATATTATATTGTGTGAAAAAAAATCCGGGTATGTTCCATTCCGTATGAAATAATACATCAAACATACTGCGGAAGTATTTTCCAGAGCAGATGAATTATGAAAACAGTCTCTCTATTCGGAGGGAGCTCCCCTTACAAAGACACGATCAGATAAAGCACGTAATACGTAAGCGTCGCATCCCTTGAGCGAGCGTCTTCGCCGCGCGGAGCGGAACCAATATCTCAGTGTGAAGGATATCTATGTGACGTCACCCACCTGAGCCCCACCACACGGTATCTACCACCGCAGAAACTCCCGAAATTCTTCGTTGGCACGGACAAATATACAACTCAAGTTACGCACGGAATATTATAGGAACACAACAGGAAGATACTCGCGATGTTATTTGGGGGAGTACACCATCTTTTTCCCACGAAGTGTTTCAATCTGCTAAACAATTCATTTCCCTGTCTATACGAGCATTTGTAAGCGAATGAGTTTGCATAATGTGTGCGTACACATGAGTTTTAAATGTAGGGGTGAAGTATTGGTATTATGAGTTCTGAGAGCTCAAATGAAGTTTGTTTTCCAGGCGTGTTCGGGAATGTTCCACGCAATGATTCTCAGGGGTGACAGCGTCCCGTATAGATAGATACGAGAAATTCTTTTATGGTGAATATTTTCATTTAGAATGCTTTGTGAACGCGTGCCAACCTTGCTGAATTACGTCGGCTTTCACGAAATTAAATGTGAAATGAATACGTGGGATGAAGAGAATTCTAAAGGCTTTCAGTCACATTAAGATAAAACAAAATATATTAGGAAACGTATAATAACTTTAATGTTATAGTTTACTTTATGTAATTAGTACATACTGAGTATTATTATCTCAACCGTGTGTCATTCATAGACTTGTTGCTAAGATATTGTGTTGTTGCAGACGCGAAGTTCTGGGTGGGGCGCGGTGACAAGCCCTCCCCGCAGGGCATCCGCATCCCCGACGAGAACGGCAAGGAGGCGCCGCTCAGAAAGTATGACAAGAAGACCATCGTGCTCACGCTGCCAGGGGTACGTACACAGGAAATACGTCCACCGCTGGACATAGGCCTTCCTCAAGCAGCGACTCGACGACCGCTCCTGTGCTTCTTGCAACCAGCGGATTCCCTCGACCTTCACCAGGTCATTTGCATACCTTATGAGGTTGCTACCCACGCTGCGCTTCTTGATAAGTACTTCCAGAAAGTTTGGCCCTTTGGAATCCGTTTTGCGAGTAATGTGGCAATTCTTTGGGCTATGTTTTTTACCTTGGTTCTAATCCGGATCTACTAATTTCTGATTCGCCCTTATCCCACAGCTAACTCATTGACCTCTGTGCTTGGCAGGAGCTGACAGTTTTCGACATTGGGCACTTTGCGGTGTGGTGCGAGGCGTTCACGGTGAACTTCGGGCACGTGTCGCTGCCGCGCGCGGCACTCGCCAACGTGCCGCCCAGTCTGAAGATGCTTGGCGTCTCACCGCAGGTATGTCTTTTATGCAGCCGTCGAGCTCACAGAGACAGAACATGCTAAGGGTGTGCTATGTACATTAAATATAATTTAGTTAGGGTAGTAAGTAATAAAAGCTCCGAAAAAAAGAAGATGAAATTATACTATACATATTTCATACTCAAAATATGAAATTTAATGCTTTATATACTAATTTTCCGACAACCTATATGCGAATACAACAGTCTGGTTAGTTGGTTAAAAAGTTATCTATGCATGATTCGGACTTATTTCTTCGAAAGGTAGGATCATTTATTAGGTACCTAAAATTATAACAAGCTAATAATGATAAAAAAGAATTATGTCTCTGATCATCTGTCAATACGTTAATGTTAAAATCGCAACAAATTATGCATAGTTTATTGAGGAAATGCTGTAACAGTTTTTCAAGCCCATTCATGAAGTTGCCAAAATTATTGTTTGTTCAGTCCGATAACAACAAATAATACACAAATTGGTTTCAATGTCTGTAACTCCACACACTTCGAAACAATCAATTTTATATAATTGCTTACACACTTGCAGTTCGTCTACTCACTAATGGACGAAGTGATTCATGAAAAGTGTATAATTCTTTAAGGTTTCGTGTAAATTGGCTGAGATATGACGATTATTTTTGAAATTGTCCGAAAATAAAATGTCAATTGGGAGCATTACTGGCGTGCGCCGTGTAAACCGTAAGATATACATAAAATTAATGTTTTACAGGATTGTACATCTTAAAAAGTTCAACAAAAGTCCGCGATAGCAATTATGTGTATCTTCTAAGGATGACCCACAGTAACCACTTTTTATTTTTATTTCCGAAGCTATTTTGACCGGTTTTATATTAATGATAATGTTATTTAAAGTAGGCATTTCATTTAGATTAAAATATGCCTAGACATCTTATCATTTATTTATCAAAAGATATCACAGATTCAAAATTACCGCCGCGCTCGCTATCATTAACCATTGCACTTCTTCAAACTCCTTGGACAGAGATTTATATTAGGCGGTGACTTTGACGCTAAAAACACTCATTGGGGATCGAGGTTAACTTCAACTAAGGGAAGACAGCTTTTAAGTGCAGTGAAAGACATGCACTGTGAGGTCATAAGTACTGGTAAACCGACGTACTGGCCGACTGACCACCAGAAATTACCAGACCTTATCGACTTCTTCATAGTCAAAAATATATCAACCAATTATCTGAGTGTGGAAGAGGGGTACCACATGAACTCCGATCACTCTCCGACATTATTACAATTAAGTCACAAAATATTATTAAGAGAAAACCACCTGACATTAGTTAACAAGTATACAGATTGGGAAAGTTTTAGCTTAGACCTACAAAATATTATTGACCTAAAAACTTCATTAAAAAGCAAAGATCGGCTCGATTCTGAAGTAAACAAGTTTAGCAACAATATCCAACAATGTGCATGGAACAACACACCACAACTTATAAAAAAATTCAAAGGTACCCAAAAGAAATAATAGACCTATTATATGAAAAAAGGACTCAAAGGAAAAAATGGCAGCAAACTAGATTCCCGCAAGATAAAACTCTATTGAATAATCTTGCGAAAAAGCTGCAGAGAAAAATAAAAATGTTTCAAGATGAGACTTTTAACACTAACCTACGTCAGTTAACCAGCGACCATACAACGCAATACTCTCTTTGGAAAGCTACAAAGTCACTCAAAAGACCAATTACACCAATTCCCCCTGTCAGAGATGAAAACGGAAAGTGGGCCATAAGCAATGAGCAAGACGCTCTAAGATTTTCAAATCACTTAGAAGAAACCTTTCAGCCAAATGACGGGTTTGTAGACAACCTACAGTTTTCCAGTATTCTGCAAGATCAAAGAATTAAGCTTGTGACCCCGAAAGAAGTTGCAAAGGAAATTCAAATCATTAGCCTAAAAAAATCCCCAGGGTATGACCTTATTACGGGAGAAATCCTAAAACATCTCCCGCGTAAAGCTATCGTTAAGCTTACTAGGCTCATCAATGCTGCATTCCTACTAAAGCATGTTCCTGAGCCATGGAAAGTTGCCGAAGTGATTATGATTGCAAAGCCCGGTAAACCACCTCACGAAGCATCATCGTATAGGCCCATTTCCTTGTTGCCTATACTATCAAAGCTGTTTGAAAAATTGCTTTTAAAACGCCTTAAGCCGTATAAACGAGAGAAACCTGATCCCTGACCATCAGTTTGGTTTTAGAGAGAAACACTCAACAATAGATCAAGTACATAGAATTACCAACATTATTGAAAGAACGCTTGAAGATAAAAAAGTCTGCTCCACCGTATTTTTAGATGTGGCACAAGCTTTTGATAGAGTTTGGCATAAGGGTTTGATATACAAGCTAAGACTGTTGCTGCCCAATGAATTTGCCGATATCTTGCAATCATACATTACCGATAGAATGTTTAGAGTAAGGCACGAGGATGCCTTCTCCGGGTTAAAAATTATTAAAGCTGGCGTACTTCAAGGTAGTGTGCTGGGTCCAGTCCTCTACCTGTTGTACACGTATGATATACCAGAGCTGGAAAATAATACTATAGCAATCTTTGCAGACGACACTGCCATTATGGCTACAGGGTCATGCCATACGGAAGCGATCAAAAAGGTACAAATCGCTGTAAATGAAGTTCATGACTGGGCACAAAAATGGAGAATCAAACTGAATGAATCGAAGTCACTTCACATTGACTTCACCAACAGGAATTATGTTTACCACCCAATCTTCATAAATGGCCAAAAAGTGCCATACGCAAATACAGCCAAATACCTTGGCATAACGCTTGACGCGAAACTGCGCTGGAAAGCGCACGTTAAAAAGAAAAGACAGGAGCTAGACATGCGTTATAAAAACATGTATTGGTTGATTGGACGGGGTTCATGCCTATCGATACATAACAAAATGTTATTATACAAGCAAATTCTTATGCCAATATGGACATATGGCATCCAACTGTGGTGCTGTACCAAACCGACCAACATCAAAATTATACAAACATTCCAGAATAAGGTACTCAGGAATATTGTTAATGCGCCCTGGTATATAAGAAATGACGACCTCCATCGTGACCCAAAAATGGAACCCGTCACCAAAATAATCCAACAATTTGCTGAGGCCCATGAACATCAACTCCACCAACATGTGAACATCGAGGCAATTCAGCTGTTAGACCAAACAAATATAGTGCGAAGACTAAAACGAACAAAACCTTTTGAGTTAGTGTAGTGTAAAAGTGTAGAAATAATAGTGACGATGACACACATTTAACACGTGAACAAAGTGTTTATATTAAAATATCAAACTCTAAGAAAGTGGAACGGACTGTGTAAAGTTCAATCAACACTATTCTAATTTTAATTAATGATTACGTAGCAAATTAAGTTAGATTAAAATTACTTATTAGTCATATGGACTAGATTGTAATTAATTATGAAGAACCTAGTTCTTTATAATAAAGGATAAAAAAAATAAAAAAAACCATTAACCATAATCTCTCAGTAGATAGCTACGATACCGTGGGATATTTACAGACATCCACGCGGGCGAAGCCGTGGGAGAAAGCTTACTAGTAAGGTAATAATTTACAGGAGACCTGAGCCCTGATCAAAATCAAAATATATTAATTTGTAAAATATATAAAGTTAGACATTCGTTTACATTTTTAGAAATTAATAATTGCTTGGGCATCGAGTCTATGGACGCTCATTTACGACAACTAAACCACTGAGTCAGAGCCGTTAAGGTTGATAAAAAAATCGTTCTACTCTTTTACTAAACGCGAAGAGATTGATTTCTAGTGTTCAATTCATTCCAGTTACAGTCACATCACGTATTTCCATCTGTCATTTGTTACTGAGCTTGTTATAGTACACATGTACATGCAATCGCTGGTAATAATTCATATATTGCATTCGCACCAGATTGGAAAGGATGGTGGGCGAAAGTGGTCCCAGCACGGCCAGCCACTACGTGTGAATTACTTAAAAGAGCAGATTAAACTGAACATTTTTTACTATGACACCATCAAAATCTGTCCCGGAGGAACCGAGCTACGTGCATCTAAAGTATTTTTCTCTGTCCGCGGGTTAGCTCAAACACTGTTAGTACTAGACAGCTGTTATCTGGCATGGATAGACATATTAATCACGCTGACAAAGCAGTAATATAAAATCACGAAAATAATCTTTTTTTAGGGTACCTCCCCTACAAGTAAAGTGGGGATGGTGTTTTTTTTTCTTCTCTATCCCATGGTGTGGGGTGTCGTTGGAAAGGCCGTTTGAAAATATTGTGAGTCTGTGAAAACCATTTTCGGATTCAGGGATCCGTTTATGAAATATTAAGCTTTTAAGTGCTATCTGAGTGGGCGAGAGTGGTTCCAGCACGGCCAGCCACTACGTGTGAATTACTTAAAAGAGCAGATTAAACTGAACATTTTTTACTATGACACCATCAAAATCTGTCCCGGAGGAACCGAGCTACGTGCATCTAAAGTATTTTTCTCTGTCCGCGGGTTAGCTCAAACACTGTTAGTACTAGACAGCTGTTATCTGGCATGGATAGACATATTAATCACGCCGACAAAGCGGTAATATAAAATCCAAAAAATTATCTTTTTTTAGGGTACCTCCCCTACAAGTAAAGTGGGGATGGTGTTTTTTTTTCTTCTCTATCCCATGGTGTGGGGTGTCGTTGGAAAGGCCGTTTGAAAATATTGTGAGTCTGTGAAAACCATTTTCGGATTCAGGGATCCATTTATGAAATATTAAGCTTTTAAGTGCTATCTGAGTGGGCGAGAGTGGTCCCAGCACGGCCAGCCAGTACGTGTGCATTACTTACAAGAGCAGATTAAACTGAACATTTTTTACTATGACACCATCAAAATCTGTCCCGGAGGAACCGAGCTACGTGCATCTTAAGTATTTTTCTCAGTCCGCGGCTTAGCTCAAACACCGTTAGTACTAGATAGCTGTTATCTGGCATGGATAGACATATTAATCACTCCGACAAAGCGGTAATATAAAATCGAGAAAATCATCTTTTTTTAGGGTACCTCCCCTACAACTAAAGTGGGAATGTTGTTTTTTTTTCTTCTCAATCCCATGATGTGGGGTGTCGTTGGAAAGGCCGTTTGAAAATATTGTGAGTTTGTAAAACCCATTTTTAGGTTGAGTAATCCGTTTACGAAATATTAAGCTTTTAAGTGCTATCTGAGTGGGCGAGAGTGGTCCCAGCACGGCCAGCCACCACGTGTAAATTATATAAAAGGGCAGATAACACTGAACATTTTTTACTATGACACCATTAAAATCTGTCCCGGAGGAACCGAACTACGTGCATCTAAAGTATTTTTCTCTGTCCGCGGCTTAGCTCAAACACTGTTAGTACTAGACAGCTGTTATCTGGCATGGATGTACGAGCTTCCCCGGGCCGTGACCTGCGTGTCGTCCGCGTTACACACCAGGGCCACACCCGGCTTGAGCTCGCCTCTCAGCACCCAGTCGTACCCGATGTTCCACAGGGGTGGGCCAACGACCGAACTCTGTGGAACACCGCACGACATGTCGCGCCGGCCTCCGCCGTCGCGTCCCCTGTAGGTGACACACCTTTCCGCTAAAAACCTAACCTAACCTAACCTGACCTAACATTGTCAGAACTGAATAACCCTGGGACAGATTTTGATGTGCCTTGGCCTGAGTAAAGGGAGAAGTAATGTCTTCAAAACTACAGTGGTTTTATCCGTGGGCGTCGTGGGACCAGCTCCCATATATCCTTGCCCACCATCCTTTCTCAGAATCGATATTTCTCTGGGAGAAAATCATGTGCGATACATATTTTCTTATTTTTAGTTTAACCCCATAATGAATTTAAAACTTTATTTAATAAGGCATCTTCTGAATAAAAGGATTCACAATGCATTTGATTTAGATTTTTGTTTAGTACTTAAAATATGAAATATTTAAATGATAACACTCACACTTATTCCGGTTTCATTAGATATTTATGTTTTATTACATGCACTTTTACGCAGCGCAATAATATTTGCCCTCGCTTCAAATCATATCAAAATCAAATCATTTATTCGTTTGCAAACATGGATAATTAATTTTATATAAATGTTTTCTTTTTTAACCCACGACGGAAAAAGAGGGGTGTTATAAGTTTAACGTGTGTATCTGTGTGTCTCTGTCTGTGCCATAGTAGGTGCCAAACGGTAAATAATAATTATTAAAAATTAAAAATATTTGTAAACCGCAGAGGATAGTCGATCCTTGCTCGCCATATGTGCACAAACCGAAGTCCATGACTGAGCTAGTATGCCAATACTATGTTGGTTGAGATTACTATAAGTTGCAGACAAAGTAAATGCAGAGAAGAAGGTCGTAAGTAGGTCATGTAATATCGGAAGATTTTCAATTCCGATACTGATTTCCGATATTAGATCTCAATATCGGAATTCCGATATTAATATCGGAATTTCGTTATTTCTTTAAAAATTGCACAAATTCGGTATGAGGTTGGATTGAGTGCAATAAAAAACATTTTTAAATCGTATTCTTTAATTTAATTCAAACATTAGTTGTTTTGTTATAAGTATGCCCACTGTAATTACTGTGTTTACTATTTTATGATAACCTTTCAATATTATAAATATACTGCCCATTTTATCATGCACTTAATTTGTAAATTTTGTTATTTCAATCAATCTAGCTTTTTCACAACTATGTTGAGGTCGGCTTCCAGTCTAACCAGATACAGCTGAATACCAGTATTATATTTATTTACATATATAGTGACTGCATAGCTGATTTCCACAACCAAGGAACTTGCAAAGACTGGTTGAGACTTCTGGACTTCTGACTACCCGTAACGACTGGCAAAGATCTATGAATTAAGAGTGAGGCGTATTAATCGTAACAGATAGAAATAACAGATATTAAAAAATAAAAGATAACAATTGTTCCTAACAATAAAACATATCTGTTACTTAAAATAACAGATCCTCAAGACTGTTACCGCGGCTGTTACTGCTAAAACTTCCGATACGATTTTCGACTTTAAACCAAAAAAAAATAAAGAAGATCACACCAGTTTTGCTCCAGTTTCATGTAAAAGGGGACAAGCCTATTGCCATCAATCGGGCTGTAATCTAGACTCTAGACTGTTACTGAGAAATTCCAGATGGATAACACTATTATTGTTCTTGAATCGCATGCTTAGCGAGCTGGCAACGGGAATACGGCAGCGCGCTGTCGCGCTCGGCGCTACACAAGGATTTAAAATATAGGTTTAGTTTAAAAATCAAAATATAGAAAAAAAAATCCGATATTGATATTCCGATAATGGATCACTCAGTATCGGAATTGTAATATCGGAACTTACGTTCCGAGATTCCGATATTACGATATTCCGAGATTCCGAGATTCATGCCCTAGTCGTAAGTCAAACCGACGACGCGTCATTCCATTGCTTTGTGAGATTGCATAAGGACTTATGAACGCACTTTCAAAGTGACAGCTGTGATATTATTCGGCTTGACGTATACGTGTCAGCAAAGAGTTATTTTGGTCTAGCAACAATGATCATTAGAACAATATACAATGATGTCCTTTCAAACTCAAGTTGAAATAAGTGTGTTGAGAGTTCTTAAATCAAAATAATACAGTTCAGACTGTCACTTATATTCTATACATATATTGCGTAATGCATTGATAAATTTGTGTAAGATTTAGCCGGTCTTATTCCCCAGTGTTTTCATATTTACCGCATTCTCATCAAGGACTGAGGAGCACATCTGCCGACCCTATCGGTTGTGATCTTGTGCTACATATGTTATATTAGCCCTTTAAATAGGCAATCTGTAGGATTTCTATAAAAATAAAAACATTTACGATAATATTAAATGTAATCAGTGTACATGTACCGGGAGCGAGATGATAAAGTGATGAGCATGATTGAGTCGTGTCGCGGAGGACGCTTAGGGGAGCGGGGGCAGAGGGAGGGAAAGGGGGGTGTCTGGGAGGCAGGGCACAGTGACGTCACGTAATTAATTCGGACGAGGCGACACAGATTGCACCCGGCGACGGTTAGATAAAATTGTTACTTTACAGCGAATTCATTATATCCCAGTGGACGTTTAATGTTCTACTTATTCACTCAATTAAGATATCATCTGTGTATTATCAGAAATGTTTTGGATCTGACGATTCGATGCTGCGTGATCTATAGTGAACGAAACAAAATGTATGATCTGCGTAACGAAATGTGCATGTAAGTAGCTACGATTGTATCACATTAAGAAAAGTTTTTTGATATTCAGAGTTTGATAATAATCATAATTCAAGGTGATGTCGTAAAATATAGGTAGACAACACACTTGTTCATCTAAAATATTACTTCAAATATCCGTCACCTTCATCACTCGTGAGGTACTCGCCTTTATAGCAACGTTTGATTCGAGTGGTTCGCCACGGCCATCAGTGCGTGAAAACACAACATTACATACTAACACATTTTATAATAATAACACCTCAGTTCATGAAGTTCTACTTGCTACAGTCGGTAGGTACAGACCAGAGATATACCAAAGTGTTTACCTAACTTATGAAAGATCTAATTCCACCCGATTACGAAACCGTATGTATATGTCACAGGGAAATGAGGAAACCATGGATTTCTCGAAATCCCTAGGGATACCACGAAATCACGGTAGATGTCGAATATTCTTGTTTATTACGTCTTCTCATTAAAAATTATTAGTGATATGACAAAATGCTAATATGTGTGTTTAAAGAAATTTTATTCTCATAAAAGACTACAGTCACTTAGATAAGAAAAAGGTTACAATAGCGCTTAATAATAGGAATTTCGTCGTTTCTTTTTAATTTTTTTGTATAATATAGTGTCAGTGATATGTCGTTTCACTAAACTAAATCTATCAAAATGAGAAAAGTGTTGATGGATAAAATAATAAAACAAAAATTACAAATTAACTGATTTATTTTTATTAGATATTAAAGTTTCAATTAATTTAACATTTATTCTGACGATGATATTCTACCTTTATGTGAATTCCTTCATATAAAAAATAACAAGTAATAAAAATAAACTACTTACTTCGAAATGCGTGGTGGTATACGAAATTTTGCCGATTTTGCTAATTTACGTGATTTTACAGTTGTAATACTGTGTTTCTATAAATTTTAAGCGCTCAAGTCATAGGCCGCTATTACGTCACTATCCTTTAGGCACGGTGCGACCCCCGCGCTGCGCGCGGCTTATCTCCGCACGCACAAAAACACAACCACTTGAGAAAATTATACTGAACCGATCTCTCGAGTTATCGTAAATTTTTGTTTTGACATTTTACTGGATTTCGTTTAGTGAAACGACATATCACTAACGACGCAATAAACAAGAATATTCGACATCTGCCGTGATTTCGTGGTACCCCTGGGGATTTCGTGAAATCCCTGGTTTCCTAATTTCCCTGCGACATATACACTTTGTAAGCAACGCTCAAAATCTTCACTAATGTAAAACACGCACACACACGTAAATTATAACCTTATTTTTATGCAGATAGAGTTGCGAATTCAGTAAAGTTGGGTAGATTTCGTCAGATCATAGCAGTTGGGTTGCAAAAAGAGCCGATAGTGAGATAATGTTGCGCAACATCGCGGATTTGTAAACGACGTCCGATTAGTTTCGTGCGGACACATAATAGACACAATTAAGTCTAGTCCGCTAGCTCAGCTCGGACATATAATAGACACAATTAAGTCTAGTCCGCTAGCTCAGCTCGGACATATAATAGACACAATTAAGTCTAGTCCGCTAGCTCAGCTCGGACATATAATAGACACAATTAAGTCTAGTCCGCTAGCTCAGCTCGGACATATAATAGACACAATTAAGTCTAGTCCGCTAGCTCAGCTCGGACATATAATAGACACAATTAAGTCTAGTCTGCTAGTTCAGCTCGGATATTTCTGGATTTGGTGATCTAGGTTTTTTTGGGGTGTGTCGAAAGAAATATCATTTATTGTTAAAAAATAACAGCTTTCTAAAAGTTAAACCGATATGAGGTCTGTAAAATATGTATGATAAAAACATTACGGTAGCATTTGATGACGGATCCAAGACCCTAGTAAAATACAGTGTCTCAAAAATCTGAGCAGTCCGAGACATTGGTGAATATTCTGGCAGGTCACGTCTCATATTGTTGGAAAAATCCGAACTTAATAAATAATAATAAGCGTGTTCTTGCGCAGAGAACAATAAATAAGTAAAGCGTGTTTGATTTAATTTTTGAACAGGTACAGGGTGCGTCCCGCGGGCGTCGCAACAAATATTACAACAAGAAATATATTGAGAGCATTAATTTTATATCGAGTTCGTACAACTTGGCAGAGGCTGTGTTTAGTGGATTGAGATTGATCGATTGATTTTATACATTTTGTATTAGTCATTGTATTGAACTTAATTCTTGTCGTCAAGATTTCCGATTGGATGACAGACAGGTGAAGTTTTTGGTAAAGTTTTAGGTGTTGTACAGTGATAGATTGGTTTCTATCTCTCATTCTGTAGATATAAATAATACAGATTCTACCTAATATTTTGAAGACAACGCTGTGTACTATTCTGAATACCAAAACTTATTTTTCCACAAAACTGTTTCGTGTATGCGCCATTCAATTGTTTTTATGATAAGTTTAGTTCGCTCCATTGTTGCCGGCGCTCGGTTAAAGATGAAGACGTTAAAGTTAACGCGAGTTTACACAAAACAACCGGCTGCCGTGAAATCGAGTGTTTTGCGCTGTTTACATAGACCATTGATAAGACTAACGCTTCTTTGTTATTGTTGTGTTTGCTTTGTTTTAGTAAAATCGTATTTTGGCGTTTGACCGTCTGTTTGTAGATAAATGAGAAAATAATTGATGCATTCCAGTGTAGCACTTGCAACTTTGTGTAAGCAGAACATTTTAATGGCATGTACTGTTTGGGACTACTGTCATCCGCATTTATACATCACATTTAATATTAGGTCCCCACCTATGAAATTGGTGTTTTGTATAACTATAATTTTAAAGAAGTTGCATTTTTCATACTAACGTTTTCTTAATTTATATGACAACTATGAACACTACTGTTTTAAAACTAAGATAACGTATGCCACTTAAATTAAGCGACAAAAATAAGTTTCGGGTAAGTTGAAAAAAAATTAGTGGTCATTTCTACTAACAAAATGAGGAGTCATTTTGAAGGTATTTTTTATGTTAAGAAAACTATAACTAATAAGGTAGGTTTTTTTACTATTGGTAGTTGTCTATGATGGTCATTATTCGATATAATACCAAGCAATTGATGAATATTTTAAATCATAGAAGTGACGAGGTTCTCTTAGTGAGAAAAAAAACGCCAATTTCTTAGGTGGGTTCCCAATATTAGATAAATTCAAATTGTTTATTTGCAAGAAAATACATTGTTTATAAAGGAAGATCTTATAGCCTTAAAGTTATTGTATTCTGCCTGCAAGCAAGCGTGCAAATTATTCAAGATTGTATGTACTTGTAAAGTATTGTTTTATTGTGAATGTGAGGACTATGTGGATATTTATTTTTCATTCTGTTACTTTTAGCGAAGGTCTAGCAATTTGAGAACTTTATGCGACCTACCCAAATGTCCTTTCTTTGGTTTTGTTCGTCGAGTCGTTGAGCTCCGAGTTGAGCTCCACTATTACTGACAAATGCGTGCACTGACTGGACAGGTCCACTCAAATCTGTGTGGTTCTTTCCTCAAAAGACCATTTCAGACTCTAATCTACATGGTCCTCATATGGCCTGACCAAGATTATGTCTGGACTGTAAAGGAGACGGTGACCTCTGAGTTTGTTTCGGCCTTTCTTTTCAGATTAGTCAGATAGGAAACGCCGACCTCATCTAGCTTATTTTTACAACTTTTTAATATGACGTGTAAAAGTGATTCCAATATCCTATTAACAGAATAAACAATTTAATTTCATTTCATATCACAATTATCATGCAGATTATATTATTAGTACATTATTATTGCATTTTTAGATAGTAGCATGTATTTATAGTAGTAATGAAGCATATCACGAGCAGCAATACAAACATCATTCAACTACACAAATCATTTATTTACAGCGTCACTACGTCACCGTCATGGCGACATGTACTGCTAAATCATTTATTTACAGCGTCACTACGTCACCGTCATGGCGACATGTACTGCTAAATCATTTATTTACAGCGTCACTACGTCACCGTCATGGCGACATGTACTGCTAAATCTGGAAATAAATCAAAATCTAAAGTGTCAGAGGTACTACGGTAGGTACTAAGGATCTTAATCATTTGTAATAACACGCGAGTTAACAAAAGCAGTAATATATTTACTGATAGTAACGGAACACGGAGAGCTTTTCGTGACGGAAATGATCACAAAACATCTGTATTTTGATCATTGTCCAGTTTGTCCACCGTGTGTATGGAAACATTCTGATAATACAACTTCGGTCGAACATTCAGTGTGTTCGTACAAACGCTGGTCATTTACATTGGCACACGTGAGCTCTTCAATTGTTGACTCGTCGGTGGCAGCGCCGCGCGCCGCCGCGCCGTGCAGTCCTCGTGCCGCTGACGGTGTTACACAGTGCACTATGATCATATATTGTGTTTTTGAAACTTATTCAGTTAGTCGCTGAGTTCCACCGGAACTGAGATGCTAAATAATCGGGTAGGTTGATGAAATGCAACGATGTACTGCAACAGTGTTTGTTGGTTCTAAAAAGATGTTTCCATAATTTGGGTCGTTTTTAAAACTTGTAAGTGAAGCCGCAGCAAGACTGTAACTATGAACACATACTGACATTATGTTGTTCTATTTTTCGTGGCTCTTATCTGTTTAGTTAGAGTAATTTTTCACTTTTTGAGTGTATCTTTTGGAAGTCGGTTTGTTTTTTTTGTACAAACACCTACACTTGTGTTTGTTCCAGTGAAGTGTGCAGCCACTAGATACACTTGTGATTGTTCCAGTGAAGTGTGCAGCCACTAGATACACTTGTGATTGTTCCAGTGAAGTGTGCAGCCACTAGATACACTTGTGAATATTCCTGTGTAGTGTGCAGCCACTAGATACACTTGAGATTGGCGCAAATAGTCATAAATATAGACGACGGAAATAACTTATTTTATCTTTTAGAACTTTTCGTTTTGTAGCTTCAGCAAAGTCAAGATAATTGATTTGGAAATATTTTGACTACTGATGTATCGCAGCTCCGCTTGCATTTAAAGTTCTTTAAGGGCTACGTCTTTAGGTTCCTATTAAAAACTATCAGATGTAAACATGATTAAGACATTCTAGAATGTAATAGAATACTGGTTAGTATGAACTAATCCACATGGTGGATTACAAATACATCTATATGTTATTATACAACTATGATTAAAAATTATCCGAAATTCACATTTTAATTTACAATTGTTTAATTTTTCACTGCTCTGTAAAATTATTTTAGAACTATAGTTTATCTCGTAGTTGTGGTGAATATATTAAAATGGTGGAAGCGCGGGTAATAAATAACGCGGCCGCGTCGGTACCTTGGTACTGTCGCGCTCGTAAATAATATCGCAAACAGTACACTCACACACTCAAGTGATTTACAGCTACGGCGCTCAACTTGTAAGGTTTTCTGCTCAATGATAGTTGAGTGTAACTGTCTCTTTGGTGTAGTGGTCTGACAGTGGAGCGGTTCTGAGTTCAATCCTCAGGTCGTGATCAATAAACCGCAACATTTATTTCATGTTTACTGCCAATGTTTCATATTTGGTTTCATTCGTTGCCATGACACACATTATAATTATATTTTGTATATGTTTAAATACTTCAAAACTAAGTTAATCTGTCTATTACGACTTCACGTAACAAAGGGGTCCAATTCTGCTAATTTACAAATGATTTCTGACACATCTACATAATTGTTAGAATGGTGAGTTCCTAGTATTGCCGAGATGTTAATATCTAAGAATAAGCGAGTTTCGCGTGTACCTAACATCTCGCCACTGTTCGGAGGATAATAATGGCACAGACAAACAAACACACCGACAAGCAGGTCGTGTTGTGGGCTACCCATAGTTAGTGAACCAGCACTAATCGCACGTTACGATACAAGTTAAACTGATGTAGCAAGATTTAAGTTTGTGTGCATTTTGTTATAAAATGGAAAAATTGCATTGTAAATCCGAAATTTTTATATATAACGTAAATACAGCAAAAAAAAAAATTACTTGAACTACACTTATAAATATGATTTAAACTACACAACATGAAAACCAGAACGAAACCGAACAACTGAGAATCTACTAAGTTCCTGAGTTGGTGCTACGTCGTAGCGGCGTAGCGCACGGTTGGACGTGATCCAAGCGAGTGTCGCGAATAAGGTCAGCGTAGCGCTACGCCTGCTACAAGTGCTACGCCGTGATGTGACCCATTCTGTTCAAGGTTTTTACTTTAATTTAAATGAGCACTTAGGAATCAAATGTGTAATTTTATAGGCTGATTAAAAAACATTGCTTACATTATTTAGTGGAATTGCACAGCTATAGCTTATGCTTGTCAATAAAATATCGTACATAACCAAAAATAGCGTCACCCTGTTTTCAATCGAGGCCACCTCCTCCCCATTTAACTTCTATAACCCGTTCTTTGTCCCGTCATAGTTGTAAATGATGCCGCTCTATAAACTACTGAGATTTCAACAGACTTAATGCACGCTTCATTTGTTTGTTCTGGATGTGATCCAAGCTCTGCGTGTAACGTGCACAGATCGCCATAAGTGGACTAATGGTGATCGTTTGCACTTAGTTTTGGCTCATACATTTTAAGACCTAGAAAGATAGGTAACCCATGTGTAGCCAAAAGTATAAATAATCTCGACTAATTCATTCCATTCCTATTGAAGTAGACTATTTATTCATAGAATAGACACGTAACATCGGAAGCCTTAACATTTGATGCGAGTGCTCTGTTTACATAACGTTAAAGTTTACATTGTAACCGAGTGTAATGTCAGAACTCACACTTAGCAGACAGGTGCAGAAGGTACAGCATTTATTACAAGCTCGATTATAGTTTACTTTAAAATTCCCAAGAAGGCAGTTGGGTTTCCGATATCGCCGCAAAAGCTGCTAATAAAAGGTTCAAATGAATAGATAGGCACACACCCGAAATAATGTGCACAGCTGTAAAGTTTTGCAAAATAGATTAATGACTTACAAAACCCTTTAAAGCGTCAGAAAATGCAACTTTGATGGATCTTTCGTCTGCGTGACAAAGGCCGTTGCTGCTAGTTGCTGTTGTTAAAAAAAAGATTTCATTTATAAAAGCCTGTATACTATAACTTCCGTGAACTGTTCAAAGTTACCCTTCTGTACGTGGCACTTGTGTCTGTGCGAACCGCGCAAGCGCGAGGACAGTCGGCGCGCGCGCCGCTTTGGAAAGTGAAGCGTGAGGCCGTTAACCCCGCTTGAAGCTACCTCTGACCGCTTATATATTGCACGTTATGTAAATAAATATGTGTATGTTACGAGCATAATGGCAACGCATTGAATTCAATCGCAAAATATCTTACTATCCCGCCAATTGAGATGTTTTTATTCCAGCATCAATAGATAGTCTCTTCATTAGAAACTTTTACGTAACCGACGAAAAACCGGTATTGATGTCAGTTCCATTCCAGGTTTCAGAAGATTAAAATTAGGTTTTCGTATACTCTTTTAGTCAAATTATATCTGAAAAATTAACATGAATATATCACACATTTTGCAAACGCATTTCCGTTAAGTCAAGGTGATTATGTGGTTGCAAATATCAGCATCAGGCGGTATAGACTCCATAGTTCATTGACACGACGTTACGAACGGATTCAGTTCGTAATGATTTCACACACAGCTTCGTTGTACAGTGACACGCAATTATAATGAATACTTAATTAGACTCTGTGATCGAGTTCCTCCTACTGTTCCATTTAATTGATATTTATACTAGTCCATGGGAAGAACCACGTTCATTTATACCCACTGCGTGGTCAGTCAGTTCGTCAGTGACCGTCAGTCCCGTCCCCCGTCCCCCGTCCCGCTCCCGCAGTAGCTGAGCGCAGCTTTCCTGTTGCAGAGCCGCAACAGTGCGCTGGCGGGCAGCAGCACGGTGGCGCCGGCTCCGGCCCGGCCGCACCGGCCAATCGCCCGGCTCGACGCCACAACGTACCGGCCGCCGGCACGGCTCCGGCCCGGCGCCGGCGTGCTCACCGCCCTGGACGCGTCCGCCACGCGCCTGCCGCTGCACCGTCGCGCCGACTCTTACACTCCTCCCGAACAACAACTCATCTCCATACAGAGCTCGAAGGAACTCACCATCAAAGAAGACGGATCACTCGGGCAGCCAGAGAAACAGCAACAAGCGCAAAACCAACACCAACAAGACTTCAGTCAGCAACAGCAACTAGGACTGCAACACTCACAACAGTTACAACAACAGCAACACGAGTACCAACAACTATTGCTGCAACAGCAATTGCTCCAGCAACGCCAACAGCATATTGAACAACAGCAAAAGCTTTTGAACGAACAGATCTACTACAATCAGCAAACATCCGAGCCACTTAACTATCAGCAGCAGAACTACTACAACCAGCCGCAGAACGAACAAACGTACCAGCTACAGTTGTACGAGCAACAGAGGCGAGCGTACGCGCAGCAAGCGCCGCAGCGCAACGAAGAGCCGTTCCAGTATCGCCTGCTGCCGTCCGCCGACGGGCGCGCGTGATCCCGCGGTGACCTTGACCCACATCGCACTTGTGCAACGATGCGCCGCTGCAGCACTGTTGCGCAACACTCTCACCGCATCACTCATCTTCGCCTCTCACACGGCCTCGGCTACACAACGCTTCATCTGTCAGTCGCAGATCGAGGTCATGGGCCGGTGCCATTCTTTCATCCTTCCCCCATCCATTCGGTTTGAGATCGGTCACAGAGCTTTTTGAGTAGGGTTCATGTACCACACCGACTTATCAAAATAATTTTCATTCATGCCAGCTTAACTAAAACCTTACATACAAACATACAACAACCTGCTTAAATTAACTGCATTTTTGTGTGCATCTGCAAATGTCATGCGTGTGAACTGAATCCTACTTAGTAGGTAGCTCAGGGTCTTAAGAGCACGAAGTTTCGTCACGTAAGGAGGTATATAAATGTATTAACATGATTGGGCAATTAGCTAGCGCCCTTCTAGACCTCTCACTTCATTCGGATGTAGCCTTGACGCACCACACAGCATGCGACTGCGAGAGACGCATCAATCGACCTTCGTCCTATGTTGCCATCTTCTGAACATGTTGTACAATTGTAACAAGTCAGTCGCTTGTCGTGTTAGGAGTGTAAATGACAGTCACAGAACAACAGTGCTTGCTACATTATCCTAGATGCATTTGAACTCCTTTAGAAGTTGTAGGTACTTATTGAATAGTCCTTGGCTAACATTTTTGAATACGTCCTTTCTTATTCCGAAACCGTGTGTGCTATGAAGTCTGATTTTGAGCTATGCATATAAATAAGTTTAAAGCTTATAATTAAAGCTCAAGTTCATTTACGAACTAGACCTTTGGAAAAGAATGTTTACAGAGTCATACCAACGTAATTGCCAGGAAAGGTAGAATATTTTACCATCAAAAATTGCATTGTATGCGTCCAAAACTAGATACAACGATAAATAATAGCGTATTGTTCAGTTGTTCTCAAAGTGCATACAATTGATTCTCTCACAGTACTACGGGGTTGCCCAATGCTCCCACGAACAACGAACAAATAAGGACGCTGTGTATTTTACGCGAGTGTCAGCAATACACACACATCAGCACGAAATTAAAATGTTCTATTGGTACATGTGTTATTACAGTACTCCCATTTGCGTAATATTACTACTTAATTGCGGGCGTTTGAATATAGACGCAATATTGAAATAGACGAATCTAAAATGCAAGGTTTGCAAATGACAAATGCTACGCTTCATACAATCATCAGTTAATTGGCTTGAAAGTAATTTTGAATTTGGAACGCGCGATTATGTATTTTATGTAACCATACAGATCTAGTTTTGAATTCCTCACAGCTTCAATGCACTACATAATATCATACCATTGCACCATAAAAATGAATTGCTACGGTTAAGTACATATAAAAAACTTTTCGACTACTTTTAACACAATTGCAATGCGTGAGTACTGTGTCGGTACAAATAAATATAAATTAAGTGTTAAACCACTAACACACGGACTATGCCCGCGGTGTGATCAGCTTAGCCTCATTAGTGAATGGCGGTCGCTGCAACGAGTCGCATCACATTCAGAGCCAGTAGTTACCATTAGTTTTAGTTTAGACTTATTTAGTGCCACGACGTGACGCCCACGTTAGCAGGACGTTGTTCTACGCGCTCATACATGGTTATCTTAATGCAGAATGAAGCCAGGCGTAGATTCACGCTTCGCCAAAAGAATCATTAACGCTAATTGGCTACAATTAATAATGTGCGAACATTTCGTGAAGTAAATAATTGCATTGTTCACGTGTTAAATTCTTTATGAGCGCGTAAAACAAATGTTCTCTTTATATAATTTGTAAGTTTTTACTAACTAATTATGTCAAAATCACAGTGATGGGAAGTGTCGATATTTATGTGATTGATGAATTTTGTTTATATCGCAGAACTTTTCGATAATTATTGAGAATCGTGCGAAACATTCACTTCATGATTTTTTTATTTAAAGTTATGTAAACAACTAACTTGCCTATTAACGTGGCTGAGTATTAATTAGATTTGGTGATATTATTACTTGTACCTAATTGTTTTCTATTTTTATTTTTACGCAAAAAAAGCAACTGCCTTTTACTTCTTGAGATAAGATGAAAAGATACTCAGAACAATATTCCTAGCTGTGATATAAATGTAAAACAAATTGTTGGTGAGAGGCACTACGAGTACGCATGTGTCTATGACCATCGACTATATTTTAACGGAGCGTCGGATACATTATCGTTTTTTTGTACATTTTAAATATAATTTTATATTTTATGCAAGACAAACATGTATTAAACGTTTGCTAAATCGTGAATCTGTTCTTTACTTTCCTTTAAGGAACTAATTACTCACATCCCACCATGTATCTTAACGGAGAAGACGATTTATTTATTAAAACACCACTTACGTAAGAACTACGGACGGTACGGACATTCGCCTGGGACTGGGACATCTATTTTACAACGCACATAATATTATACTTTTATTGCTTGATGGCATTCGTAGGTGTTAGTTTACACAACACTTTCGACGCACAGTTTATGATGTCAAGTGAGTATATATCAATATTTTGTGCGATGTGTACACTGGTAGGAACAATCTACACGGTTGCATTACAATATATCACAATATGATGATGTAATTAATAACGTCTTCTGACACTCCCAGTTGAAGTGGTTACTATTTGCATGCTGTTCTAGTGTGAACTCGAGTTTAGTAACGATACACTAGGATACGGCAGAAAATAGGTTCAGCATTTATAAATAAAATAGGGGTTCTTAAATAGTTTCATACGTAGGAGCATGCAAAGGTTCCAATGACATGATGAGCACATAATAAGCTTGAATAATACGTTATATTATTGTCTGTTTATTATTAAGCTATCAACAAGAAGAAAGGAACTAAAAATATGAAAAATAGTTCAGACCAAGAAGGCAGAAAAAAGATGTACGTACGAGTGTTCGTTCTCTATGTGTTTTGATATTGTTTTATAAATACAGTTAGAATAAGATCAACATTAAACTGTTCGGTCCTTCCATACAACACTAAATGTTAACAACACTAAACTCGACTCGACAATCAGTTCATCGGCACTATATCCAGATCGGGCTGGGCAGAGCGCGCGATACGCGTGCGTGTCGCTGCCGCATTGCGTACTGCGCGCCGGCGGAAGTACTCCTCTCTATAGTAAGCTAAGTGTGGGGCCTATAGTGGACCCTCTTAGAGGACAATTAGTTTGCTTAGGATTTTAAGTGTAAATGTCCTGAATAGCAGTTTTAATGTTAAGTAAACTTGTATAGGCCGAAAGAGAGGCTGTTTGTTGAATATTCAGTATTATTATGTTTGGAGAAGAGCGCTTACGTTTGACATTGAGAACTATTGTTATCAGTTGGAGCAAGTTCACAATCTAATACAGATAACGAGTGAGAGGTCACTCTAATGTATTGTGATACCTAATACTACTTATGTATATTTGCAAATAAACTCTAATCCATTCTATTCTACCAGTTCAAATCCCACCGGCTGCACAAACGTTAATTAAATTCTCAAACATTTTTACTTAGTTGGAGGGACTTGGTGCAATACTAGTAACCCACAGTAGAAGTATCGATAGCATAACGCAACATAACATCACGTCTGTGTCCCCAAAGGGGTAGACAGAGGCGTAGTACACACTCATTTCTCCACTTATTAACCTTTAATTCCAATATAATATGAAGCAAGTCTATTGCCGTCCAATCCACAGGCTGGCACTGAGATCTCAGTGCCAATGCAGCTCATTCAGCAACCGGTGCTGGCAGCTCATTCAACAACCGGCACTGGCAGCTAATTCAGCAACCGGCGCTGGCAGCTGATTCAGCAACCGGCACTGGCAGCTCATTCAGCAACCGGTGCTGGCAGCTCATTCAACAACCGGCGCTGGCAGTTGATTCAGCAACCGGCGCTGGCAGCTAGTTCAGCAACCGGCGCTGGCAGCTAATTCAGCAACCGGCGCTGGCAGCTGATTCAGCAACCGGCGCTGGCAGCTAATTCAGCAACCGGCGCTGGCAGCTAATTCAGCAATCACACAATAGACTTAATGATTATTCAACTATTAATCATGACATGACCCACAAAAACTTATGACTACGAATCTTTAAAATGAATGTAGGTAGCGAGTAACATTGCTTTGAGTGTGAAATATGAACAATATAAGGTACTCTCACAGCTATTGTAGTTACCCCAACTGTATTGCGGAATAATGCGGAACTGCTTGAATGGCGTCAAGAAATACGGAAAGTCTGGATTAGCGAAAAGTATTTGGCATCCCTTTTAAAATAGAATGACAGTTGCGATTTGACGAGTACCTATAATATTTACTTGATGCTATGTGATTATGAAAAAACGAAAGAACTAAGTACGCACGTCCGCAGGAGAAAGCGAAACGTATTTTATCGAACTTGCTAATACTAATTGAGTTCAGAATCTTGGCAACTTAGTTCAATTCGTACAAACTATATTAATAACAAACTGGTAACAATCTAAGTTATCGGTTACAATAAGTTGCGGTGTGTCGCGTGACAACTTTTAACGAGCGAGCATCGCGCGACATCAACACTTACGACACTTTTTGGATAATGATTATTATCTTGCAATTCTACTTTGTAACTTCTGTTATAATCATGATGATTCATTTGTTTTTACCCGACTGCCCCAGAAGGAGGGTAATGTTTTGTTATTCTTAAAGTAAAACGTAATGTTTTAGGTTTTGTCTGTAAAGAATGATTTTTTGCCACAATGAAACAGAAGTTTCTTTCAGCTGTAACTTTTTCCCACACTGATTTGAGACTGACTGCCATAGTAACTAATTATAGGCATAAAAAGAGCTTTTAAACGACATACGTCCAGTGCTTATTGGTCAGTGGGGACATCTTGTCGCATCATCCTTTGATTAAGGCCGGGTTTTTCCAAGCTCCGTAGGTATTGAAAGCTTACCTCCGCCTCCGAAACGAATAGCGATAGTAACAAATTACAAAAAGCGGGAGACGCACGCGCCAAACAAACCGCTCATGAGTTCACGAACCCGAAGGTCGCAACAACACATTCAATAAAGTAAAACCAATAGATATGAAATTGCAAACACACTCGCAATTTATAAATCAATATAACTCAACGTACTACACAATCGATAATAAACAAAAACGACGTCTTTCGGGTAACCTCGCCTTAAGAATCCAAAATTGGTAACGCACTCTTCAACAGTGGTATACAGCTTGATCCAAGGTAGCCCGCGAAATTAAAATGTTTTATTTCGAAAATATTATCTTGTGTAATTTAAAAGTTATTGCAATTTTAAAAGTGTGGTACTTAGTTTTGACGGCCAGTGTATGTTGATTATGTTTCGCGACCGTAACAAATATGGATTTACAGAATTATAAACATTAGAATCAGCAATACGCAGTACATACACATGGTAATGTTTAACATGTGTCATAGGCACACATCACGCGTGAGACCCAAAGTATTCTTGATGAAAGTCATTTTGATTTTGATCAGTCTTATAAGAAATCTTGATTCTTCGATTACAAAAATCTTTAGAATGTGTTCCATATTGTTAATATTTGGCAAAAATCACGATCCTGAACCAGCTGACTTTATTTATTTTGTGTATGTTCTGCTGAATGCCGTCCGACTTGCACGTGTGTTACAGTCGAAGCTGAACTGCGAGGTGTTGTACGACGATCTGGCTTTCGAAGTGCGCTGGGCGGTCGCCGGTGACAGCATTGTGCTGCAGCTCGTGGCTAAACTTGGTCAGTACCACCTTCCTATTACTGAGTCAGTACAGACTAGAGAGAGAGATCCCACAGCGTAAGCGAGCAGAAGTGGCAATGAACCAGCCATGTTTTGTAGTCGGAGAACCAATCAGCCTTTAGGATGACGTGTTCTTGAATGAAGCATGTGTTCGCGACTAGGTGGATCCATAATCTTCGGTCGGTAATGGTGGATAAAGATAATATTGTACCCTAAAATGTGTATTATCTCCAGAGGACGGCGAGTACATGGCGTTCGGCGTATCTGGCGACAACCTGAAGACACAGATGGTGGGGGGTGACCCGGCCGTGGCCTGGGTCGACAAGCGCACGCTCAAGGGATATGCTGAGGACTACTACCTGGACGCCAAGAGCCAGTGCGCTGGAGTCCGGGGATCCTGTCCCGATGAAAGACTTGTGGTAAGTGCTGCATGTTTTTCTGTTAACGCTGTGACTGATAAGACAAAAGTTACTGCCTCAGGAAATAACCTGACTTAATGCGTAGATTTTGTGGCAGTATTATGTATATTGTGTGCCTTTTAGTCTGTGCTGAATAAAATTTTCTTTCTTTTTTAGTATAACTCGTGGCTGTTGTACGGTCACAACTGTAGTATAACTCCTGGCACTTGTGCGGTCACAACTGTAGTATCTCGTGGCACTTGTGCGGTCACAACTGTAGTATAACTCGTGGCACTTGTGCGGTCACAACTGTAGTATAACTCGTGGCACTTGTGCGGTCACAACTGTAGTATAACTCGTGGCAGTTGTGCGATCACAACTGTAGTATAACTCGTAGCACTTGTGCGGTCACAACTGTAGTATAACTCGTGGCACTTGTGCGGTCACAACTGTAGTATAACTCGTGGCACTTGTGCGGCCACAACTGTAGTATAACTCGTGGCAGTTCTGCGATCACAACTGTAGTATAACTCGTGATACTTGTGCGGTCACAACTGTAGTATAACTCGTAGCACTTGTGCGGTCACAACTGTAGTATAACTCGTGGCACTTGTGCGGTCACAACTGCAGCGCTATTGTCACGTAGGTACGACTTTAACTGCATCCACGTTTGCAAAGCAGTTCTAAATCATACATAAGTAAGCTATTTTGTGTACAATTAAACTAATAAACATGCGTTGAACAAAAGAAATAGACTTTAATAATTATTATGTTCATTCATAAAAACTAATTGTTTGGCTACTTATCTTTTATCTCAAATTGACTGTATATTCAAATCACAACTGTCATTTTTGACAGTTCTAGTCGTAAGAAATGGCTATAACACGTCCAATTGATGGAGTACGTCAAATTACCTACCAAGAAAAATCCACTTCATTGACAACGGAAAAAGTGCCTATAAGCTAAGAACACACTGACGGAACCTCTCTGTGCAGGAGAACACGAACTCGATCCGCCTGCTGAACGCGGCACTAGTGAACGGCTACTCCATCGTGACGTACCAGCGCTCGCTGAAGGCGGCCGACGAGCTGGACCGCGCCGTGCTCACCAACGGCAGCCAGGCCATCATCTGGGCCATCGGACCGCTCAACTCTAGGAATGAAGTATCCTACCATCCGCACTTCACCAAGGTTAGTGGACATAACTTTTGCATTATGTATATACTCTTCGCTCGCGACTTTATAGCTAAGACCAGGCAAGCGAAGCACAAGGAGGGCACTACCTACCTTTTATATTATATTTAAATAATTACATGGTTGAACCGGGAATCGAACCCGTTACATGAGAAAAATAATCATCCTGTAGCTTTATCATACCGATCGAAAGGCTTCATCATAAGAATTATTTTTTGCTATACAGATTTCTTATAAAAAACAACAAAAATCACCCCTCAACTCCTTAAATTAGGAGATAAAAGTATATACGGGGCTTTCGTCAGGTTTCAGAATATTACTTCATTACTAGCACTTTGCCCGTGGCTTGGCTCGCGTGGCTGTCGGTTATGATTATGCTTAAACCTTCCTCGAGAACCACTCTATCCATTGGTGAAAGCAGCATGAAAATCGGTGGAGTAGTTTTTGAGTTTATCTCGAACAGACAGACGCGGTGGAGGACTTTGTCTTATAATATGTAAGGATCAGCTCCTGCTCGCGGCTTCGCCCGCGTGGTACCTAAGTCTTTTCTAAAATAAAAGTAGACTAAGTTACCCAGCTATCTGCCAGTGTAAATTCCGTCCAAAGCGGTCCAATCGTTTCGAAGATTAGCCGGAACAGACAGACATTGACAATGAGTCCCCTCCCGTACGGCCCGTACCCCAGAGACGCCTAAATTGCGTAAGGTGCTGCCCAGCTAGCCGAGCAAGGTGAGCGGCTACCACGCAAATTTTTTCTAATAATTACATTTTTAAACTCGTGATATCTTTCGAATAGAATATTCGAATTGAATCATTCAAAAAGATATATAAGGGATTGAAGCGGTCTTGAATATTAATTATTTTGATATAGATAATGCCAAGATACAAATAAAGAGCCTAGCGGCAGCATTTCAATTAATTTAAAAAAAATAAAAGAACACTTATTGTGGCATAACTATAACAGTTAGACATATGCTGTCGTGACAACTTTTGTAAATAATAATGTGTTCTGCAAAGTTGTAGTACATTATTTTATTCCATCATCAATAGTTTTCGCAGCGCACGCGATGTAAAGAATATTTTAGGTATTTTTTTTACACCTTGGGTCACATTATTGGAGTTTTAGTAAGGATCCCTATTTTTTTTTAAATATAATATAGCCTATGTCACCCGGGAATTGTGTAGCTTTCCAACAGTGAAAGAATTTTTCAAATCGGTTCAGTAGTTTCGGAGCCCATTCAATGCAAACAATCAAATCTTTCCTCTTTATAATATTAGTTAATAGTTAAATAATTAATTATTTATGTTATTAGTTATTAGTATAGATTATACTTATATTATACAAATAAAAAGAGTGGGCTATGAAAAAGGCACCTCTGATGTGAAAGAAGTACACCCCAAAAAATGAATGTCAAAACCGGCCAAGTGCGAGTCGGACTTGCGCACGAAGGGTTCCGTACCATTATCTATAAAAACGGCAAAAAAAATCACGTTTGTTGTATGGGAGCCCCCTTAAATATTTATTGTATTCTGGTTTTTATTTGTTATTATAGCGGCAGCAAATATACATCATCTGTGAAAATTTCAACTGTCTAGCTATAACGGTTCATGAGATACAGTCTGGTGACAGACGGACAGACAGACAGACAGACAGCGGAGCCTTAGTAATAGGGTCCCGTTTACATAATAGGAACCATAAAAATGAACAAACTCTACAAGCCCTAACTTCACAAACTCTACACTTTAGTCAATGTGGCTTGACCGTTTCCGGCCCGATCGCACTACATCAAAATAAAAAAAATAAAAAACATAAAAAACCAGCAATATATGTAAAAAAAAGGTTATTCAGTGTTAATAATAAAAATATATTTAGACAGCTACTGTTAAAACAGAACTGGAGCATTTTGGGCATAAACGAGTTTGTTAAAAAGCTTAACGACACATTTAAGACAGCTTTTAAAAGTACTAATAGACAGATAAATTCAGAACGACCTTCCTTAGCATGGGTTACACAGGGCATCAAGATGTCTAGTAAAATGAAGCGATTTCTAGTTACAAGCAAAAATTGTAACGTTCATGGAAGCGTTACAAATTACGGAAATACATACATACATAAGTTTATACAGGAAAATTATTAAAAAAGCAAAAAAAATTGCAGTGCGGTCTCAAATATCACGTTCTAAAAATATTGCTAGGGATGTATGGAAAATCATAAATAAACATAGGAATAAACCAAAAAAAGAACATAAAAGTATAATGTTAAGTACAGGCAATAAACTCGTGACAGAGCCTCTTGAAGTTGCCAATATCTTTGCAAAACAATTCTCAGGAAATACAAACATCACTAAAGGTAGTACAGGAAGCATTTTGGCAATGGAAAAAATATTAAAGCAAAGTACAAAGAGAGTAGATAAGGAAATTAATTGGGAATTTTAGCAATTTTAAAGACCATCAAATCGATAAAAAGTAAATTTATAGCATGCGATAATATGATGGATAAAGTGATTCTAATTCTAACTCATCTCGGAAAATATGTGTAATGCAAACCCCTTGCGTGTTATTTATTGGAATGCTGATGGCATTCGTACAAAAATAGATGAACTCCTGGATTTGGTAAGTGAGCTCTCAATTGACATTGTAGCCCTGTGTGAGACCAGAATCTCTACTAAAACATCTCTAGCTACTCCTGGTTTTAAGTGCTATCGCCAGGATATTTTAAGTGAAGGTAGAGGTCAGGGAGTTGCGATTTTGGTTCGGTCTGATATACCCCATTCCCTTGTTAAAATTCCTAACATGCTAAATTTAGAGTGTATTGGGATAGAATTAATGATAGCAGGTAAAAAATCTGTTATCATTTCAGCTTATCAATCTCCTAATTTACCTTTACTTCTCAGTGACCTTGATATAGTGTTGCACTTGAACCCGCAACTACTGTTAATGGGTGACCTTAATACTAAACACCCCTATTGGAACTGTTCTGTTGATAACCCGCATGGACGATTACTTTTCGATCACATGGTCACTAATGACTATGAAATCCTGGCCCCTACTACTCCTACCTTAGTTCATTATGACAGCTCCCATATACCTTCAACACCTGATGTAGTCTTAGTCAATAATGTCGTAGTATCCAGTGAACTCGAGGCACTAACCTGTTTGTCTTCTAATCATCTTCCTGTAATATTCACCATTGGTGGTGAATTCTTACGTATGAGCGAAATCTTGTTTAACTATAAAGCTGCTGACTGGGCAAAGTATAGATCCTACATAGACCACCATATTACCTTAAGTTCAGCCACTTTTAAGGAAATATCTGAAATAGATAATGCTATTCAAAATCTAACTGAGATTATCGGTGATGCTCGCAAAATAAGTGTCCCCACACTTAAGAGTGAAAACAAAACTAAACTTCCCAGACGCATTAAAACCATGATTAAAACTAAGAACATGTGGCGTAAGCTTGCTCTAAAAGACAAACACCCTACGGAGAAAAAGATTATATCTGGAAAAGTCAATTTACTTTGTAAAAACATTAAACATTTATTACTTAATCTCAACAATGAGATCTGGAACAAGAAACTTTCCAAAGTGGATAACCCCACCTCGGATTTATGGCGTATAGTCAAATCACTCCACTTTAAACCTACAGTAATTCCTCCACTTAAGACGTCAAATGATGCCCTAACGTCATCCGTCCAAGAGCAATGCGAAACATTAGCAGACGCTTTTCTGGAAAATGCTACGTTAACTAGAGATTGGAGTAGTGACCCTGAATCTGAGGCTGCTGTCAGAGAATCGACCGATATTCTGAACAGGTACAAAATGAATGACATAAGATTTCCAGTGAGACCCAAAGAAATTCATAAGCTGTTAAACGCCTTGAAAACTCGCAAAGCTCCAGGGATAGATGGGATAGACAACTCTTTGCTTAAAAACTTATCACAAAAATGTCTAGTACTCCTCACCAAGCTGTTTAATGGCTGTTTTCAATTGGGCTACTTTCCTTCTGCTTGGAAGTTAGCTAAAGTTATTGCTATTAAGAAACCTGGCAAAGATGAAACAATTCCTTCTAGTTACCGGCCGATAAGCCTCCTGCCAAGCTTGGCTAAACTTTTCGAGTCCCTGATTCTGAGCCGCCTCCACAAATTTACTGAGCATCTCCTTATCCCTGAACAATTCGGATTTCGCAAATCCCACTCCACAGTCCAACAGCTAGCTAGAGTTGCTGAGCACATTGTTGACAACCTCAACAATAACAAATCCACTGGTATGGTGCTTTTAGATATTGAAAAGGCTTTCGATACAGTTTGGCATGCGGGTTTGATCCATAAATTGATGTCCAACCACATTCCTTTATCCCTTGTTAAGCTGCTCCAGTCATACTTGGGTGAACGAACCTTTTCTGTGGCCATTGGAAATCAAATATCCGTACAGAGACAACTCTTAGCTGGAGTACCTCAAGGATCTATATTAGGACCGTACCTCTTTATTTTGTATCTCAATGATATTCCGAAGCAAAGGCTAACGCATCTAGCTGTTTACGCCGATGACACTGCAACATACACCTCTTCCGATGACCTTGACCTAGTTATTCAACGACTGCAACTCTCACTTGATCTTCTCCTAGGCTACTTCTCTAAATGGAAGCTAAAAGTGAATTCTACTAAAACGGAGATTATTATGTTCTCCAGAATGCGCTCCCTTCCCTCCCGCTTTGTTAAAATTGAAGGTTATAACATTCCGTGGAGGAAATCAATCAAATATTTAGGAACAACGTTAGACGACAAACTAAGCTGGTTAAAAAATTTAGAAGAGCTTCGTGTAAAAGGAGTCAAGTCCCTTAACTGCTTAAAACCAATCCTAAATCGTAAATCTAATTTGAGCCCTCAAACCAAATTACGTATTTATTCCACTCTGGTTCGTCCTTGTATGACATATGCATCCCCTGTCTGGAGCAGTATTAGTGACACTAACTACCAAAAACTCCAGGTTGTTCAGAACAAAGCACTCAAAATAGCATTCAACACTCCTCTCTACACAAACCTTAAACAACTACATAACGACATCAAATTCCCACCTCTAAAGGATTTCATTCTGAAAGTATCCCGAAAATTCTATCTTCTTAGTAATCCACGTCATCGTAATACTCTGGTCTCACACATTGGTAAGAGTAGATTAGCCAGATTACCTTATGCTAAGACTTATAAAAAGTACAAACTCCCTCACCACCATTTCATGGTAGATTAACGTTAGCTTACTTACCTCCTGTCCAGCGCGATTGCTGTCATCCAACTCACTAACATGTACTTTACATTAAGTATCACTTCCTAGATATAATTATGCTTATATTCGGTTATATTCTTTTTATATTTTTGTTATGTTCTTTGTTATGTAACGAATTGATAATGTTAAATAAATAAAAAAAAACGGGGGCCTGGGTAACTTAAATTTAAAAATGTGGGACTGCAAACCCTACATATCAGTCCGATCTCATAATTTGCATTTGAATAATTAGTAGTTTCAATAACAATCAAACATGTTGTATGCTAAGAGAGGCGATTTAGCCTATTTAACATTGCTCGGATTATGTTAGTTTACATTTAGAATAAGATCTTTTTGTTAACTTTTATTAACCTTTCCATTAATAAAGACCTTTAAAAATCAAATCAAATCAATTGGGAACCCGTAATAACTAGTGAGATTTTTAAACTTATCAATAAAATGGAACGTAAGTCATCATGCGGTTTTGATGAATTACCTATAATGATATTTAAAGATAACATAGATATTTTAGCAGAACCTCTAAAAATTTTTTATAACAATTGTTTCAGGAACAGTATTTTTCCTGAGCAACTAAAAATAGCCAAGGTGATCCCAGTTCACAAAAAAGGCTCTACTCAGGATCCTAAAATGTATAGACCTATATCTCTCTTGCCTACCTTGTCAAAGATTTTCGAAAAGTTAATAAAAACTAGACTTATTACACATTTCAACAGAAACAGGGTCTTGAATCATAAACAGTTTGGGTATCAATCGGGCGTAGGAACGCAAGATGCTATTGATAGATTACTTATGGAGGTCAGAAGTAAACTAAATTCTAAGCAAATGGTGGCCGGTCTCTTTCTGGATCTAAGTTCTGCTTTTGATTTAATAAACCACGACTTGTTGTTAATTAAGCTTGAGCATTATGGTGTGAGAGGCAAAGCTCTACAACTCACATCCTACTTAAAAAATAGAAAAATGTTCGTGGAAATAAAACAACTAACTCGCGTTGATAATGACAATGACAGGTATGTCTCTAACAATGCATTTCATCAGCAAGCCGTTAAATCTAAATTAGAAAATACTACAGTAGGAGTTCCTCAGGGATCTATACTGGGTCCTATTCTCTTTATTATATTTATTAACGATGTAATAGACTACGTGGAAAATATTTTGGGGGAACATTCAAAGTTAGTGGTATTTGCAGACGATACTAATGCTATTATTTCAGCAGACAACATTCAATCCCTTAACTTGCGCGTAAATAAAGCTTTAGAGGTATTTCACGATTGGTTCTCTATCAACGGACTCAAAGTGAATGCTAGTAAAATAAACTTAATGTTATTTCGCACGACTTCCAAAAATAAAAGCCACCTAAATTGTGCTTTAGATGGAGTACATGTCAGTATGGTGGACGCAGTAAAGTTTTTAGGAGTACATGTTGATTGTTATTTAAATTGGAAACCAGAACTTGAAAGCTTGAATAACTCCATCAGCTCGGCATGTTATGTACTGAGAAGCCTGCGAAATGATGTTGACATTTCACAGTTAAAAAAAGTCTATTACGCGTTAATCGAGTCAAGGTTACGATATAGCATCTTATGCTGGGGAGGCAGTTACGATTACAATATACAGAGAGCATTTGTGTTACAAAAGAGGGCCATTCGCACCATGGTTTGCATCCGTCAGCAAGAATCTTGTAGGAGACACTTTGTAGATTTAAACATTCTCACTGTACCTTCCCTATACGTATTGGTGCTCCTAACACATTTTTCTAAATATGTACATCGCTTTGAGATTGAAGAGGAAAGAAAGCTTAGAGAGAGTACGAGAAGAAAAGATTTTAAAAGCACAAATATTCCTAAACTTAACATAGTCGCACACGGTACCGGTCACATGTCAGTGAAAATCTTCAATAAACTCCCCGATGATATAAAATTATCTCTTTACAAACGAGACTTCAAAACTAAATTGAAGCGTTACCTACTGGAAGGCTGCTATTATTCAATTAATGACATTTAAATTGTTAACATACATATTATACTAGAAATTTATTAGGATTATTATTGCTGCTACTATTGGTATATTTTTCTATGCTTTGTAAGTAATTGACATTGAACATCTGACATAGCTAATTTATTTATTATTGTGACATTGATAACCTGTATATTTAAATTACATTTATTTATTATTATTACTCTCCCTCATAGTAATTAAGTGGCATGTAATTTATTTTTCTTTTAATTGTAAAATAATATTGTTTATATTTGACACAATGTAAAAATTGTTATGAATAAATGAAATGAAATGGAATGAAATACATGACAAAAAATTAACTAAATGAATGAATAATTAAATATTGTATAATAAGAAAAGTAATGAACAGTGAATACATTTTTCACCTTTATTCATAGCATGTTACAAGTTTATAAGACTCAAGTCCCCGTCAAAAAAACGAAATTCCCCTCTTTCATCTCAATCTTTCTTAGTGCATAAATACCTGTCACGTAAGGAACCTACTATCCCAATTTCGAATGTCTACTTTTAGTGGTTTGGGCTGGCGATGATGTGTCAGTCGGTACACTTGCCTTTCATACATATTATAGATGGATCGAAAGTCAGAATTTACGATCGCACTTACGAAAATTCTGAATGACAAAACAATCAAAGGAAGTGAGACGTGTTTTTAGGGTTCCGTATTTTCGATTGTTTTGTATCCACAGACGTTTAAGTGCGTCCGACGAATCTTATCAATTTAATTTCCAACACGTCTGAGTTTGACGTTCATTTGAGATAATAATATTGTGTGTGTGATGAAATTAATTTACATCGTAGTCTGTATTTTGAATCATTACTATGTGCGTAGGGCGACAAATTGATCGAGTTCGGGCGCCCGCCGGTGTGGAACTGCCCCATGCCCGAGGAGGACGACGCACCAGCCGAAGAACCACAAGCGGAACCCGTGCGCTCTGCGCAACAAATTGTGAGTATACAGGGCGTAAAAATATAAAGTACCTATCACATGAGCTAAGTAACGTTGAGCCAAAACTATTGCTGGGAAACGACTATTAGGTATTTTTGGTTTTATGGCAGCGCGCAATGTGACAGTGCCGTGTGAATGTAAAAACTGAGCCTCATTCTAGCGCCCATAAACAAGATGATTTTTTAGACACTATCATTTTTAACCGACTTCTAAAAGGAGGAGATTATCAATTCGGATGTTTATTAATATTTCGAGTTCTTTAATTTTCTTCTTATAAGAGAGTACAAAACCCTTGCACACGAGCCGGAACCAACTGTGTAAGGAGGAATTTAAATAGAGAACGTCGTTGATGATATTGTAGAAGATGTAACGAACTTCCGGGTGATGCGACACGTGTTGAGAATTGTGGCTTTTTGTATCAGGGATGCACCTGGGTATGGGCCTGTGTACAGTATTAAGGCTTTGTGTAAGAGATTTTGGTACTATACCAGTGGACGAGAGTACTATAGGGACGATGTGGATGGTTAGTACTTTCCACTGTGTTTTTATTTCAATGGCGAGGTCTTGATATTTACTTAGCTTTTCAAATATTGTGGTTTAAATGTTGTGTGAGTTAGGGATAGCTATATCTATAAGGTAAACTTAATTATTAGTTTTGTCGTGGACGGTTATATCTGGTCTATTGAAATGTATAGTTTTGTCTGATAATATCATCCGACCCCAATAGATTTTCTGATTCCCATTTTCTAGTATGATTTCGGGTTTATATTTATAGTACGGTATCATCTCACTTACGAATTTATATTTGTATGCTAAATGTTGTATAATTGTGGCAACTTGGTCATGTCGATGCTTACAGTCAGCTTGTGCAAGTGATTTGCAGGCTCCTGTAATATGTTGCATGGTCTCAGAGGCATTGTTGCAATGTCTGCATAAGTCAGCCGGCGGACGAGGGTCTTTTATAATGTATTTCTTATAATTGCGAGTCGCTATTATTTAGTCCTGTATTGCCAGCTTGAACGCTTCGGTCTCGGGAAACAACTCGCCTCGTTTGAGCCATTCGTTCGACTTAGCTTTGTCGCCGTGTGGCTGACTCAGGTAAGTTCGGGGTCTTCCGTGAAGCGCTTCGCAGAGCATGCGACAATTTTTTCTTGCGTGTTTTTATGATAATTATGTTCGTTGGTTTGAGTAATTCTGTTTTGTAGGTTAAATGGCGTAAGTTTCTTATCTTTTTTCTTTACATGTTTGTGAAGTGATGAATTTTCTGATTTGTTATGGAAGTAAGCTCTAAGTGAGAATATCTATTTGTTGTGCAAATTGTGTAAGTCGATCAATCCTGTTCCTCCTTCTTGGCGTGGTAGGGTCAGTCGATGAATGCTTGATTTTGAATGGTGTTTTCTGTACTAATATTGCGTTGTAATTTTTTTATATCTATTTTTGACCAGCGTTTAATTCCAAAAGAGTCTTAGGATGTGTATTACGAATGTGTTGATGGCTTTAATTGTGTTTTTGGAGTTAAGGTGGGTTTTCAAGATGAATTTGTGGCGGTGTGAGAACTTTTTGAGCAGTTCTTGTTTTATCATCTTATGTTGTATCTGTCTGGACTGTTTAAAACCTAGGTATTTATATGTACTTTTTTCATCCATCGGGTCTATGGATTCACCTGTTTCTAGTATGTAGCTATTATTGGGCTTTTTTTTTACAACTGACAAAATTTTGCACTTATCTATACCGAAAAGTGCGTTTTTATCAGCTGCGCATAACTTTATGTCATCCATGTCCATGTAGGTGCATGACGTGTGTAGGTGCATGACGTGCGTTAGAGTATATTGTGTGGTATTGTTTGCCAGTGTGAATCCCGCGCCTGTTTTGTTTAGTAAGTATGAGAGTGAATTAAGTCCCATGCAAAACCACAGCGAACTTAATATAATATATAATATAATATAATATTTATTTATATAAAAAACAGATTGTAGTTTAAGTAACAGTTTTCACAAAGTGGGTAGAATCTAATCTTTGACAATCAAGTGGGTGACGTGACTTCTATTGAAATGTTATGACAAATCGTGCTAAACAATTTTTTTAAACAATGTACAGTTTAAGTTTCTCTAAAAGCACAATATCCTCCAGGCGCAAGTGATCAAGCCGAATCCCGTGCCGACTCCTAAGCCCGTGGCTAAGGTAGTGCCGTGGGACATCCCCGCTATTCAGTGCTACGAGCCGCCGGACGGCGTGTTCTACGCGCAGATGGGGCCCACCGGCGGGAAGCAGGGATACTCCGCCATCACTGGTAACTCACTGGTGTTCCATAATTATAACTTAGTTTGATTCAGTGGCGGGCTTAGGGTTCAAAATCAGGGCAAGCCCACACATTTTTTACGATAAAACAGCCATGTGAGCGATTTACGGATTTTCTTTGTTGTTCATGGTAACACCATATTATAATTTTGGTTAGAAAACCTTTAAAATGCGAAGAGTTCTACATATTTCAATCAGCATGCTGATGCATGCTGATTGAAATATGTACGTAATTTTCGTAAGCGCCATCTATAATAACGAATGCATGTAAACCACACCGCTTAGTAGGACCTTTTCACATAATAAATTCATATTCGCTTGTCACATGCAAAATTATTCTATCAAAATCCGCTACATGGCCCCCAAATTATCGATTTGTTGAAAATGTTAAATGAGATATTACATTAGGTTTATAACAAAACGTCTAGGTATGAAGAATATCTTCGATACAAAAATAAATTGTGTTTTGTGATCTTGATGAGATGTATTATAATAAGATGGTTTGTTTTTCAGTGGTTTACCAAAACAACAATTGCCATACAAAAAACACTACCACGTTATCAAAATTTGTATATGTAATACAAATTTTGATGTCTTTCATGACACCAGACTACCTAAGTTTGTCATACTCAACGCATAGCTAAACAATCGAATGCCAATTTCAATATATTCTTCGACTGACAAAAATTGTCTTTATTTCCGAGTAATAGGTAGGTACAAATTAATAATTGGGGTTGATTACGGTGAAGTAAAGAGTTACTTACTGTCAGAAAACTTAATGTATTTACATAATTTTTCGAACACAGTTTCGAAATTCACATTTTGATGATAAAAACCACACTATAACCACTTACTAAGCTTATGGAATGACATAGCCACAATAACTATCACATCATTTTAAATAATAAAACTAGGTACTTTCATTACCATAGTTGGAAAATAAATCAAATCAAATCAAATCAAATTGTTTATTGCAATCCATAATGTACAAATTAGGTGGTAAATAAAAATTAAAGAAACAATTATGGACCCTGTCGGGCGCAGCAAATTTTAAAAATAGGTAGAGAGCGGAAGAGCGCTTTACAAGTTTTTTCTGTTATTATGTTAGGGATTATTTATATCTTACCTATGTATTTATATTTTCATTCATTCTCTTATTCTATTAATATTTTATATACGTCTATCCATTTATTAATTAATTATTATATTTATTTACTAGCTTAAAATTTGTTTATTGTTCTTAATGTAGTATAATTATTAAGTATTATGGTATACTTTATTTTATACTATTTTACTTATTAAAATATATCTGGTTGTCATAATTATGCGTTATTATTATTGAATTGAATTTATCTATTATAAAATTATTCCATATCCTATTATCTATGTATATTTGTATTTATATTTCCATTTGTTTACATATTCTATTAATATTTTATATACAGGTCTATCTATTCATTTATTATTTATTTAATTATAGTTAGTTTGGTATTGCTATTTCATTACTCGCTTAAAAAAATGTTCATTGTTTTTAATGTAATATATTTTTTAAGTATTTTAATACAATTTATTTTTGTTGTTTTAATTATTATTATCAATATTAGATTTATCCGTAAGATATTCTTGTACTGTGTAATAGCTTTTTTTAATTAAGTATTGTTTTAGTTTATTTAAAAATATACTGATTTTGTTTTGTTGTTTTATGTCTTCTGGTAATTTATTATATATTCTTATTGACATTGAATATGGACTAGATGAATGTAATTTAAGGCGGGAGGGGGGCAAATTTAGTCTATTTTTATGGCGCAACGAATAATTTGTTTGTATGTCTCCCCGTGTGTTGTAAGAATCTGGATATTTACGGACCAGTTTACATAGTTCTAAGACATAAATTCCAACCAAGGTGAGAATTTTGTGTTTCTGAAAGTAAGGCTTGCAACTATCTGTTGGTTCTATATTGGTAATTATTCGTATTAGCTTTTTTTGGAGGGTAAATAGGGAGGGAGCGTCTGTGCTATTTCCCCATAAGATGATGCCATAGCTAAACCAAGCGTGGGCATACGCGTAGTATGTGACTATTGCGGTTTTTAGGTTTGTAGCCTTTTTTATTTCGCGGAGAGCATATGAAAACTTTGAAATTTTTGATTTTACTGTCTGTATATGTGTTTTCCAGTTTATATGAGTGTCTATTGTTAAACCTAGGAGAGTGAAATTGTTAACTGTTTCTAATTTATGTTGATTAAAAGTAAAATCTATATTTATTTGCTTTTTCTGCCAGGGGTGAAACGCTATTAGTTTGGTTTTGGTAAAATTTATTTCGAGATTATGGTCGCTCATCCAGTTTACAGTTTTACCAAGAATAGTCGCAAGTTCTACATTTAAATTAGCATTTGTTTGGCATGAAGTCAGGATCGAGATATCATCCGCAAACAATACGCCTGGCCCGTCTATGGTTTTGGGGTTTATGGTTTAAAATACTGATCTCAAATTATTTCAAAACAATAACAAATTGAGTCGCGTCGCGGACTTGCAACTCACTTTACGCGGGTCAACATCGCGGCAAACATACGATTCGTTCCATTCATAAAATCTCAAAAGCCGGGCTTAAATATTAGAACATTTTGCAAAATAAGTACATACTAATAGTATCAAAATTGTAAAAAAATTCTATGCAAAAAATGAGAGGTCCAGAAGCGGGCTTCTGCTGCGTTTATGTCAACTTGTGTGAGCGAGAAAGATGCAATGTACTACAGAATTGACGTCTTCATTCATGGATGCCATCTCGCCTAACGCTATAGTGTCAGAGCGAGATCGCAACTGTTGCATACGTCCGAGACGGTTTGGCATCGTAGCTTTACTTATAGCGCGCGGCGGGTGCAGCGCGAAGTTTAAATGTTATTATTCTTATCAATTCTTGCGACATGAAATATTGACTTGGAAGTTTATAGAAGTTTTTTTTTAATTTATTGGCTCTGTTTTGAAGGCAAGCTGGGCTTTTCCGCTTCTATGGTAAGAACGCCCGTGGTTTGATTGAAGCCATACGTTTGACATTCACATTAGAACTCGTACGTAGCACTTTATTAAACCATCTTGCCGCGCTAAAACTTCACCCCATAATCCTGCAAAGTCAAAATATCTACGTAATAAAAATCATCACAATCATTCAATGACAGACAACGCAAGCCTGAACCGCTGGCTCCTGAAACATGAAATTTTGAAAAAGAGTTCCTTATATAGCGAAAGCGGGCACTAAGAAAGAGTTTGTGAAAATTCACCCCTGTTAAAAATTTGGTAGTTATAAAAATTTGGTAGTATTAATTTCAAAGTCGCACGGAACGTCCAGAAGCTCGTTCCTCATTAAAGGCTATAACACTTACCACTCCCTCCATCACGATGGTAGTGCGCATGCTGGCCATGCGAGCGAACCTGTGACATTCACTGATAGAACCATATTCTACAGAGCATTTACAAGCTACTTCAGTCAGATTAGATGACCGAGCAGGCCCCTATTATTCTATCTTCAATTTACCGTCCACCAAGAAACAAAATAATTGCAGAGATGTTCAAGACGTAGTTCAATACTCTTGGCCATAGGTTTATTGCGGGTGGTGACTGGAATGCCAAACATACATTTTGGGGATCCTGCTGTACCAGCACTCGTGGATGCGATTTGAAACGCTGTGTTGATGAAAATCACTTATAATCAATATCTACAGGTGAGGTTATTACTTACTGACCTAGCGACCCAAAGAAACTGCCGGATTTCTTGGATTTCTACATAAATAAGGATAAAGATAGCTTACACACTACTAACGAATCGAGTCTAGACGGGTCATCAGATCACACACCGGCGATCCTCACAATTACCACTAGTGAGTTCAAGACCTACCTCAATTAACTTTACTGCTGCTATACCACTGAAGAACCAAAATCATGTAGATGACGCCTGCAGATATCTCACTAACGCCATTCAAGTAGCCGCTTGGATCAACATAATTAATTAATAATTTATTTCGGATTTTCAGATACATCCATATAGTTGTTAGTAATACAGAAATGCTTATGAAACTAATGTTAGTAATGATAAGACAGCACTTTACAAACTAAACATTCACGCGTGTTCACTTAACTGCATGCAGTCGTATCCAACGCTCAAGCATCGGAGAATCCCACCGGTCCGACAAGACACTCAGGATGCTGTTGGTACTAGCTCGCATGCGCGTTAGCACTGAAGTGCAATGCTTGCGCATGACTGCAGCGAAGCTGTCTACGTGGGCCTCGGCAAACATGCCAGAGGCACTGCAATATCTCGGCAGTCCCATCAGCATCCTGAATGCATTGTTGTACTGCACTCTAAGGTCACTGTACGTCCTCTGCAAATAGTCAACCCACAGGCTGCACGTATAAAAGGACGGACAGTATGCTTTAAACAATGTTGCTTTAACTTTTTTTGTACACCGTGCAAACCTGCGAGCTAACATATCAGTACTGTCATTGAGGTCCTCAGTGACCCAGTGACCCAAATAACATACCGTCATACACAACATACCGTCTCGACCCAAAGGTTTCACCGCCCTAAAATGCAACCTTTGTTCGAAGGCATAATTATTCTATTAACGACTATTTAAATTAGAAAGAAAGTTGGTCGCTGTGATTAACTCAAGACAATGTTCTGACTGACTGATAGGTTGTATGAGTTTATCATATATATTTTTTAAATATTTTTATTTGACTGTATAATTATTTTTAATTTCATTTATTGTTGACTTAATCTACTCATTACAATGTTTTTTATATGAGTTGTATTGCAATATGTTGTTAGCTAGCGACTTCGACAATTGATAATTAATTATTTTTGCCTGAGCAACCGGCAGCAAGTTCGTCATGCTCCCTTAGATGTCACTGCTTGCGGTAGCGTCGGGGGTCGGGTTGCGTCCTTCCCTCAAATATGGCGAGGGGGGTAATGGCTGATCTTTGCGTTATGTCCGTGAACGGGTGCTGCTTGTGACTGACTGGTCGTCTTGCTGATCTTGGTTTTGTTATTGTTATTAGTAATTAACTTTTTATTTTTACTTCCTTGGTCCTAGTTTATTATTTATGACTTCTGACTGTTACAGCTATAAATAGCTTTATGTAAGGGGGCACGCCCTCTAGCCCTGGTGGCTTCATTTAGACATTAAGTTCTGTTTACGTTTAGTTTTATTTCTGCTTGAGTATAATTGTCGATGTTCTTTTTTGGTTTGGTATATTAGCATGTGCTAGCTGGCTAATAATTTGATTTATGGTTTGTGTTACTTATTGTAAATGATTTTGCATACTATTGTATAGAAACTTTTTTTTTTTTCTAACTGAACAGACAGTCGTGCTGCAGCTAACGCGACAAACTCGCCAGCTGCAGCACGACTGTCTGTTCAGTTACTCAGCCTAGTTTGAATAAATGACTTTTGATTTTGATCCTTACATACCCTTTTGGGTTCGTGTACAATACATCTGGTCATACACGTATGCATCCATCTGTACCTTTGTGCGTAGGTCACGTGGGCTGGGGCATCTCTTGGTACATAAACGGCCTGCTGATTCCCGAAATCAACGTGGTGCGCGGACGCAAGTATACCTTCGTGGTAGAAGGCGGCTCCAACCCCGACGTGCCCGCGAGGTACCACCCCTTCTACATCACCAACGACCCCGTCGGCGGGTACTTCCACAAGACGGATAAGGAGAAGGAGGTAAATAAATAATTACTTTTTTTTGTTTGCTGTCTCTTTACAATGTTATTATTCATTTAAAAACAAGGTTCTTTTGGCGCGTGGCGAAAATCGCTAAAAACTAACGCCACCATCTTGTTTGGTCGAAAAAAATTCTGTGATAATTTCAACATTATAATGCGATTCAGGCGCCAAAAGTTCCTTGTACTACTATATTCCGTTGTTTGAAAAGTATGGTAAGAAGTTAAACATCAAAATTAGAAGAGTCAATGCTGTTAATAATCTCACTTGATCTAAAATATCTGAGCTATTAAAACTTTACTGTGTTAAAATCCCGTACCTATATTTTTAATTCCGCACCAACCTCGTCCAACTTCATTTTGGCGCGGCGTGTCAAAGTAGCAAATAATGTTCCAAATCCAAACTCGTGCATTTAAAATAATAGTGAGATCTCTTAGCTTTCCATATTTATAAAACTGATAAACTTGGGAATCCTTTTAATCTGCTTCAAACTGCTCAAGAAGTGCGTTCCAAGAATATCTTGTTTGTTAACTCCTGCAAGTTTCAGTTTTACACTTTCAAAGGCTTTATTTAGAGCGCGCGCTAATGTAGACGTTATTATTATTTTTAGGAAGTGTATAGAATGCCGCTAGCGGCCTGCCTAGGCCCGTTTAAAGTGCCGTAAGCATTGTATTGTCACTCACACTTGGTACTTTGGTTTAGCCTAATGATTTTATGCCGAAGCCGTTTCCGGTTGTCAAAACAATAACAGTATAACGTAACGTGTTCCCGGTTGTATTAGAAATAAACACCGTACGTAATTAACACAGGAAAAACTCTTAACAACAAATAAGTTAAGGAAACCACACAGAGAAGCCATATCACCAAAACTTATCTCTGCAACCCTAGAACACAATATATTTCGATAACTATAGTGGAGTAGGAAGGAGGACATCGCTGTCGAGGTAGATCGCGGAAGTGGTGTGACGATCTAATCATGTTTGCGGGGCCAACATGGCCAGGAACCAGCCCAGCAGTGGGACATACTATAGGCTTAAAAAAAAAGTTAAATTAGAAAGTAACTCAGTCTGTCTGCCGTTCTGTCTGTACAGACAAACAGAGTGAAAAGGTAACATGCAGACAGCTGCATGGTCTGCATGTTGCCTTTTCACGCCTAAACCACTGAACGGATTTCGATATTTGGCAAGGAGATAGATGGCATCCCGGGGAAGGACCTAGGCTACTTTTTATCGACATACCACGCGGGCGAAGCCGCGGGCGGAAGCCTGTTATGCTATAAATGTTAATGGAGTATTACCCAACCATCTAAGATGCGCAGATGAATAATAATATACGAAGATCCAGAGACGTTACAGAGCATGATTGAACAGCTGTTATACGAAAGCGAAAACGTTCGATTATCAATATATAAAAGTAAATCCAAGTTGATGACAAACCACACGGACGTCCCGATAAAACCTAACAATGTTACTGAACTGCAATAAGTAAATGAGTATACTTACCTTGGCCAAATAATATCTCCAGCAGATCTCACAACAAAAGAAATTAAAAATATAATAAACTTAGGTTGAATATAAAAACTCGGATATACAAAACTACTACCATTTTTCCAGGGTGTAGAGATCTACGCAGGCGTCCGTCACACGCGCTCGGGTGGCCTGAGCCCCAGCGGCGTGGGGCGGCTGTGCAACTGGACGCCCGACAGCCAGGGCCCGGAGGCCGACGACTTCCCCAGCTTCGGCGCCTACCAGCGCTCCCTGACGCTCGTGTGCGAGGAGGGCAACCCAGGGGTCGTCACGTGGGTCCCCGATAGGAAGACGCCTGACACTGTCTACTATCAGGTCAGTTGCCATCCTCCTTGAGTCAAGTTCAGCAGGTAGATTGTTGACCTGCATGGCGCATCTTCGAGAAAATTTGGTCACGGAGTAGTGAAGACATGGAGTGCTTAATGTGTAATAATGTGTAAAAATGACCGCCATTTCAACACCACCAGAAAAAAAGAAAGAAAAGAAAGAAAGAAAGCCAATTCGCAGATTTTGTCATAATCAATTAAGCATTTCCTTTATTCACTCCTCTAAGACATGCATAGTATTATGCATGTACCAGTTTTAGAATGTATTGATATTGTTTTATTTTCATGTCCTTGTTTATATCATACCAAATCGACAAACACAATATTAACTCAGAACGACCGAAAACTTTCACTATTATTTACAAACCATTACTCTTCGTCTGTTTTCTACAATATCTCATATTGCATTATTCTTTACTTCTCTGTTACATACCACGCATGCAACTGACCGTGTCTAAGTAAACGCAACGCAGTACTGCGCATGACACCCTACAAATCACAGTACGCGGCCGTTAATATGGCACATCGAGTTTGAAAAAAAGATTGGCTTTGTTAATTATACCTGTGTGACAGACTCTTTCAAAAACTTGATGTTTCACGTTAACGCCTGGATACTATGCTCATTTATTACTTACATCACAGGTTAAATGAATACTGGTACTTTACATCTTATGTATCGCTAGACGCATGCACATTTAAACAACGCTCTTATTTGTAGCTAGATATCTATTATGTTCAAACACAAACTGTGCTCCGCGCATCTCGTATGAGTTTGCATAAACACGGCCACCCCAAGAACAGTAGATAACTAGCTTTATGCCCGTTAAGATTTGAAAGATACGAGCGTTTCGGAAGTGTGCCTGCAACTGGTGACGATGTAAGAAATTAAGTATCCATGTAGTATGTAATCTGCGAATCCGCTGTGAAGCATACACTGTATGTACATAATCTTTACTATCTGTTTTCTGTTTCAGCCTTCCAAGCCTTCTCTGTGCATGAGATAGCTCGATTACTTCTCAATGTATATTATTGGACGGTGAAAGTTTCATTAGCCTGCAAAATTAGTTTAAATTCCCGGGATTAACATGTTTGTCTGTTGCAGTGTTTCACGCACCGCCACCTCGGGTGGAAGATAAACGTGGTGGACGAATGCGACGCCACGGACGCGCAGGAGAGCCGCGTGGTGCAGACTGTGGCGCTGCCCGACGACCTAGCTGGCGAGGAGTCCGTGCAGGTACCGTCAAGACTCTCTCCGAAACGTAACTTTTTAGATGACCGCAGGAAAATACAAAAAATAATCAATACGAAAACGAATTATGACAATTTCAGTAGATTTAAGAGCGAGAGCGGACTCATGGGAGAAGTGTACCCAGAGATAGACCAGAAGCCGCCGTACAACAATAAGAGACAGGAGTATTCTGAATTGCCGATATCCAACGTACAAATCAAGGAAGTGATACAAGCCGTGGAGACCCTAGAGGACACGATGAAGGACGACAAGAAGAACGCGACGTACCTGCAGTACCAGGTGCACGAGGATGGGCAGGACAATTTGTTCGTTGCCGAGCAGCCGCTGCGGGACGAAGACGAGTACTTCTTCGAGCCAGGGAAGATGACCGACAATTACTTTTTACCGGTCAATCAGAAACCACTGACATTACAATCTGTATTAAGACCAGCCCCACACAATTCCCACAAGCCAATGAATAACATGAGACCGAGTCCGTTCCGCCGGCCGGCGCCACCTGAGATCAAACTCCGTCGTCCTCCTACAACATATCCAAAGGGGAATATGAACATGAACTTGGGCTATCCGCTCCCCCTCCCGAACCACCAGGGCTCGCACGGACCGCAGAAGAAACCGCCACCAAAGTTCAACCAAAACCGTTTACAGTCGAACATGAACCGACCACCCATGAACGGTGTGCCACCGATGAAAACATTGCCCCCTATGCACCAAAATAAACCCAACTATAATACATTAGGGCCCAAACAAAATTCAGGGCACCCACAAAACTCAGCGCATCAACAAAATTCAGCATATCCACAAAACTCAGCGCATCAACAAAATTCAGCGCAAACAAAAAATTCAGCGCATCCACAGTTTCCAGCGCCTCCACAAAATTCAGCGCATCCACAGTTTCCAGCGCCTCCACAAAATTCAGCGTCTACTCTATTTGCAGCGCCTCCACCATTTGCGAAGATACCAAATAGTCCAGTACAATCCATAATAATGGGTAAGCCGAGCTCCAACAACGTACAGTTAACAGTTCCGAGTCAGACATTGAATCTAGGTCAAACCGACATTATCGCTAATCAAGTGGTAAAAAGTCAAATAATGCTGCCTCCCGGTGGTAACGATGTGATAGCTCAGCATAGCACCGTACAATCATATTACAATAAACCGGGACAGATCATACTCGGCAAACCTATGGACAACCCGATGCCTCTGGACCAACAGATGATCCCAACGAGGCAGCTCGGTATCAGATCACCGCCCACTCCAGTACCAGGGTTCTATCAATCAACGCCAACTATTAATTTGCAACATGAAAACGAACATCAATCGCAAAATGAAATAAAGTCATCCGATTTCATTGGCGAATCTGCCGATAAGTCTACGATTCTACCTGCCGTCAACACAGGATTTAAACCTGACTCAATTGTAGTTGAGAGTGGGTTCAAACCTATAATTAGAGAACCACTGATGGCTGGCGAAGACAGGATAGCTGAGTACGAAGGAAACGCCAACAGGCGAGAAGACACGGATGTTCAAGATGATTATATTGAGGCCCCGTCGTTCAACGGGCCCGCCAACCACCAGTTCCCCCCCAGTGTCAAGGTCACTGAAACGTTCGAACCGATGTTCATTCCATCCCCACCGGACCACTTGTTGCCCACCAACGACAGAACTAAGGAAGTGTTCCCAACTAATCACGCCAAAGAAGACAGACCCCATCCAGTCTACTTGAAGAATGTCACTAAAATGAGTAACGCGACAAAACTGATTGGTTTGTTCAGCAAGAAAAACATGGAAAAGGAGGTTTCTGGCGATTTAATGATGGACTCAGATAGAATCAGCCCTCATTACCTCCCTCCCGACCCAAAACTACCAAAAGAGCATTCTCAGAAATTGTCTTCATCCAGCGATCAAACTTTCACCACCTACGATGGAAAAACTGTTTCAGCAGTGACATTGACGAGCATCTCCGATGGAACTAAAGCCCCCTCTAAATTATTTTCTGCTAAACTACCAGCTAACTTCGAGAAATTGTTAAAATCGCCACAATTTGGCCCCTTCAAGGGTGAAATTCCACCACCAGTAGCTGCTCATATTAATAAAGAAGCCCAAGACACGAATAAAGGCAGCCAAGTTATCGATACAAGGACAACACATCTGAAACTTGTAAATATTCAAAAACCTGAAGATTTGGAAGCAGATGGTAGTAAAAAAGTCGAGGTGACTGTTCAAATACCGGAGGTCGAAGAAGAGACCGAAGAGGAATATGAAGACGATGACGAAGATGAGGATGAGAAGGTGAGACAGCGAAGAGACACAAAAACCACTCAGTTCGAAATGGGAGAAATAGAAGAAGTTCAAACCAACGGGCACAGCATGCCTAAGAACCAAGTAGAGTTTGAGAACGAGAAGCACGCGTACGCCGCCGCGACCTCAATGCGACTGTACTGGATGACGCACTTACTGCTACTGACGTTATGTATCAAACTCTTGTAACATCATAATTATATAAGTTAATTATTTAATATTTATTGGTTATTGTATAGGGCTTGCCATGAAATGCATTTCGTGTTGGTTATGTAAATTATCGGGGTTGGCTGTAGGCTGTGGGACGCTCTGCATCGCTCTTCTCTGCGCCGCCGCCGGCGCCGCTCGGCCTCTCGTGCTAAAAAAATCTGAACCACACCTGTTACCACTTTGTTACACGCATAATGCAATTCAATACTCCGTTAGTGTTTTAAGGATTTTGTAAATATTTTTATTTTCTAATAAAATTAGTGTTACATATTATAATTGTTGTTTAATTTCTGCATTGAAGGCACTGACATACGAAAATCATGTGCACAAGTTCGAAATCACCAATCCACAGTGAGCAAGCGTGGTGCTCAATGCTCATGCATTTTTTATGATAGGAGGTCTTAGTCCTTTGCTCAGCAGTGAAACAACAATAGTCTGGTAGTATAATTTTATTGAGATCGTGGCAAGATAATAACCGAATAACTCAAAATGACATCCTTCATACTCCTTGTCATTAATTGTACACGTAAGACGTGCCTACATCGGTGCATTGGTGTCAATTATTCTTGATGAGTGGACAGGGCAGCTTGAGCAGCGAGTGTACGTTGTAAATCTTCTTGCTCAGGCGCGTAAAGTTGGCAAGCGCCTTCTCGTGAGGGTAGCTGGTGTCCACTAGACGCAGCACGGAGTCGCGGCTGCGGCCTCTGGAAGTTCAAAATAAACTTGTATACGGTAAAGTTCCCTATAAAAATCATCAGCCACAAAACGCTATGCGCAGCGTGCTTTTGAAATTAAAATACTATACAGCTTCCCACAGGCAACTGAATATAAAATAAAAATCTTGTTACCCGACTACGGCGAAGCAAAAAGGAGGGTTATGGTTTTGAATGGTATGTATGTTTATATGTTGACAAATGAGGTATCGTTGGAAGCGTCTTGCGCACATGCGGACCTTTAACCAGCGGATCGTCCGCTGGTTATAGGTCCGCACGTATGTGTGCTAACTAAAAAGTAAAAAACAAGTTGATAAAATTGTCTGTGCAGTTGGGGGACCGTTCTGTGGAACACTTTTTAATCGAAGAAGTTCCCCGACTGCAATGCGTTTTTCGGTGTTTTTTTAATTTGTTAATCTCAAATAATGCGCGGAAATTAGAACTAAATAATTAATTATAAATCACAGAATCAATGAAAAACAAGGATAATTTTTCAAGTGCCAATAATATTCACTTGTTTCTTCTTTACTTTAAACACCTCAATACGTATTTGCAAACCAAACTGAGATTAGATTCCGTTACCTTTATCTCTTCTTCTATCTTTTTGTTTAGAGTTCTTAAGCTGTTTGTGTTTTTGAGGAAGTCGGTTGTAAATAATAAAAATATACAAAAAAAACTAATGCGGTTTTTATTTGTAGAGTTAATTATCAATGTGATCTAGAAGAAGACCTAGAAGGTCGTGTAATGCAAGAGACCTGTGAATTTCAAGATTAGTCGCGGTGCTAGAGTTAGCCGTCAGATGGTACCAACCCATTACCGAGAGGTTGTAAACAGGATGAATATGATGATGATGATGTCGATGACGATGATAATGAATATTGTTTACTAATATCATATGTACGTCAGCCAAGATTTCAAATGTTACACATCATATGCGACAACTGTAAGGCTCGTTTTTTATTTTTATTAGCACAAGAGTATTCCTTGTGGCAGTCCAACATTGCCCGATGGTTGAAAGCGCTCACATGCATGCATCGTAGCGCCGCTCACAAACACGGCTCTGACAACCATAACTTGCGTTATATCACTTGAGTTTAGGTTCGGGAAATACCTGCGTAATGTATTGTGTGTAATATAATTGATAAAGAATAATTGTAGTAAGGTCTGACTGTACTGTTTGTTAAGCAATCGTGCGACGGAGGTGAGCGGCAGGCCGGCGCGGTCCGCCATTTCCAGCGAACTGCCGCGCACCACCAGTTCCTCTATCACTTCTGTTGCTGCACCCTGACATACTGCGGGAATACGACAATGTTGCAGAATATAACATGATACCATCGCGCTTGTAATCCCCGAAGGGTTGGGTAGTTGTAGGTACCTATGCAACACCTACATTTCGCCAGTTCTGTTTAAGTTCCATGTAATAGGGGGGCGAGCCTGACGGAAAACTGCAATATCTCTTTGCCCAACCTGGGAATTGAACTCACGCCCTCATTGTCAGGAGTAGCGCTTGCGACCACTGGACCAACGAGGCAGTCAGATTTCAATGAAGTGCCAAGTTGCCATCAACACTGCCAATAGAAGTTCACGGACATAAGCCTCTCCAATCACATGCTATTTATCTCGATTTTCTCTCATCAAGCTGCCTCCCATAAAGATCGTCACTCGACTTCATTTTAGAGCGTCTCACCTCATACCTTACATTTGCCCGTTTCGTAGTCTTCTGTCAAGAACACGTCTGACAAAGTCAAATAATTTATTTCAAATCGGCACTTAACGGCAGTTTGGAGCGTCAAAATTGATTGTAATTGCCCGTTTCAAAAGGTAGTTGCGTATGGAGAAAAATGGGGGAGTTTAAAACTACTGGCTCAGCTTCGACGCGGGCTGGCGCTTCATCAAGCAAGGGTCGGGGAGGAGTGTTAGATCGGGATCGCGATCGCGGAGGACCTCGACGGCGAGGTCGGAATGACGGACGTCGTCTGGTTTTATGAACCCTGCTGGTGGCCCTATTGCTCTCCTGGAGGAGAGTTATGGGGTTATCAGGGTTGTTGAGAACGTGCCTCGTTAACGGCGGGTGGTACTAATTCGAGAAGGGGTCATATTTGGTGGCGTCAACAACCAGGCAGTTGCGATGCTTGGCGGTGCGTTTTATGAATTAGTGCCCCACACCTAGATAGAGCCTTTGGCTCGCTTTTCCCAAGGGATCGGCTTGCCGAACATAGTGATGGGATGGTATGGGGAGGGTTGCCTACGCGGTTTGGAGAAGAGTACCACTTCTAACGTTTAATGGTCACTGTTCTAACCTAAGCAAAATATTTCATTAACAGTAGATGGTATCTGACGCAGGTATATACACTATGTTATCTAACTAAAGGCGTTCCCGAGGGTGGGAAATCATCCAATGACTGCTCCCGCTCTGGGTGGAGCGGAAGGGCGTGTCAGACTTTTACTGACTGAAACCCACCCGTGTTCCTTCAGTTACCTCGGTCCCGGTATCCCTTTCGAATTCTTCCTTTAGTATAGCGTCTAAACACGCAAAAAAATTATACCATTAAAAAAAAAACTCGAAAGCACAGATTTTTTATTATACAGGGTGTTAGGGTGAACACCGTTATCCTTGCAACCAGTGGTTTGGTTTCATTTATAGAACGTAAAATCAATGGAAAATTACAACTTTTTTTTTTTTTTTTTTAAACCTACATTTTACCACAAGAGACGCAAGTTCGTTGCCCTATGCGCTAGGGCAACGAACTTGCGTCTCAACACGGGCGGGGGGTACGGGATGTGACCTGACCGGCCGCGAGCGCGACCTCTCCCTCAGTCAGTCAGCTATTTCGCTAGAGAGCACGGTGTCGGATATAAACTTTTTAAAATATTTTAATGAAAATAACGTGTTTTTTTTGTTGTGTTCGGTCATTTATTTTTATATTTAAGTCAACTACCCATGGTTTGAATGACAAGAGTGTTTACCCTTACAGCCTGTAGTCATTTCTAAGATGTCGACTGCCTAAATGATCTAGTGGTCTGCTGGCCATGGAGTCCTAGGTTCGATTTCCAGGTCCGATAGATTGTTATTGTGTTATTGGGTACCTACTATCTGGAATTTCTCAGGCCCTTAGTCTGTATCGGAGTCAGGTTTTCCAAGTAGAACATATTAAAGGGTGTCTATGCCAAGGGACAAATGATGAACAAGGGGCATTTTATAGTCAAACCAAAACGCATACTGTATTCGTATTTAACGCAGTAGTCCAGAATAAAATGCTTCATTATTATTAATAGTCTTACAAGCTCTAAACAACGGCGTCCACCCGTGGCCATCCTCGGCGTGCACGTCACCTCCCTTGTTGAGGACGTACCGCAACATGTCCAGGCTGCAGGAGTCCACGGCGTAGTGCTCCACACGAAGACCGTTCAGGTCGCGACCCTGCAACATGTGTCTCTTAAAACGGTGAAAGAAAAGGAGAACGAAGAAAAGGACCCGCACGCGCTGTGTCCGTGTGGTGTAACAAGTTCTAACAGTAGGTACATTATAGGCTGATTTTGTAAGGGCAATCTATGTGATTTTACCTACTGTTCATTTTACTGCAGCAAGTTTTAACTAAAATATCCCTTTTCTACACTTAATTCACCCTTGGTAATAAGTTAGTTTAACAGATACCTACATCTAATTGAAGATAAATTCATAATTTTCCATGATTTCACATTAGGACTTAGGCGTTTACATGATAAAGAGTACGTTAAATGTAAATCTATGAAAATAGAAAAATACTAGTGTTATGGAGGTGAAGTGCTTGTGATACGATATAAAAGTAATAACACTCATCATCATTCTCCTGCCCTTATCCCAATTTATTTGGGGTCGGCGCAACATGTCCCTTTCTTCCATACTTCTCTATTAGCCGTCATCTCGGTAGTTACCCCCTTTCTAGCCATATCATCTTTCACACAGTCCATCCATCGTTTCTTTGGTCTTCCCCTACTCTTATAGCCATCGACATTCATACCCAAAACTTTCCTCACAACATTTTCCTCATTCCTTCGCATCACGTGCCCATACCATGACAACCGATTTCCGCACAAAAGTAATAACACTCATAGATAAAATAGGTACATATACAGGGTGTTAGGGTAAACACCGTTATCCTTGCAACCAGTGGTTTGGTTTCATTTATAGAACGTAAAATCAATGGAAAATTACAACTTTTTTTTTCTTTTTTTAAATCTACATTTTACCATAAGAGACGCAAGTTCGTTGTCCTATGCGCTAGGGCATCGAACTTGCGTCTCAACACGAGCGGGGGGTACGGGATGTGACCTGACCGGCCGCGAGCGCGACCCCTCCCTCAGTCAGTCAGCTGTTTCGCTAGAGAGCACGGTGTCGGATTGAAACTTTTTAAAATCTTATAATGAAAATGACGTTTTTTTTTTGTTGTGTTCGGTCATTTATTTTTATATTTAAGTCAACTACCCATGGTTTGAATGACAAGACTGTTTACCCTTACAGCCTGTATAGATATAATAGGTATCTTAGCCAGCTGGGAAATAAAACCAAGCTACTTAACAATTTTTTACTATGCTCCAAGCTAAAGCAGATTGTTAATGAGCCTACCCATTTTACAGACCATAGTGAGACACTTATTGATGTTGTGTGCACTGATGCCCGTGTGTGTGGGGTCTCTGTATCACACATTCCGGAGCTCGGTCACCACGCAATTATCTCTGTTGAATTAAATTTTAAAGTAGAGAAGCCATCTCCTCGTTGGATTACCTATAGGCCACTTAAAGACATCCTCCCCGAATTTTTTAATGACGACTTAAATAAAATGGACTGGGAACATATTGAAAGTCTGGAAGATGTGAACTCCATGGTTGCAATGTTTAATCAATACATTTTGACACTATTTGATTTGCATGCACCTCTTAAAAAAGTCTTAATTAAAGAGAAGTCTTATCCCTGGATAACTGACACTGTTAGGGAAATGATGAGGCTGCGTGACAAGTGTCACTTGAAGTCTAGAAACACAAAATCCGAACATCATATTAAAGCCTACAAAGAGCTAAAATACATTGTTAGAGCTGCTTTTGATAGTGAGAAGTGCGCATATTTTAAGAAATACATTAATAACAATATTAAACAACCTAAGAAGTTATGGAGTCACATTAAATCAACTATAGCCACCTCAAAAAAACCAGAGCACAGTCTGCCACATTTCTGTAACAACCCGGAATCAATCAATCAACACTTTTTGGATGTACCTGGTAGTGGTCAAGTCACAACTGCTGATTTAAGTTATTTTGAGCACCATAGACACGGTAACAGTCATTTCCAGCTTGAGCCGGTTCAGCAGGATGCGGTGCTGAGGATATTGCGCAGTCTCAAGTCCAATGCGCAGGGCTCTGACCATATTTCTCTGGAGATGCTGATGTTGACACTTCCTCGAACCCTTGCAGTTATTACGGCTGTAATCAACAGATCCATAGTCACCTCTTCTTTCCCTGATCTGTGGAAAATGGCAATAGTGAGACCAATCCCTAAAGTACCTAACCCCACTAGTGTGAAAGACCTCCGTCCAATAAGTCTACTGCCATGTCTGTCCAAGATTCTGGAAAGGGTTGTTTCTGACCAACTCAGGGCATATCTTGAGCAACACAGCATTTTGCCGCTAGCTCAATCAGGATTTCGCAGGGCCCACAGCACAGCGACAGCTCTCCTAGATGTAGTCGGTAACATTCTTGAAGCCAGAGATCAGGGTATGGGGACCCTTCTTGTCTTACTAGATTTTTCGCGTGCCTTTGACTCTATTAACACTTCACTTCTTCTTTCCAAGCTGTCTTATTATGGCTGTGACGTCGAAACGGTTAAGTGGTTTGAGAGTTACCTTAATAATCGCTCACAGTTTGTCCAGGTGACAAGCGACAGTGGAGATATCATGTTTTCTGGTCCGAAGCGCGTGGACAGGGGCGTACCGCAGGGATCGATCTTAGGCCCGCTTCTCTTTATTCTGTACAGTGCTGACATTACCAATTGTTTGATTAACACAAAGTTCCACCTTTATGCCGATGATCTACAGTTATACCTCTCCTTCCGCTCCCAGGATGCCACTGAAACTGTAAACAGAATAAATGAAGACTTGGAGAGGATCTCGGCTTGGTCCAGAAGAAACTCCTTAGTCCTGAATCCAAGTAAGTCCAAGTATATTGTGATGGGATCTAGGGATTTCCTGAACAAAATGCTTGCATGCAACTTGGACCTTAAAATTGATGGTTGTGGGGTGGAGAGGGTTTTGGAAGCTCGTAATCTTGGGGTAGTGTTTGACGGGCCGCTGCACTTTGAAACTCACATTCTTGAGGCTGTGCGCAACTGCTTCTACCGACTCAAGCTCTTGTATCGTGTCCGTCCATACATAAGTGTGGATATGCGTGTCATGCTATGTGAGTCACTTGTTCTATCCAAGCTGAATTACGCTGACACTGTGTATGGGGCGTGCATTCTCGGTAGAAGCGAAAAACTGATCCAGCGGGTGCAGAATGCTTGTGCAAGATTCTGCTACAATGTCCCACCACGCTCTCACATCACTCCATTTTTGAACAAGGGTAATTTGATGAGAATGTCAGCACGCAGAAAGCTTCACCTGGCTACCCTACTCTTTGGCACTATTCTCTCAAAGAAACCAGACTATCTTTATAAGAAACTGTCTTGGTCGCGCGATGTCAATAAAATTAAAACTAGAGCATCTTCATACCTCATGTTAGCCTCATCGCACAGAACTGCTGCATTTCGTGGCTGCTTCAAATTCGCTGCCTCCCGCTGCTGGAATGACTTGCCACCACCTTTTCGTGCTATAAAAACAGTTGGCACTTTTAGAAATAAATATAAACAACACTTACTACAATTACAAAAAGAAAACAGTCACTAAACTCACCCTGGGACTGCACGCAGTTAATATTGGTGACCGTAGCGAAGTGTTGCTTCTATCAGTGTTTATTCATGGTTATTGCGGTGAGGGTGATTGACATTGAGTCGTTTTCCTCGACTTACATATCACAACATACACAGTCAGTCTTAGACAACAACGATACATTTTTTTTTTTATCATATTTACACCACATTCATAACTTATCTATTAATATTTAATCGACTCTTACTCTTTTGAACGTTCATTGTATGATAAAAATACTTAATTATTATCACAGATCAATGTCCTGTACTTGTTCAATCCCAATCCCAAATTAGAGAAGGTGCGTATTTACGCGACCAGGTATTTACTAACAAGTACGCCGACCAAGTGCCGACCCGAAATACTTCAAAGTATTTTGCTCCGTTGACACTCGACGCGATTCTGCTCTTTATTTATATCTTGTTACGGATCAATGTTCTGTGAAAGTATTTTTATTTTAAAGGTTTGGAAGTATTTTTCTTTAAGACGCAATTCTGCTCCTTATTTATATTACATTACGACTTAATGTTCTATGCAAGTATTTTTCTACCAACAAGGCTTGGATCTTAAGGAAGTCCAACCAAGTGCCAACCCGAAATACTTCAAAGTATTTTGCTCCGTCAACACTCGACGCGATTCTGCTCCTTATTTATATTTGGTTACGGATTAATGTTCTGTGAAAGTATTTTTACTTTAAAGGTTTGGAAGTATTTTTTTTTGTAGACGCAATTCTGCTCCTTATTTATCTACCGCATTACGACTCAATGTTCTATACAAGTATTTTTCCTTTAAGGTTTTGGAAGTATTTTGTTTTGTAAACGCGATTGTGCTCTTTATTTATATAATGTTACGGATCAATGTTCTATGCAAGTATTTACTTCCACCAAGGCCTTGGTTGGAAGTTGGACGTATATTTTTTTGCATACGCGATTGTACTCCTTATTTGTATGACTTTACGGATCTATTTTCCATGCAGAAAGAAAATACTTGAAAGTATTTCAAGCCCTGGTTTTTGGCGCTGGTGTCTAAAGGTGGACGTACTTGAAAGCCCTGGTACTCGATTTTGCAAGTACGACCCATGTCTATCCCAAATATATTTATTGACAGCCATTACACTCATTACATTACATCATTGCATCGCCTGCGCCACAGAGCATGTAACTTTAGCCTGCGCTCGCGTCCCCTCGTTTGTCATAGACTAGTTTGTAGCATAGACAAGCGATGCTGGAGCGGGTGTGGGTCGACCGTAATATTTAGTTTATCGGTTTTCATAGTTTTACTTTGTGTTTATTATATTATTATTTTTTATTGTATATTCTATTATCTATTATATTATTCTTATTTTATTATCTTATTCTTATTATTTATTTTATGTCCGTAGATGTGTCCGTGGCATCACAGTGGGCCCTATCAGAATATCAGCGCTGCGGTACTTGTTTTACTGATTTTATAGATTTAATGTTTGTTTCTATTGTTATATTTCCTGTGCGTGTTCCAAATAAATTATTTTTCTTTCTTTCTTTCTTTCTTTTTTATTAAAAGCTTGTTTTAAAAAAGATTTTAACATATATTTTATTTTGTACTTTTTAGCATAATTAATACTGTTCTATCACCTTCAAAAATCCAACGAGCCCAACACTACGGGGCTATCTTGTAAGGTCGAGGAGTTCCTGTGGCCACCTTCTGGCTTCATCATTTGATCTTAGGCTGCACCTTTGGCTATAGTTCTTGTTCAAGGAGGCTATCTGGTTTAGTTGAGGAAATCCTATGTCGAGCATACAGCTCCATCATGAGATCCGGGACTATACTTTGGGTTAACGTACCTACCTACTTGTCAAAACAAATCCAAATGGTCGAAACGAAACAGGGCTACCTTCGGTTGAGGAGTGCCGTGACCACCTTGCGGCTCCATCATCAGGCCCTGGACACCATCCAGTGTAATAGCACAGTCAATACACATTTAATGAGTATAATACGATGGTGTTATCTTGTTTGGTTGAAGAGTTCCTATGGCTAACTTCCGGTTCCATCATCAGACTCTGGACACCACCTAGTGTAAAAGCACTTGTCAATACATAACCAATGAGTCCAAAGACGGTGGTGCTATCATGTCTCGGTAGTTATATAAGTATGCTAAGTTTCAGCTCAATCGGATGCCAGGAACAGAACAAGCTAATATAACGTTTGTAATAATAAAACAACACAATTTAATTGCTAATTTATAGTGCGTGTATCATCGCCGTGCAGTGAAAACTTCTTACAGAAAAATTAAATGTTTTTCTGTTTATTTTTGTTGTATAAAAAACCTCACCAAAAAATATTTATAACAAACGTGCACAGCTATAAGACGCTTCTAATACTTTCTATTTATGATAATGAACCTCGTCTGACGTTGAAATTGATATAGTTACAGTAATAAAAATGCTTTGTTACACAATGTAATTTTTGCAAAACCTTTCAAAACACCTACTACTTATTCCAAGTAAATATTACTGAACTGTGCACTATTTTACTAAATTATAATACCGATGAGGCCGCTCACTAAACTCTTTTAATCGGTAAACATCTATGTTAAATAACTAATTAGTTAATTGGTTTGGTGGGCCCAATCGCCGAACAAAAATACTATTTACATTTGGCCAGACAGTTTTTATCTACCCCTGTAAAATAACGTTTATTGCAATCACGAGGTTTTCACTACACGACGACGGGTTTTTTTATCTACGTGATTGAAACCGCAGGGCGCAGCTAGTGTAGCATAAAGCTTATTTATTCATGTTCACCTGAAAGTCGGCGCCTTGCTCCAGCAGCAGCTGCACGATGGAGACGAAGCCGTTGAGCACAGCGATGTGCAGCGCTGTCTGGCCAGTGGACGACGGCTGCTCGATCTCTGCGCCCGCGCCTAGCAGGAAACGCACCGTGTTTATGTCACCTGAAAAAAAAAGAATGATATGCTAAAATTGAAAAAAAAATGTTCATCACCTTATTTTCGTCTGCTCATTGCACGATAGAGTCGAGTCACTGCTTCAATCAGTTTATATGTAGAATATGGTAGAGTATCAGCTGGTAAACTGAAAATCATCATGTTCCGTGTGTCGAGTATTGATCAAGAGTTAATTACGGAACGGAACCGTTTTGTTGGGTCTCAGTGGTAATCACACTCACTGATGTGTTGACAATGGCCGTGACTATTTTGATCGTGTACTTTAGTAAATCAGTAGGTTTTTACGGTCACTTTAGTGTGTCTTTAGTTTAGTTATCTTTTATCGCGTATAAGTAATGCGCGAAGTACTAAGCAGAGGTGACCTTCACATCCTCATGTCACCGGATATTTTTAAATCCCATGCAAGCCTATTGCCATTAACTGTGCTCAAATCCAAATTGCGGCTGGAGAAATTTCTGATAGAAAAACCTACCGCTCTACAGTCGCGGTTGTGGCCCGTAAATGGACCAACGAGGCAGGAAGAAGCATTAAGGCACGGAACAGGCAAGTAAGTAAGACCCCACTAACCTGCCTTCAGCTTTCGTTACAAGAATTTTACAAATACAACAGATCGATACTAATAAGCATGCATACAACATTGTGTTCCTTTCAGGTCTCCGCGTCGGTTCCGGTGTCCTGGTGTAGCTCATGACGAATGAACGGCCCGGACCGGCTATTCTTACCGGATTTGTGTCGTGTCCGGTTCTGGAACGATCGATACCTTTCCTCACGGCTGTCGCGAGAGGTGTGAAGCCATTGCTCGGGTTCATAATACCGATTAGAGCTGGGCGTTCATCGAGCATGCCTTGCACCTAGACAAATACATTAGAAATATTACATATTTTAAGGCTGAGTTGGAACAAAAAGGTAAAAAATACAATAGACGTAGATATATTTAGTAAGCCATGCCGCTTAACTATTCTTCAAAAGTCATAAAAAACCCTGTAAGAAATCGACAAGTGTTTGTGCCCCTTTTTATAAATAAACGATTATTATTAATATATTAATAACAGAGTTAATTAAGGCGATATACACTATTCCTGCAGAGTTTTGCAATGCTCGTTGGATTGCAAAACTGTGCAGACATAGTTCACATTCATTTTCATGCAAACATGAATATGAATGGAAGAAAACCGTCAAGTTATCCTGAAGAAACAAATAATCTCTTTTCGCATCCCCCTCATGCATTAGGGTTATCCGCGAAATTCAAAATTGTAGGCCAATGCCAGCGGAATTAGACTTTTTTGAATTTCTTGAATCTCTGAATACCCATCCTTTTCGTTGACTCTTTTCATGCTTATTTTATCAGTATCCTAGAGTGCTACAAGGATCATTTGGCGCTCGAATGACGTTGGCATGGGGGCGCTGTTGGTAAACTTTTGTGACAGAGTTTTGTGAAATGTATTGAAAAAGAAAACAAGATGGTGGCGTTAATTCTGATTTTGGCTACGCATCAAAAAAAGGTCCTTGGACTATAAGCAGTACCTGTTTGATGTATCCACATCGCACCGCCATGCAGAAGCACACGGCGGAAGTGCCGTCGGTCTCAGTGCTCGACCACGTCGGCTCCGACCACTGAGACTCCAGCCATTTGTTACCTCCATTCCTGACTTGAACCAATCTGCTCAGACAGAAAAATAAGTTTTTCATTAATGCACTGTTTTTTTTTTTTTAATTAGATATTAATATAAAATGTAGGTATGCATTATATCAAAAAGATACTGGCTGAAAATAAAAATCGGCTGTATAAAACAGACTTGGTGAAAAAAAAAACAAATGACGCGCATTTTGTACCATTGTAAAACTTTGATACCTACTTCATAATGAGCAAGAAAAGTAAAAAAAAAATGAAACTGTCTATTTCAATTTTTTTTAAACTTTTCTTGCTAAATGTGAAGTATCAAAGAGATTACGCACCTTGCTAAAGTGAGTATCTAGTAAAGTCGTGTTAATTTAACGACATAACCCTCGTGCATTAATAACTCACTTTGCGCTCGATGCAACAATCTACTATTTGACACCGAAGTAAAGTGTTGCAAGGAGGAAAACTTTAATGCCCCTAGATATTTTAATTCTTTAAAATGGTTATGGCTCTACTTAGTAGTTTCCATGAAAAATAATGTTTTCAAGATTTACATAGTTAACTAACAATTTTCAAAAAAAAATGCGCAATTTTCCCGCTATCTATGTCGAGACTACAAGCCGGTGCTTGTCAAGCAATGTTAACCGTCTAGGGACCACTATAAGACTTTGCGACGGAATTCGGTTGTATAACGATCGCTATCTATGTCGCGAGACTGCAGTCCCAGGTCACACGCATGCCGGTTGTGAGTACTACTCACTTGGCCTTTCTGGAAAACATTATCAATAAGGTCATATGTCCTCTTTGGGCGTCCCTTCCCGGCGTTTCCACTCACATCTGCCTTGTAAATAATTTTGTTAGTCGCCTTTCATTCCTCCTCTCATCGTGACCAAACTATATAAGCATAGACTCCTTTTCAATTCTGTCACTACATCTTCGATTAAACCACACCGTTCCCTTGTCATATAATTTCTCAGCCTATCATTCATAGTCACGTCACATATGCTTGGCAAGGAACGCATTTCCACAGCATTTATTCTACTTTCATGCTTCTTTTGCCACACTTCACTTCCATATTTATCGTAGGCACCAGCACACCATTGGGAACAGTCAGTCGAGTCTTTTTGGACATCGTGCATCGACTGGTTGGTCACAATCGCATGTATAGCAAGCACCAGTCACTTTATTTCCCGCATTTACTCTCCTTTCTACACCTTTATCAATCTTTCCATCCCTTGTAAACAGACTCCCCAAATATACTAACTCACTTACTTGTTCCACACTCTTATCATTTATTTTCCCATCACACCGATACATCCTCTTCTCTTTCAAACACTACTTACATACTTTCGACTTCTTCTCATCTTATATGCTTCATCCATCACAGTCGCCATGACTTGTAACTGTTCTGCTGACGATGCAAGTAGAACTTGATCATCTGCGTAGAGAAGGCATATGCCTTCCATAGCCATTCGTTGCCTGCCATATGGCAGGCAACTCATTCATGCTTAATCCACACACACCCTCTTTCAAATCAATCAGACAACTATCCATGAAGGCGAACAGCCACGATCGCTACTTACACGAAAAGCGACTTTAATTTATAATAGTTAGAGATAGAAGAATATATTTTCAAAATCCAATAGCTATTTACCGCGTTTCCTTAATTTCATTCTGAGCATCTCCGCTTTCTTCTGCTTTTCGACCAGTATCAATAGATTGTGCAACGCTTGCGTCACCTCGTCCTCTGTCATGACTGTTACTGTCAGCACTCTTTTCTTCTCTCTGCTTATTAACTGCCCTCATCTTCTCATACACAGAAGCTTCATCACCATAGAACTGTATCGCTCGTTCTGCGAGAGTTGAAACGGCTGTGGCCTTCACTATGACTCTCAGGCGGAATTTGTGACAATGTCTTGAAGCTAAATTGTCTATTTCTTTCGATGTTTTTCCTCCCCTGAAACGTTATGATTGTTTGGACTTTATAAAGTTGGCGATATGCTATACTTGGCGTAATTTATTTAAATATTCAGTTAATTAATAAGCGAAATTGTTCTATAATGAAAAAAACATTTTTGAGGGCCAATTAATTAAAAAGTTTTATCATAAATAAGTACAACTTTTTAAGCTAAATATGTCTTCTGCACTTTGATGTATAATTACTTTTCTTAACATTTTAATACACACACACTATTTATAAACTCTTACCTATACACGACGACCCAAGGAGGTATCTTTTCATTCTTCTCCAGCCGGTACAATAGCTGATCGGCGATGAAGTGGAACGGTTCCACTCTATTCCAGTCCAGGGTAATGGAGAACTTAGTCTTCTTCAGCACCTCAGGCCCCGGGGGCGACCAGTTCGTGAATTTGTCTACTAAGAACGCTTGGAGAATCATTGTGAGCTGAAAATGTGTGGTAAGGACCATGAAAGTTATGGTTAACTTTAAAACATGCTCCCGATGTTCATCCATAATCAGAAAGAGTTGCTTTAATATTAGTTACGCCTATTGCCAAATATGGATATAATAGCTTAATTGAAAACACAGAGCATGTCACATGTAATCAAATCACAATTTCTCTTACCAATGTCAACGAAATAAAAAACAATATCACACGAAACCAAGCATTTTCCTGCAATTTTTCCGAATCAAATCACGCACGACACTGTTTGAAACGTTACACAAATAGCAGGAGGTATCAATAAGGAGAATCCCTCTGTAGTAGGTACATTTGTTTCCTTCGGTCGCTGTTCGAAGTTTGATCGATGATCTGCGGTCGCTCTGCACTCCTGGTACCCGTGCTTTATGTAGAAACTTGTAAGCATCGTGTTCCACTGAACTAATGGAATTAGTTGTGTCCGAAAATTATTTGGCTAAAGTAAACTTTGGTTAGATTAGGTGGTTAATGTTTTTATCAAGGTATGGTTAATATTGTTTATACCATGCCCCCTCTAAAAAGCTTATTCTATTCACTGAAAACAGTGAATAAAAAGCACTTTTAATCACTGTTTTGGTGTTTGAATTTAGAACACCAATTTGTTCGAACTCCATCTCAATGATATACAAACTCCTATTTGATTTGATTTTCGAACAGGAGTTTAGCATTAGAATAAAGACTGGTTTGTGTTCTTTGCTGTCATTAGTAAATGGGCGCTATTTTAAATATTGTAAGTTGTACGAACAAAAAGTTTAGGGTTACTTAATAATAAATCGATTGAAAATGTTTTCAAGTGATGATGTGTTAACACCTGAGTTTATGAAAGAGAGGGCGGCCGATATAGTAGAAAGCTTGCTAACCAACAAATCACGGCTGGTTTATATTAAAGCCTACGATGAGTTTGAGTGTGAGTTTGTTTGTTTGAGTAAATGGAAAAATGAAAATCAAGCTAACCACATTTTCAGAGTCTGTTTTCCTAACTTATTTTAGTGAGTTGTCGAAAAAAAAAGAAGTCATCGACCTTATGGAGTATGTATTCTATGCTACGGTGTAGGTACTATAAAAACAAGGCATAAAATTGACATAACAACATAATCGAAGTTGCATGTTCTTTTTCTCGTAGTCATGGTATAAAGTATAGTATGCAACTCTTGAATAAAACGGATTTATATCGAGGGCCATGAATCGCTTGCGTCGTTCAGGATTCTAACACTTGAATCATCCCCTACGATCGTGATTCAATCATCATGAGTCACTCCCTACGGTCGTGATTCAGTCATTAGAATCCTTCACTTGCTCGTGATTCACCTATGGCCCTCGCTTTAAATCCGTCCTTTATTCACTAATTGCATAATATACTATTATACGTTTTCAATATTTGTGGTGGTTAGTATCTTTTATGCACCTTTAAGGGTCCTATTGAAAAGGGTATCGGTTTTCCAACCTCATTAAGAAAATCCTTTTGTTTGAAAAACATTTTCCATATTATCATGATATCCTCTATATAAGCCGAGTTTGACTTGCTATCTTCATCGACATCTGATCACGTGCAACTTGCGCTACGATTTAAATAAGAATGTCTTCAACTTCATTGTCTTGCCATGTTTACGTCTTCGCGTTGTAATTTGTACAGTGCATGGTTTCCGGGAGTGTTTCCTCTGTTAGGTTTGAAAGGCTGAGTTTGCAGTTCAGGTTTATAGAATTTCGCCCCTGCTTTTATTTTTAGTCCTAACTTCTGCAAAGTCACAGTCAAATGACCTTGGAAATGACACTAGCAAGTCCATAGTTAATGGCAGAAAAAGGCAAGTCTTGTATCACCAGTTGTGGGTAGTCTACCCTATGGACTGTTGAACCGCTACCTAGTGGTTACTGTCCGCCCGCTGGTGGCCGATTCTTGAGGCCATGTTTGACGTAAATTTTGGCCATCTAAGTAATTCAAACTGTGACACAATTCAATAGTATCAATTATTCGTAGGCCCGTTGCAAGTTACAGATCACTGCAATAAATCAATGCATCCACTTAAAATCTTCTTAAAAAAATTTGTTAAAAACTAAAACACGCCTACTGAAAAATCTGTCTCTAAAAAGTATGAAACAAGAAAATATATTCACATCTGAAATTGTTATGTACAAACTATCAATTTATAGTGATTATTTCCCCCTTCCCCCCCTTTTTAAATACTTGTACATTATTATTATTTTAGTGTTAGATGTATAAGAATGTATATGACGGCGTCAGCGATGGCTGAGCGATGGTACCGTCACGCGTCATCATCACTCGATTCGGTGGTACGGACTCCATAGTGCAGGTTTACAATAAAACATGATGATACAGCAAATCAGTTTGTATTTCACTTTCAGAACAATAATCATAGTAGGTACAATACTAATAACGTTCACGCACTGCTTTCCACGTTCGGGCACACCGACAGTTTCGCATAGGAGAAGTGGAGGTCTGATTCCGTTCGTTGCCTTTAGGAGTGAGACGTATTTATCGTCACAGATAGAAATCACAGATATTAAAAAATAGCAGATAGCAATTGCTCCAAACGATAAAAATATCTGTTACTCAAAATCACAGATCCTCAAGACTGTTACCGCGGCTGTTACTGTTAAAACTTCGGATACGATTTTCGACTTTAACGAAAAGAAATAAAGAAGATATTCAATTGAGTTAAATACGTATTTATCATCCGTACAAAAATAACAGGCTGTTATTTGACAACAGATAGATACGATTTTCGACTTTAAACCAAAAGAAATAAAGAAGATATTCGATTGAGATACGTATTTATCGTCCGTACAAAAATAACAGGCTGTGATTTAATAACAGTATTTGGGGTCTGTTATTTTTTTGTCACAGTCACAGTGATCACAGATATCGTGTTTCACCTGTTACAACCCATCTCTAGTTGCCTTCACAAGACTGACCCGTAAGTGACTCGTCGCTCAGCCACTTCCCTTACCACGACTCTGTCCACGTGACTCCCCACTCTAGCGAGCGCGTCACGGCGTTTACCCTCACCTTAGTACTACAATAATCAATTGAGAGACTATTATCGCACAACTTTTTTATTCTGCGACATATATTATTAAATTACTGTAAATGAAATACAAGTCATTATAATATATCGTCTGTTAAAATTTAGTTCACTGCTCAATTTTTTACATATATGAAATAAGGGATTTATCATTTAATTTTTTTTCTGAATTGAAAAATATACGGCAACGGAAGTCCGTTGAGTGTTGTTCATAGGATTCAACTAACGTTTGGGATATTATGTGAAATTGAAATATTTTTTTAAGAAAGAACGTAAGCATATAGGTATAAAACCTCTATCATAAAAGTACCTACAATCTCAAGATTGATTACTCGGAGATATGAATGTAATAATGTTGCAAAAGCAATTTTCCTTATGTCTGTTGCATTTTCCAAATCCGCGCTCATTTGAGTGCCAAAAGCGAAGTGTTGTGGACGAAGAAAAATGTTCAGACTTCACTCCCCTTCTGCCCGCCCCTATTCTTGCCCCTCTCACCCCCTCTGTGAAATCCCGCGACCTTACATAACACGGATCCGGAATCCCAGAATTGTTTACACAGAATATTTATACCGAAACGGAATATTAACTGGCACAACAGAAGAGAGTTTTCAATAAAATAACGGTGATATTTGTAGCTATTATCGGATCAGTTTGGAATTAAGTCAGGAGCTGCGAATTGTTTTTTTTATTATTTTTCAGCGAATGATAATAATTTATGACTGCAGCATTTTAGTGTTGCATTTATTTTATTTTCAATTTGATATGGTTTTAGCTTATCTCAGCTTATGGCAGGAGCCTCCGCTATCCATTCTAGATAGCTCAATGACTGAGGTTTATGTCTCGTTACCGACCAGTACCTACCCTAATTGCGTAACACACTTTCAATCACTATCCGAGAGTTTTGAAGGGAATTCCTAATCCATTGCTTTATAGGAGGTCGTCCGCACAATATTGGGAGATTTACTTTGTTATTTTAAGACTTAGACTTACACAGCCTTCATAAATGTTTTGCTGTTATCTATAATATAAGTAAAGAGCTCTGTATTTTTTCAAAATTGTAGGCTCAGTAGTGGAAATGGTCAATTTTCACATATTATCCTTAAAGGTCTTTATTTAGATATAGGAGAGCTCTGCTCTGTGACCGGCCCAAAGTGCAGGTGCTGTGCTGAGGTTGCTGATGAGGCTGAAAGCGATGACCAGGAATGCCCGTTCGCTCGAGTAGTTGCACGAAGGCTGCGTTGACGATCATACTCGGAATCACCAATTTAGAGGTATGAGGACTGTAGGACTTTGTGTGACGTCAGGATTTTATGTGACGTGAGGTCATTGATGCGTAGTTTGCATGCGGCGATGTAGATGCCGCCACAATAGGGATAAAAGGTATCCTAATGTCCTTCTCCAAGTCATGGTTTACCCACGTCCTAATCCGTTCAACCGTTTTAGCGAGAAAGCGTAACAAACAAACTCACATTCGCATTTATTTATTAGTTCGGAAGGATTAGGATAACAACCTTCACCCTCAGACTCCCATGACTGCCCATAATCCACCAATCGAGATACCTTATCACCACTAACTGGCTCTTCAAAAGGCTCTATCAGCCTCATCTTTACTTCACCTAGAGCGGATCGCTGCAGTTAAACGGCTCTTACAGTAATTACAGCGACTCTACCGACTGAAGTAGGTATAGCCAATTGAACTTGACCCCAAAACACTGACCTTGGTCATAGACTCATAGAAAAAGTGTAGACACATTGACTGTCAACATGGAAGGCAACAGAGTGAATATAACATGCTTTGTTTAGTTATGTATAATATGTATTTGTTTATGTACTTAGATGGTTATTTGATTAACGTTGACATTTATCAAATACTGTCTTTACAATAAATATTATCAATGATAACCTATCTTAGGATATCAGCTGTTCTACTAAAATAATCACGTTATCCATGAGAGTACTTATACAGAAGTAAACAAATAATGTATTATGCATACTTCATTACAGAGACGCTTGGTCTGCTAATGTTATCTCACTTCTGATGCGACCGGGAAGTACTCGCGCGATTCTTATCTCCCATTGTGCTACAATATCGGAATCAAGGAAATGATAATACCTCCTTACTTTAAGAGAACACCAAGCGTCTATCGTTGGCAAATCGCAGTAATTTCGCTGCCACGAAAAATAATACGTCATAAATAAGTAACATTGGTTCGTTTGAAATGATTGGTGTAAAGGAAACGTAACGCGGCGATGGCGGGGCTATCGATCCGCGCGGCCAGTCGGCGCCGGGCCATCGCGCGAAGCGCACGTATCGCGTCGCCACAAATACACGAATAACCTCACTGGCCACTCGCAGTCGACACTACGACCACACGGACATCAACATCTATCGGTAAGTATTTGCAATACAGCCTTTAGGAAAACTACCGAAATATACCGCGCGTGATGACAAACAAAATCATTTTCCATGTAATAGTGAGTGTACACGTAATACATATAAACAAATATGATCTTCCGTAGTGGATGATCCGCTACAAGTAACGTCGTGTATTGACCGCAGTAGCCTGTGCACTGTAGTGTACTAATTACATTACGTGATAGAGGAATTGTGAGTCATGCCTAATGTTGTGCTGTACAATTGTACATTAATAATAAGCTAGCGTCACACGGATTCGCGCGCGTTTTGTGAACAACTGCAACGTTTTTGTAGCTGTAAAACAGCAAGGTTCCTTGCACCTGATAAAGTTTTTTTGAAGTATCTTTGTGTGATAAGCTAATAACAGTTACAGAAGGTTGCATAATATGCTATTTTTGATTGAATTTACAGGTTTTATTTATACAAGGAATATGCTATATCCATCTGTGTAAATATGTCACCACACCACCTTAATATTATCCCTTGAAACTGAAAAGTGCGCGAATCCATTTCCAGAAATATTAATTAGCCTGAGCCCCTACTCAATCATTTTGAGCAACGTAACGTATAAAAACCTCTACATTCTAAACTTCACTCAACGAATTATGCTATGGTTTTCTTTCAAGTGTTTTCCTAAAACATTACCAAAACCATAAAACCGAATTTTATTTGTGTCTCACTAACAATCTGCAATTAACGAAACTGTACCAAACAATGAGTATAAATAAGTACCTCAAGCACCATTGCCTTCGGTTTACGTTCATTTGGGCGCAAAGCAATCGTCCTAATCGCTGGCAATAACATATTTTAATCGGCGACCCGAGTCCTTGGTGCCTTGCTTCGCTTGACCCGACCCTGCCCGAGAGCTGCCCGAGCACTGCCCGATCACTGCCCCGGGAATTCAGCCGAGCAAAGAGTTTTTAGCAAAACAGTAGGTACACCCGAACGATTAAAGAGAATGTCTAGCAAGGTTCCGAAGGTCATTACAATCGAGAACTAGCCTACATTCATCATCATATACATACATCCGGGAGCTAGAGATGAGTTCTATCTCTTATGCAATTAGGAATGTCTCAGGGAGCTCTCGCATTCTGGATTCCCAGTTAATGGCAATAGGCTCACTCCCAAAACATAATCATAACTAGCGAAATGTATGTACTTTACACCTTTGCTTACCTACTTTACTTTAATTTACTTTTCGGATTACCCCTTTATTTCTTAACACAATAGAAGGCAAATAAAAATGATCAATCTATCATTGGTACCGTCATTTTCCATAGAGTAATGAACAAAGGATCCTACATAATATACCTCTAGAGACCGCAGTACAAAGTCCTTAAATGATTCAGCCTCAAAATCAAAATATTTTATTCCACATAAACCTACATAGGCACTTATGAAACGTCAGAAGCTAGGTGCACGGTTCCAATTGGCCGTTTCCTATGGAGAAGAGCCGGCAAATTAGAAGACCTATATCTTGGAGTATCTTGTAGATATTTGAGTACAGTTAACACACGCTATGGTACAGCTGATCCTTGTCATTGCCCCCGAGTGTACTGCCTAAATCGCGCGAGAACAAAACAGCTGACGCACACAATATGGCCTCCCTATAATTTACGGCCATTACTTTATAGGCGTTGGGTATGTTCGAAGGAAAGAAGCAACTTTTTATGCTCTAGTATAGTAAATTACAAGGCTATCAGTTTCCCTATGTGAAATAGTAAATGATCTCTCATCTATCAAGGTACAAGTGCCACATTTAGCAGTGGTAGTCAACTATCTGATCTTACCATTAACATCAGTCTAATTATCCTAGCTGGACACAGACAAAGGTCTCTATTTTCATGGCAGAGTGTTGGAGAATATGGGAGTCTAGATTTCCATAAGCTGCTTTCTATCACTGTCTCATTGATTGAATGGTCGCAAGCATGCAAGACTGTTGCGATTGAGATCTAGTTTTCAATTCAATAATATATGAGGCCTCTAAGAAAATTTCAGACACAGTCTGGAGTCTGGGTTTAATTCCGGTTGATGGCAATGGGCTCGCTATAACATGGGATTTGAAACAATAATCAGGTTTTATTGAGGCTACAATCTGGTACTAGAGGAGCTCCTTGTTACAAACTGTAATCAGCCACTTCTAAGTAGATTGATTGAAAATAAAAAACCCTGGACAGATTCCGCAGGCCGTGTCTGTGTCTAGGATTATATGCCATTAGTAACGCTCAGACGCTCAAATGAAAGGCTTTCACTCAAACTCTGCAATTAGTAGGCGATATGAATTATAATAATTAAACTGCGTCGCTCTGATCAAACATGTGCCTGATCTAGTCGTTGTTTCGATACATTTTCGCATGTGCCGTGCGTCTTAATTAAGCCCGATGGAAGGGCCCTGGGATAAGTGAAGGGTGAATGTTTTAAGACTTTTAGCGCTTTGTTGGGGAAGGACAGTCAGTGATGATGGCTGCGATAGTACGAATACTGTCCAGAATTCAATGAATATTGTAATAATTATAATGCTTAACATTCAGCACGCTTTATAAAAAAAAGATAATGACATTAACAAAACAAATTCTTTAAAAAACAACAAACCCGACACACTGTAGGTATTTTAGGTTAGTTGCCTGTAGTTTTAGGCCTGCAATACGTTAAAAAAAAAACAAGTTTAATGCTTGTTTTTACAAGCTTTATAATAATTAGCTTGCTCTTTTCGTATGTATTTCCGGTTACTCCAATTGTCATCCATTTTTCAAGCACTTCCTGGCATCCGATTGTGCTGAAACTTGGCATACTTATACAACTACCGAGACATTTTTCTCTTTTCAGTTATATTTTTGCAGTCGGGTTTGTTGTTTAAATTGTAAATAATTTGTTTTATATCAAGCTTTTTAGTTTGATTAATATACAGGGTGTAAAAGGACCCATCGCATACGCATTCTGCACATCAAATTAAGTAACATTGCACTAAAATAATTTCTGGGAAACGACTTTTATTTTTGGTGTGAAAAATCGCTTTTTACGAAAGTGCGCAACGTAACGCAAGCTAAACATTGTGTTAATGGTTGCATGTAACGGTTAAGGTTTCGTGGGGGTTTTTTAAATTAAGTTATAACATTTAAAACTTATTTTATTATAAGCCTGTGTTGTCCCTCTACAGGGCAAAGGCCTCCCTTCCTCCTTTCCACTCCTCTCTGTCTTGAGCTAGTGTGTGTATGTACCGATCCTGTCTGTAGGCGTTAAGGTCGTCTCGCCAAATATATACAACTACTGTGCCCCGCGGTTTCACCCGCGTAAGATAAGATAAGATAAGATTTATTTATTTGTATAAACATGGTATACACACACAAGAGCATGCAAGATACATTATTAATTTAATAAGTTAATTAAGTTAATCAGTTACATTATAGTCCAATCATGTTTAGCCTTATAATATATTAGCGTACAAATATTTTAGTCACATTACTTACTACATATTATTATAATCAATAGACTTCAGTATTATAACTTAATAAAATTAATGTTAGACAAGTCTTTCATTTAAAAATTCAGACACACTATAATAAGCTTTTTGCGATAAAAACACTATCAACTGACGTTTGAACGCATTGATACTTAGCTTCTTCCAACGCTTAGGTAGCTTGTTAAATATCGTAGGTCTCGATCCCGTGGGAATATAGGGATAAAACGTATCCTATGTCCCATTGCAGTTCATGGTCTATGCGTGTGCCCATCCTCTCCTCGCGAATATAGGGAACGTCGCGCCGGCGTCGAACGGTTCGCGTATTGCATTTTTATAATCATGAATACTTCGAAATTAAACGTCCGATTCGAATGAATTAAAAAGTATTTTGCTGTTACATAAATACCCTTGATGTTAAAACTATTTATTTGAATAAGAATTAATATTATGTTGATAAAACTCCTTCGCAAATAATGCATTAGTTTCCAACAAATTTGATTACCATAAAAAATGGTTATAGTGAGTCAATCTTAAAAGATAGACATATGCTGTCGCCGACTTTTTTTTTAAACTTTTAAAGAGGAACAATTCCATCATACATGATATTTGCGTAACTTAAACAGGTTACGCAGCGCACGCAACAGAAGCTCTCAAAAAGGAATAATTTTTCCCGATTTTGCAACATTTTTCATTTATGCTCGGCTCCTATTGGTCGTAGCGTGATGTTATATAGCCTTCCTCGATAAATGGACTATCCAACACAAAAAGATTTTTTCAATTCCAACCAGTAGTTCCTGAGATTAGCGCGTTCAAACAAACAAACAAACAAACAAACTCTTCAGCTTTATAATATTAGTATAGATTAGTATAGATTATCACCCCCAAAATGTTAAATAAAAATAAAAATAACTAAAACCCGGAGTCACACGGAATCAGTTCGACACCGAGTAACACGACGTGTGACTCCGGATTTTTAATTTGTCTGTCTGTGATGTCTTGTTTATACCTACCTTTTTAAATGGCGTTTTCGTCGTATTTGGGATTTAGTTTTCATAACTTTTTAATCAAATAGTTATTTATATATAATCGAACAAACTATTTTAGTTAAAAAAAGACGTCATAAGACTCATACTGAATGACTGCCAACCCACCCCATTGTGCCACCACCTGCTTCCTGCGGACAGGCTCCTCCCGTGGTACTGTACCAGATGACGGATGTTCTTCGGAAGGTTGTCAAGTTATTGCTCACTGTCAATAAGTTTGTCGGATCGAGGTCACCCGCCCGAGGCGCGCCATTGTTCACATTTGTAACTAAAGATATGGTTTTCAGGACGTTAATATTCTTCTTGTTACTAGCTGAATTTTGGCTTTGATACATAAAATTAACATTCTTCCCGTTTACTTATATATTTTTTGCTGGACATGAATATAAGAATAACTTAGTTCTGGCTCTGCAGTTTCTTATTGTTAGTCTTCTCTTCTTTCAGCGAAGAGATAAGATGCTCATTAAAGTTAATAACGGGGCTGATAGTCCAAGGTGCGTCAAACGTACCTACGTCAAAAACGCCTCAGGCATTTACATGGTTAAAATAAATTGCAAATTAAGTATATAATACATTCATCTAAATTGATTGAAACTGATCATAATTATGTATAAATTCTGCTCATTAACTTTAATCAGTCTCTTCCCAGAATGGTTACAGCTGAAACAATGACACAAGTACTTAATGTATATAAGTGTGGGTGAAAGCTAATTAAACATTTTCCACGAAATTACTAGGATTTTCCTATATCTAATCATGACTGTGTTATGTTGCTTTGTGAGAGTGTGTATAGTACCAACCTAGTTATATGCGAAAATATGAATATCAAATACAAAAAAATAAGAATAAATCACATTGCATCTCGAGAGTCGCGGATAAAATGCAATAAGTGGTTACTAATTGTTAGGAACACCAAGATCATTCAGTCAAGGTCATCGTCATCCCAGCTTACGGAATAGGTACATCATCGTGATGCGTGTGCCAATTCGCATGAAATATCTGAATACTCGCGCAATCAATGAAACTATTCATCGTGTCATAGCAGATGTAATTATATGCTAAGATATTACTGTGTATAAAGTGTTCCCTATGAGGTTATTGAATGAAAATTATCACTGAAGAATGCATGTGCAGTGTACTCATCATAATTGTCACCAACATTCAATTCAATATTCTGGAGAAAATCACATTAATTGTTAATTTGCTCTAACTAAATGTTTATACATCGTTCCACGTGATTGTACATCGGGTTACTTCTGTGAGAAGTTGCACGTATTTTGTCTCCATTGACGGGGTCTGTTCTTAAGAATTAAAGGATTAAGGAATTAAGTCGTCAATGCAGTTAAAGTCTCCGTAGCGGAACCCCTTGGGTGTCGCGAAGACGGGGGAAGCGGGGGGGGGGGGGGGGGCTTTGTTGACTTTGCGAACAGTTGGTAATTGGATACATTGAGTTTTGTCTGTTCTTGAAGGTAATTATTTCTTTCAAAATACTGAAAATATTTATTCTCTCCACTGGATAGTTTCTGAATTTCAATTTTAGGTGTAGTTTTCTAAACTAAATCATAAACATTAGAAGCATAAACAGTAGAAGATCGCTTTTTTTGAAGGAGCTCATCCTGATTACAAAACAGTGTTACTGAGTAGGTACCAGCTTGTAGGGTATAAACAATGATTATAACTAGGGTATAACTAATATTGCAGGGGACCACTTACCATTGGGTGGAACTATACTTAAAAAACATTTTAGAGCATAATATTCTCAACTTGTTCTCGTGAAAATATTTAATAACCAGGAAGGTACCTACCGTAGAATATTTTTATACATAATATACTTTGTATCCGTACAAGGGAATGTCTTTGATATTGCTTTCTTACATATTCCGTCCGACATCAATAAAATGTACGCGATCTTTGCTAAAATGCAATTCAGAGAGAAGTATTCTATCTGAGACTGTCAAAGGACTAGGTCTGAGCGAATGAAATGGATGCAACATCATAATATTATTTTCAACACACTTGCTCGTAAAGTGGCTCTTATTGAAACGCTTTTAGGTTCATAATGCAGTGTATTATGGAAGCGTGCTTTTTATTTGCGGTAATGTGCGCCACGGATAAGTATTTACTAGTCGGAGTAATGACATGCCAGTATGGAATTAGTAAGTACTATCATGGCAGCATGGAATTTGTATCCAATAGAAATTGGTTTTGGTGAAGCTTTTTACCAAAGACAAGCGCTCAAAAGCAAGTTTTTATTTAAAAAAAAAAGAACCATAAGCAAACCAGTGGCGTTTGAAGTACCTGCGTCGCATAGGTCGGGAGCGGACGGCCGCTTGTCATCACTGCGTGGACTGCTCCGAGGACACGGCCCAACATACGCTTGAGGAGTGCTCAGCTTGGGCCCAACAGCGCTGTGCCCTCGTCTCAACACTTGGTACGGGTGATCTTTCGCTTCCGGTTGTGATTCAGTCCATGGTCGGAAGCGAAAACGCGTGGGATGCTGTCGCTTCTTTTTGCGAGGAGGTGATGCATGCAAAGGAGGCAGCGGAGAGGGAGAGAGAGCATACCTCTCATTCCACCCGCACCAGAAGAGCAGCCGGGCGTCGAAGGGTGATTAACGATCTCCGGCCACCATAAGGAGGGGCCTGCGGGCGGCGAAATTGGGTTATTGGTCTAAGCTATAATATGAAACATTAGTAACATCCGAGTGGTTTTCTTTTAATGAAAAGTTGGAAACTTCTTGTGCAACATTTTAAACTCAGTTTGTATATTCTTTATTAATATTTATTTATTTTTATTAATTTGTCCTTAGGATATGATATCCCCGTGTTATGCTTAAAACTGGCATAATTATCCTACTAATATTATAAATGTGAAAGTTTGTGTGTTTGGATGTTTGTTACTTAATCACGCAAAAACGGCTGAAACGACTTGGATGAAATTTGGCGAAAAGATAGTTTACAACCTGGATTAACACATAGGATACTTTTTATCCCGATATTCCCACGGGATCGAGACTTACGCGGGTGAAACCGCGGAGCGCAGCTAGTAATTATATATGCCGTACTTATCTAATGGATGACATGACTGTATAGTCTGTGTTCGGCATGATACCAGCACATCGGCTGTCGTTGTGAACAGCTGTTTTGTCCCACACCGCATTTTCAGTATAAATATTTTAATATTTTGTTATAATTTATTTCAACGTTCTGCCAATATTTTGTCGAGAGCAAATTTAATATGAGTCAATCCGCCTAGCCTTTACCTAACAAAATGAATGAGTGATAGGTAAGTAATTGCGTTTATAAATCTAGTGCATTATTATAATTAGCTATTGGTGGTTTACAGTCCAAACCACCTTTTTAGCAATACATAGGTTTGCACTAAGTTTATTAATACATATAACATAGGTTTGCACTAGGTTAGGACGCGATCTTAGGCGCTGTTTGATTAGAAACAATCACGATTTACCTCCTTGACTACGGTATACCAATTTGCATCCGCAACAAATCCTTTTACAGTTCCGATCAATTCCGGAATACTTAGTATTTTTTGTAAAAGAGAAGATTTGTATGACTTTGTTACTTATAGTAACAAAGTCATACAAATCTTCTCTATTAACTTAGTGCATACCTATGTCAACAGCTACACTGCTTTTACTTTAAAGAGTTTTAATGAACATCTTTTCGGTTTTGAATTTTAAAGCACAATTATGTTTTAAATAATACATAACCTAACTTTATTTTGCAGTTATTGTACCTACCCCTAATTACAAAAACAAAATTGAAATTGTGAGAATGAAACGGATCATTAGAATATGTATCTATATTTTAACTGCATAATTGCATCAACATCCTCTTTGTCGATAATAATTATTACAATACGGCAGGTATAACTTGGCAGGTCTGAACATAGGCGCATATAACTTTCGCGCATGTTCCTAAAAAATGTTACTGGCACAGCCCTCTTCGCGAAGTCGAGACCTGCCAAGTTATATCGGCCGTATTGTACTCTATCTTTGTTATGATGTTTGATTTGTATGCAATGAATGTTTCACTTCCTAAACAAATCACGCGCCTATTACACGCTAATCCGTACAAATCTGCGTCTCTCGCTATAATAGCTATTTGGTTTATCACTTCCACTTGGCGCGCTGTCGTGCATCGATCATGACACACCGCACACTACCTAACACTCAGTTATTTAGTGCTTACATAATAATGTGTGACGTGTTTAAAGTGTTCGCCAGTTTGTCATCTCATTTTACCAAATGTCATGATACTGAAAATTCCCGCATAAATCGTCTTAGCGTGCTTAACCTTCCGGAGATTGCAGGTGTGATGTTATATTATTTAAATTGTGTTTGGTTGGTGCATGAAGTCTAGATTTACATTAGCAAAAAGCCTGTATTGAAAGAAAAAACTTGTTTGTCGACTTTGTTAGTTAAAAATAGTTAAATCGATTTTTAACTAAGATAATGTTCTTATAAGCATGGTGGAATATAGCAACCACTAGCGGAGGGTTATCTTAATTCCACGTATTTCTTAAATTTCCCGTTTGCCTAATATTAGGATACTCGTCCTGATGGTGATCGCGTAAGCGAAGCAAAGTAAGCGCTTGCGAGCTGTTACTGTCAGAGGCTGTTTGTTCAGTTAAGGGTTATGTGTTTAGCCGGTATTAAGCGTTTCATTCTCACACATAGAGGTACTTTCACACCGAATCCCAAGGTAATAATCGATAAATACTTACTTTTATATTTAAAACGGGATGAGTCTGGAGTTAAAACTATGTTGCAAGGTGTTGAAGCGAAACAATCATCATCATGTTTTGTACAAATAAATACGGCTATTAGATAATAAACTTAAACACATTGGTATTTCATAAACCGCAAATATGTAGAGCATTTCATTTAATGTTTATGCCATAGGTACCTACCTATTGCGTGATAAATAAACAAACGTGAATCACCTTCATCTTGCATTCTTAATGGAATCGTAACAAAAGAACGGAGGAAAAATATGAAGTGAGAAAGTGCAACCAGTAGGATGATCAGTTAAACCAGTAGGAGTAAGGGAAATGATCAGTTAAACCAGTAGGAGTAAGGGAAATGATCAGTTAAACCAGTAGGAGTAAGGGAAATGATCAGTTAAACCAGTAGGAGTAAGGGAAATTGACAGTTAAACCTTTCGGGGTATGAGGAACAGGGTGTAAAGTTCACTCATCCCCCATAGAAAAGGGAGGATCCTCCTACCAGACGGTTGTTGGGTTTTTGTATATATGTTCACTGCACGGTAAACTCTAATTGCGCGATGCAGGATTTATGTGACGTCAGGATTTTTGTGTGACGTCAGGTCTTCGATGCGTAGTTCGCATGTGGCGATGTAGATACCGCCACAAACCAAAGGAATGTTGGGATAAAACAGTATCCTGTGTCCTATTCCAGGTCATGGTCTACTCATGTGCCAAACATCCAAATCCGTTAGCCGTTTTAGCGTGAAAGCGTAACAAACAAATAAACAAACAAACAAACTCTCAATTATTTTGAATAAATGTTTGTTTGAAGTTTAAAAACGCCAAAACGTAAACTGAAAATAATTATCACAAAAATGATAAAGAAATACAAATTCAATGAAATCATAATTCATGATACACTTGTACACTTGCCAGCATCCTCCTCAGAGTCAACACCAGTTCACGACTAGCAACAGTAGCAATCATCTTACAAGACCGGCAAATGTCCGACAATCCGAGCAACTTGCCGGCAACTCGGTAGCACTTCGGCAATTTCCGTAACGACTCGACTGTTGCCAAATCCCGGCACATGCTCGTGATAACATTGCAGCTACTGTTGAGATAACAATGATTGCTGCTGTCTGCGCTTCAGCGAGGAATCTCCTACCTGTATTTTTGCTTAAATAATTTGAGAATATTCTTGGTGCTTTCTTGAGAGAAAATATAAGTAAGTATTGTGATAAGATCTTTTGTCTCTCTTTGCTGCAATTACTATATTAAGTCTATCTACAGGGGTATCATGGACGTCGATAATACCATGCTCAATATTATTATTAAAAATCCCTTTCAGATTCATTCATATTCTGCAAGGGGCATTTTTTATGTCACGCACATCTGCATCTTCCTTGGAGACGTGACATATTGTAAATAATATCAAAATATAACAATGAGGGTTCATCGTTGTAAAAAATCTTTGAAGCAAATAATATTTTCGTCTCAAACAAAGATAATTGTATCGTAACTCCGAGGTTTCTGAATAATATTTTGTAAATAAAGCATTAGCTCCGACTGCGAGAATGGCCGCGGGTCGGGTAAATAATTCTCATTAATATTGCTCATGTAAGGTTCTTCCTGTTAGCGTCAGAGAGCTCATGGCCCGCAGTCATTGACGTGTGCCGTGTGCCGGCTGACGGCACGAGAGTCGTCTATGAAACAAACAACAATGGTATAAAATGAATACTCGAGATAATTGAGCGTAAGCGAGGATGTTTTGGTCTCATGAGAACTGATTATTATGTGAGATACTTAAATATACGCCTGGAGTCCCCAAAGGAGCAGGCAGTGGTGTAAGAACACACATTTTGCCACTTCTTTAACAAAGGGTGAGCCCATTGCCATGTCCGGGAACAATTCCAAACTTCGGGCAGCTACTATGAAATTCGTAATGGAAAAGACCAAAAACATTTAGCCGGATCTAGTAGTCTCGCTTTAGACTAACTAATAGACTAACGAAACAATCAATCATACAGGTATACGTCAAAAGAAAGTTTCATAACTAGCTAGATTTCCCCCTTTAAAAAAAAATGATCTGTATTCTCCCCCGCACTGTTCCTACGCTTTTCTAAAAGCCGGCGCAGGATTTTCCCCGCGTCAGTAATGTTTTCATAAACTCTGCTTCACTCTGCGCGGTATTAGCCGATCGATTTCGGGAGTCGCGCCTTATCTGATGCGGGGAAGTAAGTACGGTCTTCCCATCTCCGCTGAGTGCTCAATATGTTTGTGTAAGGTAGAAACATGCAGAAGGTAGTTTTAATAGCAACGGGAATGTTTTATTTTACAACGAATTATTCTGTAATAAAAAAAAATATCCACTACTGCTTGAATTTGCAATTCTGCTCGTGTGGTTATTTTTATGATATGATGAATACTACAAATAGCCCCCTTTCTAGACTCCTACTAAGTGGCCGTGGGACAAGGGTACTCTGCCCCACGTAGTATTGGCACTATTACGTATTCATAAAAAAAAAAGTAGGTTTTGTCAGACTGCATGTCTGTTGCTTTTACCCCCAACAAAAATAGTTTGTATGGAATTGTTATTTTTATCATAACATAACATCACGCCTCTTATCCCTCAAGGTTTAGGCAGAGATGCCCACACATTTGGCCAGTTTTGTTTAAATCCCATGTAATGGGAGCGAGCCTATTGCCATTAACCGGGCTCCGACTCCAGGCTGCTACTGAAAAATTCCTAATGGGAAAACCCAAAACACTTTGACCTGGGAATCGAACTCAGGACCTCATGCCCAGCGGTAGCGCGTGTGACCTTAACTTTTTTTGCGCTTGTTCTTTTTATGTTTCTATGTAGTGGCTCCGGGTACAGTAGCTATGGGAGAAACATATTTATAATAAGAGCTCATTTACTTTGATAAACGTTGTGTGCTGGTCGGGAGATGTGCCACTTTGTGTTTGTTCAGCGACGCGACGGACGTATTTTTCACATGATGGACTTTTAGTAATTTGTTATGGGTTTGTCTATATTTATGGTAAAGCAATAAAGATATATTTAGTATTGAGTATTGTATTGTATATAGTATTCAGATATGGATATGAATAGATGGAAAATATCTATTAATATCAGAGAGGAGATTTGATAATAATGTGAGATGTGGGTAGAACCCAGGCGTTAATTTGACATATTGAGTTCTAGAAGGAGACAAAACTCTACAAAGCAGAACATTTACTTAAATTCCATGTGGCATTTATCGACCGGGCATTTTTTATTTTGCACTTTATCTTTAAGTGGGTAAAACATAGATGTAAATAAAGAACGCGACGCAATATTTTACTTTGAAATCGTCTAATAATTCCGTATTCATTACATACGATATGACATTGATCCGGCACGGCAAGACCCAGCAATGTATCGTGTAGCCGGCGGCGGCCGCGGGACGGCAAACATATTCAAGAGTAGCGCTTGATTTTAATTGTTTCAATTATTGCTTCCTCTTTGTTTGGCCCTTTTTACTCTGTGGTTGACCTGATACGAGTTTATCTTAATAAATTAGATACGAGTTTTGTTTTCAATACATCATCTTTATGATGTGCTACACTTAAAATGTACATAGATTTTTTTCCTTTTATCTCCGAGCCTTCGTCCTTTGCAATACGTAAGACAAGCAAGGTTATCTCTTTACCTTTTTCTTTGAGCCGCCACTAGGTACTGATTTTCGTTAATGATTAACGTCATAAAGGACAAGTCCTCAGTTTCTCCAAGTTCTGATCTCTTGAAACCTACTTGTTAATAAACTATAGAATACACCAATTGTTCGAAAATAGAACAATCTTTGCTGCACACTCTTTTTTTGGCTAGGCAATCGTCCATAGTCCCACTGGATACGAGTATGTCTCAACTACCTCAAAAGGAAAAGATTTGTCTTCTTTGCATGTTAATTGTCATAGATATTGCAACAACTGTTTTGTTCATATTAGGTATAGTCTTTGTGACATTATTCTCTCAAGGTCGCTTTTTGTACGGCCTGTCTTTTTCCCGCCTGTTTCGTTATGTATGCGACTTATTCATAAGTAGGTCCATGCAACCTCAAGGGCGCAAACGATGCACAAAATTTATGACACTTAAACGTATTGTTATGATACTTTACGAGAAACGCAGTGCGCTCAGATTGTTACATTATACTTTTACCTGTTCTCGGGAATTCAGGTTGAAGAGTTTATACATAGTTGTTTTGATTTTATAAATTGCGAGCGATTTATGTTAAATTCAACACACGGTTGTTGCGGTAATCTTTTTGTACGAAAAAAAAGACCAGTGCCTTAGTATAAAACATACATTATTCCTAATACTGCACATAACACGTAACAGAAATAACATGTTGCCAAATGAAATAATAAGAACGCGCGCAACGATGGCAACATTACAAAAGTTTATTTATGTCAGCGCCATGAAAACCTATAAACAGTCAGAGGGTAGAGGGGGGGGGGGGGGCTGAGCTGGCCCGGCCGTGCCAACACAAAAAACCTTTTAGCCGATACATAAGCACACCCAAGTCTACGCTAAAATACACCGGCTCCCTAGGTTTTTTGCGCTAAAGCTGTTGGGGCCTGCCTATAAAGTTGCGATTGTTTCTGATGGCAGATCCTGGTAGTATTACCAGCTTTGCGAAGGTCCGTCTGCTCGAGATGGCATTACTTGATGTAGCCAATGAGGCATATGGACGGGAAAGTCTTGGCCTTTATACCGACCGTAATGCTGCTCGAATTAGGGCTGGACCGAATCTTGAAATCACGCTCTTGTAAGCCTTTAGGTACGTAGAGTATATTACAATGACTAGCTTTCCAGAAAAAAATTGGATGTTTGTAACTTAGTCACGTTGCACCGATTTCATGGATCAAAGGTAGAATGTAACTCTTCTAGGAAAAAAATCAGATCGAAAAGTTCTTGCTCCACATATTTCTTTGTATGACCAGTTGGTAGCCGATCACCTAACAATTATTTATTAATGTTAGGACAATAGTCCTTTTTACCCGACTTATGATTTTGACCGGTATGTATGTATGTACATGTGGTACAGTGTTCCTTTATAACTTTAAACTCCTCATCAATTTGTCAAATGAGGTATTTTTAGAAGCGTCTTGACCGTCCGCTGGTCATAGGTCATATGAAGTTACAATATGGCGCCCTCTAGAGGACATAAAGTCATTAACTTAGTACATTTTTTTAATGAGGCCATGCTGGGTTTCATTTCAAAAATATTTTAATAAAAATAAAAGTTGTAAACCCAACTACGTCAAAAAGTCAACTAAAAAGGTAAATACAAGACATCACAGACAGACAAATTCGGAGTCACACGTAATCTGTGTATTATTTTCTCTTTCGTAGTATTGTCCCCGTACTTTGTACGCCCTAAATCACATGGTAGCTTAGTAAACATGTGGTTAAATGAAGAACACAGGGTACGGAACCAGAGAAAGTATTGGATTAAAATGATATCCATCTGTCCAAACACGTAGGTATTTGCTACAGTGTACATTTATTTCTTGTCTTTTCTATGGCGGCATAGGAGAACCTCTATTTGTATTCAAATAGAGGTTCAGTAATCGCTGCAAAATGTATCGCGAAACGCCACATTTCATATTAAAGTTAACCGTTTTTTTTAAAGTCAGACTATTTCAGTCCTCCACAGTTTATTACTAAACTACTGTACTTTAGGTATTATGGGGTAAACTTAGAAAGATACATTGGTGTGCATTGCCAAAAAAACCATGCCTTACACAGATTTAGTCAGAAACTGCATTTTCATCACACTGTGAGGGTAGGCGCGCGGCGGTGCTTGGGTGAGGCCTAGCTATGTCCAGCAGTGGATCTTTTGGCTAGAATGATGATGATGATGAGGGTACCGTACCTCAAAAGGAAAAAATGGGATCCTTATAGAATCACTATGTTGCCGTCCGTCAATCTGTCTGTCTGTCAATACCCATTTTCTCAGGAACGCATGGAGGTATCAAGTTGAGATTATTAACGAATACATTGGTCTACATACGGTCCCTTGGCGCAAGATCAAGCTGCTAAGTCAACGCTACAAAAAATACGGCCATTTATGCGACATATTTTGATACTCGCAAACTCGCAAATAAATCAAAAGCTATAGAGTACTTCCCGTTGACCTAGAATCATGAAATTTGGCAAGAAGCAAGGTCTCGCAGCACAAGTAAAGGAAAAATTGTTCATTTGTAGTTTTATCACATAAAACATTATTTTTTTGCGATTACAAACCTACATTTGCAGTTGGAGAATTGACCGTGAAGTGTATCGATGTACGGGAGAACATTTTTTCAACTACAAAAAGTTTGTTCTTGGAATAAATTCATCCAACTACGGAACCCTTCATTGTGCGTGGTCCAACATCCACTTGGCCGATTTTTTTACAAAAAGCATAGTTTTTATAGTTGAACGAACATTAGCAACCAACATTTGATACTGATCGATGAAATCGTCTATTACAAGGAAAAACAAGGCAATACATTTCGCTCGCTTCCTTCACGGACACGACCAGGCGTGTTGCACTCTTGTAGTAGTACATAAGCACGAGGCGAAGGGTCCAGTTGTGCTGGGGACTGTGAGCCGGCACGATTGAGTTTGTCAAGCGACCTTATTGCTCGCAGCTCGATTATTTATAGTGGTACAACATTATTAGAGGGTTCCATCGAAGTGAGCCCATATATCTATGAGTTTTATCGCTTTAATGCATACAGAAGTGGGTAGGACTTCTGCGTTTAATCGAGGTACTTAACTGTCTTTATTATCGATGTCATTTCTGTTCTGACATCTTATAGTAGGGCTTGCCTGTATTTGATAAGCGATAGATCACCTCTACCTATCTCTTCTTGCCATGGGTGTCAAAATGAGTCCAATCTGAACTCTTCCTTTCTGAGAAAAGCGGGAACCAAAGATACTAAATTATCAGACAAGGCTGATTGGATCAACCATGAACCTACAGAAAAATTATGAATGAATTTATCCAGAGCTATGATTTTGCTTTTAGCGAGATTGTTAGTAACACATCAAGAGACCCAACTTTGGAGCAGTTCCAGCCCATTCGGGCAATTAAAGTAAACGGCATCAGAACGTTCCTCTAGCCTACATTTGCCGATTCTACCTCTCTCTGCTTATCACATAAAGTACCAGGGACACACAGACTGAGGGACAGTATACGACACCCATTCTGCTAACGTGGAGAATATCCCGGGTCAAATCAGTACCAAGATCCTAATTCGATATATACTCCTGGTACAGTCAAAAATTCTCAAACGAATCTGGAATGCAAAATCAAAAACTTCTACCAAATTTTTCTAGATTTTTGTGCCAAAGTTTGGTGCCTTTGTCACAGGTCAGAATTTTTGCCCAAAAAAGTTAAGAAAAAACATAATACACATAACAGCACATAATATTATTAAGCCTGTATTCCCCGAACGGTTGGGCAGAGCTGTAACCTTTAGTACACCCAAATTTTAGCCAGTTATTCGTCAATATTACCATCATCCGGGCACAAATCCGGACTCCTAGTTGCTACTGAGGATTTCCAAATAAAAAAAGAATAACCCTACACCCGATCTGGGAATCGAACCTCATGCTCAACAGTAGCGCTTGTGACCACGAGACCAACGAGGCAGATCATTTAAATTCATAATCTTATCTTATCTTATCTTATCTTCTTACAAACAGTCAAAGAAAATCCCAAGAAAACATAAGGTACAGCTTTTTTGTCAATACATGGTTCCTTGTTTACAATCCTTAAATATCTGTATTTAAGGATTAGTCACAAGCATGCACTAAAGAAAATCAAAGCCGTTCTCAGTAACTAAGCCACAAAGACGTTTTGTTCATTACACAAGGAGCCGAAACTAAGGAGCGTGCAAATTGTATCAAAGACGATGCAGTACTTCAATTACAATACACCCAGGGAATGTTCTCGGCAGCCTTTGGTAAAGGAAGATAATTATGTAGGTCAAATAGGGGACCCCTTTTTTTCGCATAATGCTTTTTTCCCTTATATTCTTTCACATAACGATTTTGGCATTTTTTTTTTGGTCTAATTGTTATTTGGCATAATTTTTTATTGCCATATAATTTTTTTGGCATAATTATCTTGTTGTATAATTTGTTTTGCCATAATTTTAATTCGCATAATGTTACTAGGCGTAATGACTATTAGCATAATAGTGTTAAGGCATAAAAAAATATAGGAATAACGGACACAAAGTTAAGTTGTTTTTACGTAGTTATTACAAAAATAATGTTAGGTGGTTTAGGTTAGGTTAGGTTAGAACTGTGACCCCCTACGTACGAGCCGAGCGAGCAAAGCGAGCGGTGCCGCGGCAGCGGCCGCGAAGTGGCAAAAACGACTAGAAACTATATAAGGTGTATCTATTCATACACGAAATTTCTCAAGTGGTCATTGTACTTGTTAGTATATAAGCGAACATGCAACATGCAGCAGGCATGGTTTCTGTCATGGCTCCGGCGCTACGGGGCTCCGGCGGTCCCACGCGAGCTTATCGTCGCAGATGGTTTAATGCTCACCACCACAGCTTCGGCTGCGGCAGCGAGCGTTACAACCACCTGCTCCTCAACTCGCGGGCCGCCTCGCCCCTCCGCGCCTACGCGATTTTAAATTACATTCTAGGGGTAGGGTATACAAGACTGCGTGACGTCGGATTAACAGCGATTCGTTTCTGTCACTAAAACCTAATTTTTAGCGAATGTTTTAGGACTAACAATTTTATTATAAATGAACATTCGGAATAATACACATTTTAAAATACAATACTTACAACATATGACTTTATTTCATGCAAAATTAGGACATTCATTTATTATAGTACTCGATATTATGACATAATAGTTTTAGAAATAAAGATAATTATGTAAAACGAAATTTCGAATTTTTTATCATTATGGTTACTGAAGTTTATACCAAACGTGTTATGGATAATGATTTTCGGACAAACAATTTTAGGAGAAGAAAGGGAGTACCAACATTATGCGGATTCAAATTATGGCAAAACAAATTATGCAAGAAAATAATTATGACAAAAAAAAATAATGGCAAAAAAAAATATGGCAAATTAGACCAAAAAAAATATGCCAAAATCGTTATACCAAAGAATTTTAGAAAAAAATACATTATGCGAAAAAAAGGGGTCCCCTATATAAGGTGTATCTATTCAGACACGAAATTTCTCAAGTAGTCATTGTACTTGTTATTATATATGTTGTAGTGTCTAATTTTGTTGGAGACAATTATTATGCGTATTTCTTATGCGTTTAAAAATTATGTTTTAAAGTCATTATGCGTAAATATATTTATGCTTTTGAATGTTATGCTTCTACACTATTATTTTGACCAGTAAGTATGTACGTATGTATGTTCATGTGTTCCCTCATATCTTCTAAACTACTCATCCTAAATTGACAAATGATATGTCGTTGGAAGTGTCTTGATCGTACACTGGGTATTGGTTATTTGACGTCACATTAAATTGAATACGGCGCCCTCTAGAGGACAATAATGATTGAACTAAAAAAAAATATCAATGAGCCCATGTTATATATGAAATGATAGGGCTTAATATTAGCACATTTCAAATATAAATATATTATAACCCCAAAAATAGTTTTATAACTTTTATTTTTCTACCTTTAACTCTTTCGGCTCAAGATTTAGAAATCCTTATCTTTGTGAGTCACTTTCATTTATGTTTTTAAGGTTTTTATCGTTCTTTCTTAGCAGTATCTTTCATGTTTTTAAGGTTTTTATCGTTCTTTCTTAGTAGTATCAACAAACTTATCATCAGTTATTTATTATACATAATTCAACAAAATCTAATAACATTATCCGCTCATCAAACAGCTGAATACCGATAGCGAGGCTCAAAACAAAGGCGTTGTCTGGCTATACGTTAGCATTACTCGGCCGGCACCGACTGGCGATCCATTAAACAACTATGCTGGTCACTGCTGAGCTATTGGCACCATGCGTCTTTGTACCCAGGCGGTTGTTCGCACATATAATACGTGGATATATGGGGCCATTCATGAATGTTCCACATTTTGATCACAGGTTTGGATGCCAGCCATGTTAGCCTATTGTTACATTATTTGGAAAATGTAGGGCAGGGTTGATGGTATTCTGAAAAGAAATGCTCAGCAGAATCTCGAATACATAATTCTTTAAATTGTCTACTGCTGACAATTGAAAACCGTCTCGTTAGTGGCTGCTTCGGATCTCGCGGCACGTTACGTCGAACGAAGCATTTGATTTTTCAGTTCTTTATTTCAATTTCCAGGATAATATTTACATAATTTAAACGCAGTCTTAAAATAATAATAAAATATGTACAAGTATACCTACCTATAAACAAATTATTTAAAATACAAAAAACCCGACTGCAAAAACCTATAACAGAAAAGAGAAAAACAAGCATTACATTTTGTTTTTTGTAAAGTATTGCAGGTACAAACAAAAGTTGCACCATATTTCAGGTTATTGGTTTTGTTAGGAAAGCACTTCCAGCGTTACTTTATGACGTCTTCCCTTCTAGATTTAAATATCATCTATGTGGTGGTTGCTAGGCTACACTTGGTATTCTATGTACTTTTGATATCGCACGCAATATATATTATAAAAACCCAATTCCACTGCGTTTACTTTAATATGGTAGCGAGCGTGCAAAAATAAGAGTAGAAAAGCTTTATTTTTGTTTTCTAAAGAAAAAAAGTTCGAAAGAGTAAATCATATTTTCTTCAAAAATGAAACTCGAAATAGGACTATTCGATGGAAACAACTAGCCGACCTGGAAATATAAAGTGATGTTGCTGCTGCGGAGTAACACAGGCACCTTACAAGCGGTGCAGGGTACTCTGATAAAGCCGGCACACCCGGGTGAAGGAGCCACAGCGGAAGCTCTTACAAAGTACAAGTTAGAATGTGACAGTTATAATAAAATAGAAAGCACTGCACTGTTACTGCTGACCACCAATATGACTGACGAAATGCTGAAGAAAGTAATGCGTTTTACAACTGCGAGTGATTTGTGGGACGAGTAGGGAATATGCATGTGATTCAAATATGGGTCAAATATTTTTTTTTATAAACTATGTTACTTCAGAATTATGCCTCCATCAATATTTTTGAATAAAAATTCTTTTTGAGCGAGAAATTATTTTTTTTAAAGTCCAAAAAAACTGTGGGTAATTCAAATACTTGAAAAGGCTAAGAGCGGATGTGACGTAACAATCCGATATAACAATCAAAATGTCAATGTCAAGTCAATCAACAAGTGTCAAATGAATGTCAAACGCTCATAGAAAAAGGAGTGTTTGACGTTGACTTGACAGTTGCTTGTCTGTTTTTACGGACTGTGACGTCACCACACCAAGCGCGCCAAATGGAGGGCGTTTAAATAGCCCGGATCGGTTGGACATTTTTAAACATTTTTTTAACTACTTTAAATTGCTTTTGTGCCGTCGAATTTTTTTTAACTATTATTTGACGATGTAAACTATCGAATAAAAATATTAAAAAAATACATGCATATTCCCTATTAAACCGTCTTTACGAACGAGGATCACAGGACCGAACCTACGATCTATGTATGCAACTTTTTAATTATAAGAAAGACCCCACTCATGACATGGGTTCGCATATGTCTGCAATAAAGAATATTTGGCATGATTTGAATCAAGCTTTGTCAACAGTTTGCAGTCAACTACCAGAAATTCTTTTGATATGCAAGATATTGGACTCCCTGCCAGAAGAGTATTTCAGTTTTAAATCAAGTTGGCTACTGATTACATTGAAAGATCGTACAATCGAGAATTTGACCACCCAGTTGTGCGCTCACGAGAGAGCTTTGAAAGATAAGAATAAATCTGAAGCTGAAGGTGAATCCAGCACGGAGGTACTGACGGTACATAGCAGAAAGCAAGATTACAAAAAAAGTACAAGTGCAACTATTGCGGAGCAAGCGGACATCGAGTGAAGCAATGCAAGAAATGGATTGCGGACGGTAGACCCCCAAAACCTCCAAAGGAATCCACTTCAAAAGCTGCTACATTGACAAGTTTAGCTTTATCTCTTGGTGAGAGTATTGATAAAGACTCATGGTACGTAGATAATGGAGCAACAAGTCACGTAACCAATTGAGGAGATCAGTATGTATCTTTTGAGTACTTTAGCGAATCTCACAGAGTAATGACAGCAAATGGTGAAAATATTGAAGCTATCGGAAAGGGCTCAATACAAATACAAGTTGACAATAGTGGCCAAAACGAAACAATTACACTCACAAATGTTTGGTATGTTCCCTGCATACAAAGAAATTTATTCTCAGTGCTAGCCGCACAAGATCTTTGTGAGAATAGCTCATTCGAATCAAATACTAGGTCATGTTTATTTAAGGTTGACGGTAAGACAAAGTTAGTCGGTACTCGGAACAAGTATGGAGGTTTGTACAAACTTAAAATACAAGTGATTACACCTAAACTTGAGATTAACCAACTGACAGTTACTAACCAACTTCAACTGTACCAAGAACGTTTGGGACACCAAAACAAAAGACACGTGAAACAAGTTATGCACAGAGAATTTGGTATACAATTCAAATCTGAAAATAACAATGAAGTTTGCGAAGGTTGCGTTTATGGAAAAGCCCACAGAAAGACGTTTGGGACCAGAAAAAGAACTACAAGACTTGGAGAGCTAATACACACTGATGTTTGTGGACCTTTTGTATATTCGATCTCAAAGTATAGATACTTTGTTCTATTCAAGGATGACTTCACCCGTTTTCGATACGTATACTTCTTACGACAAAAGTCTGAAGTTCAAGCACGCTTGAAGGATTTTCTAGCAGAAGCTAAAACATCAGGACACGTCATTCAAGAGTTACTAAGCGACAATGGAGGTCAATTTGACAATGAACAAGTACGAAGTACGCTAAGGCAACACGGGATTAAGCAGAGGCTGACAATACCCTACACCCCTGAACAAAACGGTTGTGCCGAACGAGATAATCGCACAATTGTTGAGATGGCAAGAGCACTTATACACGCTCATGATGAGATACCGAAAGGTTTATGGGCTGAAGTAGTGCAAGCTTCAGTGTACATATTAAATCGTACGGGACCCACTTCAACTGTTGAGAAGTCACCGTATGAGTTATGGTACAATAAGAAACCCAAAATAAATCATCTTAGAATCATTGGTTGTGTATGCTACGTGCATGTCCCAAAACAAAAGAGAAAGAAGCTAGATAAGAAAGCTCAGAAACGAATTCTTATAGGATATGATGGTGATGATGGGTATCGAGTTTATGATACAAGGAACTTTAAATTGTTGCGTTCCAGAAATGTAACTTTTGAAGAACTACCTCTGTTAGACCGAGACATACCTGTTAGTGACAAACCAGAAATCAAAAAGAATACCAATGAGCTACCTACTTCTTCCATAGATGATCAACCAGACTTAGAAGTACTTAATCAAAGTAATGATCACTTGCATTCAGTGAATTTAGATAATGAAACAGGTGATAGTAATGCAGAAGCACGACAAGAAGAAGACCCTTGGTTTGAAACAGGTGATAGTAATGAAGAAGAACGACAAGAAGACACTCAAACTGTTGAAGGGAGCAGTCGTGTACTTCGTGATCGGAGTCAAATTAGACCACCAGAAAGATTTAATTTTGAACAATTCATTCATCAAGTCATTGCTGTTCCAGAACCATCTTCATCGAGAAGCCATGCAAAGTACTGAAAAAGATAAGTGGGTTGAGGCTATGAACAATGAAATAAATTCTCTGAAAGAGAATGAGACTTGGAAACTGACACGGTTACCAAATAACAGAAAAGCACTTAACTGCAAATGGGTATTCAAGGTAAAGAAGAATCCTGATGGCTCGATTGACAAGTATAAAGCGAGACTAGTTGCAGTTGGCTATTCACAGAAAAAGGGAATAGACTACGACAAGACATTTAGCCCTGTTGCGAAACTAAGCACAATCCGAGTATTATTAAGTATAGCCGCAAATGAACGTTTATCGCTAAAACAATTTGACGTCTAAACAGCTTTCCTATATGGCAAGGTGAAGGAAGAGATATACATGCGACAACCTGAGGGATACAATGACGGATCTGGCAAGGTGTGTAAGCTGCTAAGAAGTCTTTATGGACTTAAACAAGCGCCTAAATGTTGGAACGAGTGTATTCACGACTTTTTTATTGAATCTGGATTTACACAGAGTGAAGCAGATCCATGTTTATACGTGAGACAACGTGGAAAAACAAAGATTTTGCTAGCTTTATACGTTGATGATGGATTATTGGCCTCGTCTGATGACGTAGAAGCTGACAATTTTATTGAAAACAAACTTAAAGTACGTTTCAAGATAACGACTAAGCCGCCATCGTACTTTCTTGGGCTAGAGTTAGAGCGACACAATGATGGGACTATAAGAGTTCATCAAGCCGCCTATACTAAAAAGGTTTTGGAGAAGTATGGAATGATTGACTGTAAAGCCTTTGGAACACCAATAGTTAAAGATATTCCTGCAAAAAAGTTGGCGGAAGAGATCTGTAACACTAAATTCCCCTATAGACAAGCTGTAGGAGCGTTGGCCTATCTCATGGTGGGTACAAGGCCTGATATTGCCTATGAAGTCGGAGTCGTATCAAGAACCTTAGATAACCCAACGAATACGAATGTGTTACAAGTGAAGAGAATCTTTCGTTACCTCAAAGGAACAATCGAGACTGGTCTAGAGTTCAAAAAGAATGAGAAACGACTCATATGTTACAGTGATGCAGATCATGGAGGCGACAACTTGAGTAGTTGTTCTACTAGCGGGTTGATATGCATGTTCGCTGGATCAGCAATCTCCTGGAGAAGTGTGAAGCAAACCTCAGTTGCGCTCTCGTCCACTGAAGCAGAAATCATAGCTTGGCAGCTACGATTGAGGCGTGAGGTTACGACGTGAGGCGTGCCGTGAAATGATTTGGCTAAAGAGGTTGTCGTGAAAAATTTAAGTGAAAAATTAGAAACACCAGTACTGCATATTGATAATGAGTCTGCAGTAAAATTAGCTCATAATCCGCCTTATGAATATCATCGGAAGACAAAGCACATCAAGCTAAGGCATTTCTATGTAAGGCAATGTGTGTCTGAAGGGGATATCCAAATTAAGCAGGTGCCTACGCAAGAACAATTGGCTGATATATTTACTAAGCCATTATTCAAACCAAGACTGGTAAAACTTTGTGAAGACTTCGGTTTGAAAAATAAGAGGAGGGAATGTTAAGAAAGCACTTCCAGCGTTACTTTATGACGTCTTCCCTTCTAGATTTAAATATCATCTATGTAGTGGTTGCTAGGCTACACTTGGTATTCTATGTACTTTTGATATCGCACGCAATATATATTATAAAAACCCAATTCCACTGCGTTTACTTTAATAGTTTTGTCCCCGCCTGCAATACCCGTCGGGTTTTTTGTTTTTTAAATAATTTGTTTTATTTCAAGCTTTTTTGTTTTATTAATATTTGGATTTGCTTAACTCATTATTAGCCTTTATTTGGTACTAATATTGTTGTAATTTATTTAAAAAAAAACCATCCCCTCTGTTTTTTTTGTATTTGCAGATGAAATAAGTATATAAAAAATATATAGCCTATGTCACTCCCACAATTAAGACGAATGAATGAATGAATGAATGAATGAATGAATGAATTCTTTATTTGCCAGAATATAGGTACATTGTATATGGTAAATTTTTATAATATGGTTTCACTAACGAACCGACGAACGTAATGACACCTCGTATGTTAAAATCCATGAAGCTGTTCAATTAAGACGAATGAATGAATGAATGAATGAATGAATGAATGAATTCTTTATTTGCCAGAATATAGGTACATTGTATATGGTAAATTTTTATAATATGGTTTCACTAACGAACCGACGAACGTAATGACACCTCGTAAGTTAAAATCCATGAAGCTGTTTAGGCTACAGAGCGTGCCAAAGAAATAGACATACATACATACAAACATACATACATACATACTCTCGAAAAACATTACTCTCCATCTGGGGCAGTCGGGTAAAAACGACGGGGAATAATGAGTCACGTGAGTCGTCCAACTGTTTGGCGATGTCTCGAAAAACTAAGTGGGCACTCGTACGAGTATCCCATAGGTCTAGAGTTTCAACCCCAAACGGCTCGAACATAATTATTATATAAGTCCCAATATGATTGGAGTATTTGCGCCTTTTGAGGTTTTTCGCACCTGCAGCAGCCGCCCCAGCACAGCCCGCCTGCTAGGAAGATGGTAATGGCTCAAGGGTATCGACACGCGTATTTAGATCAACATTAAGCTTGCTACCTACTGACTTGCAAATAGCAAAAAACGTAAGAAAATTTGAATTACGCGGGCTACCCTAAAGCTTCCGCCTTAGATTCCGTGGACGCTGGTTCTTTGTGACGATGCCGATCGTTTGATGTTGATGTTTTCAGGACGCTTTTCACTGCGATTTTCAATCCGTGAGTATTTTATAATGATCGCGGGAAAGTCCGATAGGGTTACCGTGGCCCGTGGCAACACACACGCAATTGAAGGAACACGGGTGGGTTTTAGTCAGTAAGAGTCTGATACGCCCTCCCGCTCCGCCCATAGCGGGGGAAGTTATATGATAATTTCCCACCCAAAAAAAAATGGTATTTTATAATGATAGACCTCGTGACATTTCTCTGTTATATTGATCCAATTTATTAGCTTTGCAACCAGCTATCGGCATTATTGTTGTTTTGTTTTGCACTTCAGCCACTCTCCTCCGTGGTTACAGCTGATATGTTTCAAAAATACTTAACAATACAACGTACAAAATAATTAATTCACCCGTGGCACTACTTACATCTGGTAGGTAGGTATGCTGCGCTTTCATTCAGTGGTCGAAAGTAAAAACGTTGCGGGCGCAGCTTTTGTTAAATAAATGATCAGATGAGCGCCATCGCATCCGGCTCCAGCCCTTCATTCATATCACATGCGTTTGGCTTACATAGGGGTAGGTATGCCCAGAGACTGAATGATAGAACATTTCTGTATTTAATATCTTGCATGCAATGTATGTACACCATGTTTATACAAATAAATAAACTTACTTACTTACTTAACGTCTTGTGCATCATATCTCCATGCAGGTGGTAAAAAAAAACGATCAGAACTGCATATTGCACCAGCACCACTATTGCATAGAATAGAATACTCTATGCATATTAAGTGTCCATAACAAACTTTTAATGACTCACACACACTCAAAGTTAAGGGCATTACCATTGTTAGCGTGTTGCGCAATTACCCGCAGGGGTGGTGGCAGCGGTAGCGGTCGCAGCCAATAAAGTTGTGAACCTTACATTACATACTAATTAATGTATCATGTGCATGTCATTTCATCGGGTCTTTCATGCTTAAAACCAGAAAGCTGTAGAACAGGAGTACCTGGGCATTAGTGGCTCATTGAGCTTTAGAAAAAGACTGCCAATTACATAGTATTATGTACGCACTGACATGCATAATTTCACCAATCAAGTCATCTTTCTTTCCGTCTGTCAAGCAGCTGACAGTGCCTATCTTTTATACTATGCGGGTGAATGGGGCGGTTAATCAGGGCACGACCTCGGCGGGCCCTATTTAGACCGTAGCTGTGTAGTCTGTTAATGCTAAGGTTCAAGTTTTATGGGGCCGCACGACGCACTTGCCAATGAGACTGTAGATTGTTATATTTTGATTAAGATTTTAGTGCAAAATGGAGGATAACCTCGAACTGCTCCGTTGGTCTAATGGTTTCTAAATAGGATCGTAAGTTTGATGTCCAGTGTTGTTAGGTTTATTAGGAAGGAAATAAGAATTACTCAATAGCAACATGAACTCTGGTTTAGTCTTCCGTCGATGGCAAAGGGCTCGCACCCGACTGACGGAATGTGGGAATAAGTTAACATACACCTCTGTCTAATACCATTCGGCATACATGAGTGATATGATGCTACCCACTGTCATAACGTAGGTATGTTTATACAATACCAGACGCCAGTACCATCCGTCGAAACTCTCTTGACAATCGTTTTGTTACATACAATTGATAATAAGCTACTTTGACTAGCTTTCCATAAACCTACATATATATAAGTTTACATAATATACATATACATACCTATGTATACATTTTGCTTCTTTACATCTTGAAGTTAAATGAAGTTGAGATATAATTTTGTTTTTCTTTTACATTACAACGATCGTTCACGGATGTTTGTGTTGTACCAATCTTTGGGGAGTATAATATTCCATTTGAGGGAGTATAGTATCAATTCCAATTTTCTTTACTGAGTTATAAGGCCTCAAAGCTCCTTACCGCTTTTCATTAGTTTTGTTCATGTATTCTCTTTGCAATTATAGTTTAGTTTAGTGTCAGTTGCCATTGTAAACAGATGAAAACAGCCTCTCTATTTACGGGTTATAGTTTTCCGGGCTTAGTAACTAATGTTTGTCACACTCAGTAGTCTTCCAGGAAGTTAGTATACCGTGTGTGTAAACTTGCTGAATTAGTGTTTAGTATGAAGAGAAACTGTCACTGCTAGTGAAAGAAGCGTATCCTATTTACATAGCGATGATCAGACTAGATTGGGCACTAATAACAAGTAATAAACTCGTCTAAACTACACATACCTCGTCCGTCTAATGACCAAATTAAAAGACAACTGAATATGGCTGTTTGTGAATGCACCCATAACAACACACGCTAGAATCTCAGCTGCCAGTTAGCCCATAGCAAACACAGTATCATTAGCTGAAAAACGAGATGACAAATGGTAGGCGAGGAGCTGAGTACGTGAGTTATGAGTATGGTCGGGTGGCGGTGACAAAGGACGGCCGGCACGCCGCGCGACACTGTGCCATTGTGTCGGTTTTTGTGAGCTCCTGTTTGATCATCTGCGGATAAGGGATTTAAGGAAGATGTCGTTAGGAAGGAAAGGCAGAGTGGGACGTAAACGTAATCTTTACCGAATATTTAACCCGCTGTTGTTCGTTACATTTATATAAAGCCTGTCGTCCACGTCGCTACTCAAAAGTAACCGTATTTTCAGTAGCGTCGTTGTAGACAGGCCTTTTTTTTTTTTTTTTTGGGGGTGGGAAATCATCCAATGACTTCTCCCGCTCTGGGTGGAGCGGAAGGGCGTGTCAGACTTTTACTGACTAAAACCCACCCGTGTTCCTTCAGTTGCCTGTTGCCAAGGTCCCGGTATCCCTTTCGGACTAACCCGCAACCCTGGCAGGGTTGTCGACAGGCCTAATAGTTAAGTTAAACAAAATGTGTTTTTAGACTATCTATGTATGAAGCTGAACTACAAGCTGATGGTTTTCTGTCAAATAGTCTTTTTATTTCGAAAAATAAGAGTAGGTCTGGTCAGCTCTTGAATGCCAACTAAAATAGGTAGGTATTTAAATAGACCTAGAAATCTGGACATTTTTACTGGGCTGGATTCCAAATTTTATTCTTCCTATGCGATTATTAAGTGACCGTCACTAAAAAAATGGGTCAATGAATGTATAATGTAAGTATCTGCAGATTTTGCGTATACAAGAGCACAATACATAAGCAGGTTTCTTCACAAAGGAAATGAGATTGCTTTTTATTAGCCGCCTGTTCTCATCGATAGTTATGGACAACAAATATCGTGCCAACATTCATTCGGCACACAATCAGAAACTGGAGCAAATACAGACGATCTTAGGTAAAGTTCTGATTGAACCCAGCCATGCTTGTACTATTGGCGCCACCTTTCATAATATTTTATATACTTTTTGGTCTCGATACTTTTTTAGACTAAAGTAAATATTTATTTTTTGCTTTCTTATACCTATACGTCTCTAAAGGGTTCCCTCTATCTGGCAGAAAGTTGATGCTCTGAAAGTTATTTGGCATAACACACTTGGCATAATTTTCTTTAAACGAATATTTTTGAGGCAGAAAAATTGTTAAATATAATATTATTGCTTGGCCGAATGTTTATATGTCCGAATTTATAATGGCATACTTTTAAGATGGCAGAATTTCACTTGGCATACTATGAAGATGGCAGAATTTCACTTGGCATACTATGAAGTTGGCAGAATTTCATTTGGAATAATTTTATTAGGCATATTGCCATTTGCCCACCAGCACCACTCGGGTGAGACAATTTTTTTTTCCCACTCTATGGTACCGGAGCGAGGGCCAATTTTTTGACAGAAGATATGGCGACAGCTTTTTTTTGTATTGCGAGGGTAGCGAGTGCCTTTGTCAAAGCGAGTCTATTTTTAGAGCGAATTTTTATTTATAGAGAACATGACTTTAGCCGCATATACAACAACCTCCTTCCTCCCAAGGAAGTCTGAAAGTGGCACCGGTGACTGAAAAGTTGTGCGGAAATCGGCTGTCATGGTATGGGCACGTGATGCGAAGGAATGAGGAAAATGTTGTGAGGAAAGTTTTGGGTATGAATGTCGATGGCTATAAGAGTAGGGAAAGACCAAAGAAACGATGGATGGACTGTGTGAAAGATGATTTGGCTAGAAAGGGGGTGACTACTGAGATGACGGCTAATAGGGAAGTATGGAAGAAGGGGACATGTTGCGCCGACCACGAATAAATTGGGATAAGGGCAGGAGAATGAATGCTGAAAAGTATGCCAAAAGACGATTCTGACTGTGAACTTTCTGCGATATGATGGTTCTGATTTTTAATTATTATGGATATGAAATTTATGCCTAAAGATGATTCTGATTTACAAAACTATGAGTTTTGAATGTATGCTATATGAGTGTTTGCCAAACGATTTTCTGCGAAATAAAGTTTATGCTATCCGTTGTTATGCAAAATAATATTATGACATAAAAAGTTCTGCCATAAAACGTAGACCCCTCTAAAGGCAATTTCTTTTTAAATTTTAATCAGAATTTTAGGATCTTTGACTGAACACTAATTTAAAGGCAATGTAAGGCTTGATGCCCTTGGGCCTCGCGCGAGCTGACAAAGGCACCGGAAAAATATGACGGTACGATGAAGGTTCTTTTTTGTTTGCTACAGGTTTTTTGCGATGCTTATGGTACTTTGCGGTCCCGTTTATTATGACTAATATGACTACAGTAATACAAATAAAAAAATATTTTAGTGAGTTTCATTCAAAGCAAGCGTTTTGGGTTGTACAAACGTGTTTAGCGGGAGCACTTAGTTCTTAGGCTATCCACAAACTTAAATAAATTTCAACTTGTCGAGAACGTCCTGCCTATCCTTAGCGTCCTTAGGGAGTTTCGCCTGTAGCTCGCTTAAACCTTATCGAGCGTAAATTAGTTCACGCGGTAATTCGCCCCTCCCAATGTCTTGTTATCTCGGAAAATTTGAAGAAAATTTGTAAAAGAAATAATATTGTACGCTTTGATTATAGGATACGTGGTGGAGTAGACAATAGAATAATGTATGAAGGGCAATCTTTTTTACACATGATTATCTTTGATAAAGAAAATGTAAAGGGTAATCATGTACATTTAATTATGATCGGCGTTTTTTAAAAGATGCTTATTACGCGGAGCCTTCAAAGAATTGTGCTTTTTAGTACGTATAAGCAATTTGCAATTTGCAATTGTTCAACCTCTACGGGGAGCACATTATGAGGAGAGCGCTGGATGGTTGGCACGGCGGAATCGTTGTTGGCGGTGAAAGACTCACGAACCTGAGATATGCGGACGATACCACTATAGTTGCGTCAAGCGAGGAAGAAATGGCGGACCTGCTGAAGCGTATAGAAGCAGAGAGCGCTAAGCTTGGACTCAAGATCAACCATTCCAAGACAAAGGTAATGGTGGTAGACCGTGCTCATCTTCTTCCGAGCTCAAATCTACTCGACGGGTATGAGAAAGTCAGTGCGTTCGTGTATCTTGGGTCTCTGATCACGAATGAGGGTAGTTGCTTGGAGGAAATCCGCCGTCGTACTGGTATGGCCAAAAGTGCGATGACCAGTCTAGGGAAAATTTTGAAGAACCGTGGCATCCGTCGAAATACCAAAATGCGACTGACCCGTGCCCTAGTTTTTTCCATTTTTTTATATGGCGCTGAAACGTGGTGCATTAAAAGCCGCGAAGGCAGTAAAATCGATGCTTTCGAAATGTGGTGTTGGCGGAGGCTACTTCGTATACCATGGACCGCCATGAGAACGAATGAATCCATACTGGAGGAACTCAACATCACCAAGCGGCTATCTACTGTATGTCGGGAGCGTGCCCTTAGCTTTTTCGGACATATTATGCGTTCACCTAAGCATAGTCTGGAAAGGCTTTTGATACTAGGCCGGGTGGAAGGAAAACGCGCTCAAGGCAGAGCACCAGCAAGATGGTCAGACGCGATCAAAAAGGTTGCTGGAGGCAGTATCTATCAAGCGGTCCATACTGCAGAAGACCGCATAGCTTGGAGACGCGTCACATGTGGTCGCGATCCTCAGCATTGAGGGAACGACGAAGAAGAAGAAGCAATTTGCAATGACACACTATATGGACCTTTTTACACGTGTTACGTGCTACACGTTGATACATCATAATTGATCAATCACAGACGAAAACAGAAAAACTGGTTTCATTTTCCGTTGGCAACATTTCTACTTAATCTTTCCATAAATATAAGCGTGAAGCTACAGCAATTAGTGAAGGGATAATACAATAGAACAGCAAATGTAGCAGAATGAATGTTTAGTCTCAAACAGCCGGATAAAGCGCGGCGGGCGCTGCGTTTGTACTCTGTAATGTTGCGGACGTGGGCGCTAAAGGCTCTTACATACTGGCGCGATTTGCCGCGCGACGCGAATTTTAACAAAACAATTTCTGAGAAAACTTTACGGCGAACAATGCGGCGGCGACGCGTCGCGCGACGAATCGCGCCAGTATGTAAAAGCCTTAACCTGACGCCGTGGGACTGGCGGGACAGCGCAATAGGCATGGAACTGGAATCCTAACTTAATTAATGTGATAAAATGCGAAAGTGAGTGAGTTTGTTACGCTTTCACGCTAAAACGGCTGAACGGATTTAGATGAAAGGAGAATGGGCGTTACTATATGAGTTGCGTCCCAACCCTTGTAACAAGTTGCGACTAGTATGAACACCTTAATTTAGTCTTTTTTATGATAAATAATCCAAGATTTTATTAAAATTACATGCAGGTCAAAAGTTAAAGGCAGTTCAAGTAAAAAAAGGTTATTTGTATTAAATAAAGGCTCTTACATACTGGCGCTATTCGTCGCGCGACGCGAATTTTAACAAAACAATTTCTGAGAAAACTTCACGGCGAACAATGCGGCGGCGTCGCGTCGCGCGGCGAATCGCCCCAGTATGTAAGAGCCTTTATGCTTTAATCATTTTTATGGTATTATTTAATTCATACTATGGCAGCTAAGTCGAAATTGAGGGCGAACATGGTGTTATTGAACATTCAAAAATTAGGTTAGGTTAGCTTCAACAGTGATGTAACTTATGCCATGTGAAAGCTTTTGGGGTATTATTTAATTCATACTACGGCAGCTAAGTTGAAATCGAGCGCGAACATGGTGTTATTGAACATTCAAAAATTAGGTTAGGTTTGCTTCAACAGTGATGTAACTTATGCCATGTGAAAGCTTTTAGGTTATTATTTTATTCATACTATGGCAACTATGTCGAAATCGAACGCAAACATAGAGTTTTTGAACATTTTAAAATAAATTGGCAGTAGGTTAGGTAAGGTTAGTTTCAACAGTGATGTAACTTATGGTGTGTGAAAACTTTTGGGGTATTATTTAATTCATACTATGGCAGCTAAGTCGAAATCGGGCGCGATCATGGTGTTTTTGAACATTCCAAAATATTCAAAACATTCTTAAAAAAATCATATTCTAACAGTACGCTAGCTAATAATAAATACAGGTCCTCCATATCTATATGAGCATAATCGAACCTAACATAACCTAACGTTGCCTATCCAAACCTAAACTTTTTTTTTTTTTTTTTTTTTCCGGGGTGGAAAATCCTCATGGATGTCCTCCGCCCTGGGGCGGGCGGAGGGGTCTGTCAGACTCTTACTGACTAAAAACCACCCCGGTGTTCCGACTCACACCTACGCCGGGGGTCGCGGGAACGTAAAAATCTTCCGCAACCCCCGACTGGTACCGGCCCGCAATCGCGGGCCTCCTCGGGTCAGGGGAGTGAGGTGTTTGACTCCCCCCGTGACGTCTAAGAGGGGCGCGCGTGGAACACTACGCGCCGCCACCTCGGGTCCTGATGTTTGGGGGGCGACGGACGTCCCCGAGTCCGTCACCCCTGGACCCATTTAGGGGGGCTGGAAGAGGGCGTTATCCGCCCTCCGCCGACGCCCGGTGCGCCTGCTGCGGGCCGGGTGAGTGGACGAGATCTCCCTCTCCCTTTCCGCAGCCTCCTTCTGCGAGACGACTGTCTCACAGTAGGAAACCACCGCGTCCCAGGACTCCTCGCTGTCGACCATCGACTCAACGACGGCCGGCAGCGAGAGGTCACTGCCTACTTCTGAGATGAGGGCACGGCGCGGCTCCTCCCAAGCGGCACACTCTGCCAGCGTATGCCGCGCCGTGTCCTCCCGGCAGTCGACGCAGTGGTGACACCGAGCGTCCGGCTCCCTGTTTATGCGACACAGATACTTCCCGAAGCAACCATGCCCCGAGAGCACCTGCGTCACCCGAAACGACAGGGAGCCATGCCTCCTCCCGAGCCAGCGCTCGAGCACCGGCCGGACCGCCTCGATGATGTCGAGGCCGGCGGTAGGGCGTGAAAGCCTGTCCCGCCATTCCGCCACCAGGACCTCGCGAAGCTGAGACCGATGCAGCTCTATGTGTCGCTGCATCGGTTGCTCACCCCGCGCCCTCGCTTCCTCGCGCCACCGATACGATGACGCGAGTACTTTCGCCTCGAGGTCCCAGGGCGGGGATCCGGCCAGTGCACAAGCCGCCTCGTAGGAGATCGTGCGATACCCCCTGATGACTCTGACGGCCATCGCTCTCTGCGGCTTGCGCAGGACTGCGATACTACCGGCCGTCAGGTCAGCCGCCCAGATCGGGGCCCCGTAAAGGGCCATCGATCGCACGATCCCCATCCAAACCTAACCTAACCTAACCTACTTTTTACAAGCTTTATATTAGCTTGCTCTGTTCGTATGTCGTTCCGGTTACTCCATTTGTCATCAATTTTTCAAGCACTTCCAGGCATCCGATTGAGCTGAAACTTGGCATACGTATACAACTACCGAGACATTTTGAAAAAATTATACCATAGAGCTGGTCTGATGATGGAGTCGGAAGTTGGGCATGGGAACTCCTCAATCAAACAAGATAGCACCATCGTGTTTGGACTCATTGGTTACGTATTAACTAGTACTTTGACACTAGGTGGTGTTCAGGGCCTGATGATGGAGCCGGAAGGTGGCCATGGGAAAACCACAATCAAACTAGATAGCACCATCGCGTTTGGACTCATCGGTCATGTATTAACAAGTACTTTGACACTAAGTAGTGTTCAGGGTCTGATGATGGAGCCGGAAGGTGGTCTTGGGAACTCCTCAATCAAACAAGATAGCACCATCGTGTTTGGACTCATTGGTTACGTATTAACTAGTACTTTGACACTAGCTAGTGTTCAGGGTCTGATGATGGAGCCGGAAGGTGGCCATGGGAACTCATCAATCAAACCAGAAAGCACCATAGTGTTTGGATGCGTTGGTTATGTATTGACAAGTGCTTTAACACTAGGTAGTGTTCAGGGTCTGATGATGGAGCCGGAAGGTGGCCATGGGAACTCCTCAATCAAACAAGATATCACTATCGTGTTTGGACGTGTTGGTTATGTATTGACAAGTGCTTTGACACTAGGTGGTGTTCAGGTCCTAATGATGGAGCCGGAAGGTGGCCATGGGAAACCCTCAATCAAACAAGATAGCACCATCGCGTTTGGACTCATTGGTCATGTATTAACAAGTGCTTTGACACTAGCTAGTGTTCAGGGTCTGATGATGGAGCCGGAAGGTGGCCATGGGAACTCATCAATCGAACCAGAAAGCACCATAGTGTTTGGACTCGTTGGTTATGTATTAACAAGTGCTTTGACACTAGGTAGTGTTCAGGGTCTGATGATGGAGCCGGAAGGTGGCCATGGGAACTCCTCAATCAAACAAGATAGCACCATCGTGTTTGGACGCGTTGGTTATGTATTGACAAGTGCTTTGACACTAGGTGGTGTTCAGGGCCTAATGATGGAGCCGGAAGGTGGCCATGGGACAACCTCAATCAAACAAGATAGCACCATCGCGTTTGGACTCGTTGGTTGTGTATTAACGAGTGCTTTGACACTAGGTGGTGTTCAGTGCCTGATGATGGAGCCGGAAGGTGGCCATGAGAAAACCTAATTTTTTGGATTTGTGAAGATGATAGAACAGATATTTAAACAAATCGTAATGCTAAAAAGTAGAAAATAAAATATAATTAAAAATCTTTTTAAAAACAAGCTTTTATTAACTAAAAAGTACTAAATAAACCTGTCGTAAACATAGAACTTTAATATTTTCTTAAAAGCTTGTGGCGTAAATGTCCTTCTTACACTTAACTTGAAGATAAGCCTCAAGGTTTTAAGAAAATATTAAAGTTCTATGTTTACGACAGTTTTATTTAGTACTTTTTAGTTAATAAAAGCTTGTTTTTAAAAAGATTTTTAATTATATTTTGTTATATTTTTGAATGTTCCAAAACAATTTCCCTGCACGAGATACAAAGTTATGCCCATACAAAAAAAATAAACACTCATTGAGGTCTTTGATATGATATAGGTAGAAAAGTGGGACGAACCTGCCCATTCTTCTTTGGCACATGGTTAGACCGTGACCAGGAATAGGACATAGGACTTTTTATCCTGGTAGTACGTTCCCGTGGAATAGGTAATTTCCGATCTCCACGCGAAACAAATACTGCTCAAAATACAAAAACAATTATTAGAGATACGGAACCTTAGCCGAAGATTCCTAAAAGCATTAGTGCCGCCGTAAATACAGCACATCGAGTTTTGGAAAACGTTCTGTCTTGTGGAGCGTGCATCGTCCGTCACTTATGGCAGGTATAAGTGTCTATTCTGTAGGAATCGCACCGTGAGCACTTAGGTGTAAGTGAGCTGTCAATAGTGTCAATCCCTAGCATTAGGTAGGATGACAGCTCGCCACATGATTACTTGTTTTGTTTTTGTTGTTATTATTGTAGATCTGCAGCTTCATAGGCGTACCCAGGGGGGGGGGGGGCAGGGGGGGGCAGCTGCCCCTGAAAATCTCGCAGAACATTATGAACTCGCCTAATTACTAATGAAAGTGTAAACGGGACCTTATGCTCTAACTTTTAAGTAAACCGCGCACTAGACACTGGCAAAATGCACGGTGCATTTGCCAAAAAACCGCGAGCGACGGTGGCGGACGAAGATTACGGGCGGACGGACACCGACGAGCCTGGACGACGGACCGTTTGAAGGTGTACGTGCGGGGTATCGCAGACATCGGAAGTTCCTCGGTGCGCGGTGCGTGGCGGTCTGTGGTCGTCTGCCGTGCGTGTCCGTCTGCAATATTGCCGATCGTCGGATTCCACCATTATACCTAATGTATGAAACATTAGGTAGCCGCGGACGATCCGATCAAAAAAATCTGAATTGCCCCCCCCCCCTAGGCCAGAAGCTGGGTACGCCCATGTGCAGCTTCATCGTAGTAAATAGGTACGTTAGTTTTATATATGGTTTACTGACTCGACAATGTCAAAAGGTTTCCTAGGAAGCCATGATAGGCTGCTTAATCGTGCGAGCGTATTTTCGTTCGTGATCATCGAAGCGGCATTACGGCATTATAGTTAAGGCTTTTAACTATTCGAATCCCTTTGTAATGCTTTGTAAACGACACCAACACGGATTGTTGAAAAGGTTGAAAATGCATGTTATTTAAACTCAAACTCAAAGCATTTATTTCAAATAAACCAATTACAGGCACTTTTGAATTGTCAAGGGGTCGGTCAGTCAGAAAGATGAAGCTAGTTGCCCATTCCAAAACGTAGTAGGTTCCGATGGAGAAGAACGGGCAAGAAACTCCATGGACACTCTTTTAAATCAGAATATTGTTACAATATATTGTTTACATCATCCATGTTGGAATTATACATGTGAGTACAATGTAGAAAAACGTGCAGGTTAAAAGCGTCCGTAAATAAAAGATAAAAAAGATACAAAACAATTCAAAAATTAAAATAAATTATAATAAGCCGTGGCAGCTAAGAGATGACCAGTCCCTACTGATGGCGCCCGTTCACGAACATGACATATGGATCAGCACCATTCAGCTCAACCATTTTGAAGGGAACTTAATGATCCAACACACACGCCACCACCAGCGAGACATTAAAGTGAGCATGACATACTCTAACATGGAAACCACCGATTGTATTTACTCTATTTATACGTGAATAAATGAATTTGAATTTGAATTTGAATACTCTCAGCCGCCAGGGCACATTCAAGTCAATGAAAGACGAACCTAGTAAATGGTAGCTTTAAAGTACTTAGGTAAGTACATAGTGCTCACACACATGTGCTATGCAGTTATATAATACTAGGAGATTGAATTTATACAATGTAAAGATAGTTTTTACAATCTTCAGCAGCTCCAACAATATTTTCGAATGCTAATCAATTAGTTTATGCGCCCTGTGGAGCTGGACCAGCGCTGAACCAAGCATTTTTGTCAGTGATGTAATCTCCCAATTTATAATATGCTTGGCGGCATAGTGTGCGTTTTATACAAGATTTAAATTTTGTTTCATTCAATTGGAGTATGTGGGGAGGTATTTTATTGTAACATTTTAAACAGTACCCCATGAAGGATGAGTCTACTTTAGCCAGTCTGAAGCCCGGTTGAACTAATTGGTCCCTATTCCTAGTCCTATAATTGTGTTTTTCACCTCTTTTACTGAAAAGACTTAGATTTTTCCTTACGTACATGATGTTTTCGTAGATATATTGACAAGGTACCGTCATGATATTAATATTTATAAACAGTTCCCTTAGAGAATCGCGCATACGGAGGCCATATATTGCTCTGATAGCTCTTTTCTGCAGAATAAAAATAGACTCGATATCTGCAGCCCGTCCCCATAGTAAAATACCGTAAGACATGATACTATGAAAGTAACTGAAATAGACTAGTCTCGCGGTATCTACACCAGTGAATTGACGGATTTTCCTCACAGCATATGCTGCTGAACTTAGCCGTCCTGCAAGAGATGTTACATGAGGACCCCATTGCAGCCTTGAGTCGAGTGTGATCCCTAGGAAAACAGTCTTATCGACGAATTCTAGTTTTTCCCTATTCAATATTATGTCACAATCACTACTTTTAACATTCGGTAAAGCAAATCTCATGCATTTAGTTTTCTTCCCATTTAATTCTAAATTATTAGCAGTGAACCAATTTTGGACCTGCAGTAGGGCGTTATTTACATCGTCAAGATTTGATGCACGTCTATTTATTTTAAAAATTATGGAAGTATCGTCAGCAAATAACACCATTTGTGGTTGGTTTTTTAATAAATGGGGTAGATCATTAATATATACTAAAAAGAGGAAAGGACCCAATATCGAGCCTTGTGGAACACCCATTTTTACATTTAAACCGAGTGAATTGACACCATTTATTTGAACTTGCTGTTGTCTATCATTTAAATAAGATTTTACTAAACTGAGCGCAAGTTTACCTAGTCCGTAATGCTCAAGTTTTAAGAGTAAGGTTTTGTGATTTACGCAGTCAAATGCCTTGGAGAGGTCACAAAAGATTCCTATGGAATCTTGGGCCTCCTCCCACGCTGTAAAAATGACACCGGCGTCAGTCGTACAACTTCCTTTGGTGAAACCATATTGCTGATCGTGTAAAATTTGGTTGGTGTTAAAATGATTAAGCATTTGATTGAGCATTACCTTTTCGAAGACCTTGCTGAACACCGGCAGCACAGATACTGGTCTATAATTGTTGGTGTCTTTACTGTCCCCAGATTTAAAAAGTGGTATAACCTTACTGTATTTCATTAAATTTCTTTGTTTTGGGGTTCCGTACCCGAAGGGTGCCAAACGGAACCCTATTACTAAGCCTCCGCTGTCCGTCCGTCTGTGTGTTAGCAGACTGTGTCATAGGAACTGTAATAGGTACACAAATCATACAAGAAACTTGTTTTTGTTGACGTTTTTTGCTCGATCTTAAATACGGTACGGAACCCTTCGTGTGCGAGTTCGACTCGCACGTGGCCGGTTGTTCGAGCCTACTAAGCTACATCAAACCCATCCTGTCTATCTCCAGCCTGCTCGTCTGACAGCGGCATTGGTCTGGTGGTTACATACGTGACCGTTGAGCACGAGGGTTCGATATCCAAAGCGGGCAAGGTGAAGTTCGAGTTATAGTGGTCGATCAATTGATATTCGATTAGTTGGCATTCGATATGGCATAGTACACCCGGTGCTATATGGTTGATGGGAATAGGCTTGCCCTCTGTTTTATGGGGCATAAGTATAATTTCCTAAATATGGCTTCACTGTACAATACATCTCAGCTGCCCCCTTCGAGGAATTCAAACGTGATGTGATGTTTCTCTTTACCTGATGAACTGTCACGAGTCTCTCCCCAGTGCGACACTTACATACGTTTTATGCCCCAACATACCCACGTACTAAAGGTAGGCCATTAATAAGGTTCTATCTAGCTTTACTTTACTTTACTCTCAGCTTCGGAGTTTCAGAAGTTATCTCGACTATTTAATTTGTCGTCGCTCGGTTACTTAGTTTCCTGCTATGACCTAAACTAAAGCCGTATTCGTTAAGAATAAGTAAACAACTCAAGTACCTTACCTTCTTTTGGATGTATAAGTAACCCAACAAACATTTTTGTCATATAATCAAACTTTTATATGACCTTAAGTCTTTTTAAAGTTATTTTATAGTCATTATTTTAACTCTTCGTCATGTACTGGTGTATTATATGTCCGAATAGTCATAAACATTTTTTGTCGTATAATAATGTCATATGACGTTATTTCGACATTTATAAAACTTACTTATACAACTTTTCGCCCTCTAAACGTTTTCGTAGTATAAACGTCATAAAACTGTACATTTTGTCATATAATTACCTTTTAAACATCTGCTAAACGGATAATAATTGTTTACACGTAGTATTTGTTACCATTGTATATAAGTCGAATAAGTATTACGAGTGCGACCTGTATACATCCTAAAGTATCACAAACATGATAATACGACCGCTACTTAATTAATACTCATATTAAAGGTTTATAATAACCTTGTATACAATTTTCGCGTACTTTAATACAAAGTAATAGAGCTCAAGCTGAGAGTTAGGAAAATAAGAAAGGTTCCGTATCACATTTAAATGCAAATTTAACTAATCAATTTAACCAAAATACTACAAGTGTGCCCCGCAGTTCGTTTTCCAAAGTTCAGGACTCTTGTTGATTTTTCGAAGTTGAAGTCATCCGAAAATGAAGATAATGTTGATAAAGAAGACATTTCAACCAACAATGATGACTTCAGAGACTATTAAAAAAGTGGGCTATTGATTTTAATATTCCACAAGTTGCATTAAAGCAAAATAAATCTATATGAAGGAGGTAATATAAAAAGGCAGTAATAGTAGATTGCTGCATCGAGCGCCAAGTGATTATTGATGCAATCGTGTTAATTTAGTGCCCTCGTATACGCTCGGGCACCAACATAACCCTCGTGCATCAATAACTCACTTTTAGCAAGGTGCGTAATCTACTTTTCTTTCAACTATCAATTTACTCAACTCAAGTCAGGTCAAGTCAGGTCAAGACAGGTCAAGTCTGGTCAAGTCAGGTCAAGTCCGGTCAAGTCGGGTCAAGTCAGGTCAAGTCATGTCAAGTCAGGTCAAGTCAGGCACTGTTTTAGTTCTAAGCAAAAACTACGTCCTTTGAGATCAGTTTTGTAGTGATTAATGATAACATTACCACAGATATTATAATACTACACAGATATTATAATACTACGTACAGATACCCAATCCCATATAAAGAAATGACACCACCCTAAGTCTGGCAATTGAGCTGGCTATTTTTCTTCCCCATTTTTTTAAAAGATGGCAGCATCATCGACTCACTAATTGCCAGAGACCGTAGTTTTAAAACGCCATCTAGGAGTCTTGCCTAGGTACAAGGCAAGACTCCAGGATTTTTTGTTCCTTTTTTTACGTTTTTTTCTTCCTAGGCGTTCAATTCTTATATTTCTACGTAAAGTACTAGATAAAAAAAAATGTTGTTTGATTTTCCTTAATGAAACGACTAAACGTTTCAAGTTTAAAGTGACCTGTCATCACTTTAGTAAAACGCCATCTATTGCAACAGATAGCTACTTTATCATTCTAAGGATTCGGATTGAAGTAAAAGGCTTAATTTAAGTTTTTTGTTGAAAATACGAGATTTATGAGTGTAAATACATAAATCAGCATTAAACAAAGATGTTTTGATTTTTACTAATATTACTATAGCCAAAATTTGCCGTATAACGCTTTTTAGTAATTGTTAATTTCATAATTGTTACATTATGCTGCCATCTATGATTTTTTTTCAAGACTAATTATAATTTGTTCGAGTTGGGACCCCATGACATTACTATGTAGTTGAAAGAAAAAATTGTTTAATTTTTTAATTATCCCAGGAACGTAATTAACATTTCAAGTTTTCCATTTCAAATGTGCGCTTATTATCATTTCAATGAGGTCCATCTTTGATAAAAACTTATCAACATCCGCATAATGAGAGATCATTGTGGGGTTTACCTAAAACAAAAATATCATTTAGACTTAACCGCTTGAGTCCTAATGATGCACGTGATGCATCAATCGGAAATATCCTTCAAGCCCCACTGATGCATAAAATGCAGTCAGCAATCAGTCGATGCCACGCAACTTAGATCTCTATTTCTACTGAAATACGGGTTAATAGTGTCTATGGGCAGTAGCACTCTAGAGTTGGATGATATTCACGTGAAATTAATCTACTAAATGCTTAATCTGTGCATGGAACACCACTAAAAATAAAATCTTTAAAAAATAAAAATTGACGTTTGACAGTGTCATCTGTCAGAGTGCCTTCGCGGGTGTGCGCGGACGGTCTCCGTGCATATTTTAATAATTATTTCGTGTTTTTACTGCTGCTATCGTCGTGAAGTGATATTAAATCAAATTAATAATAGTTTATACATCGTGTGTGATAATAATATTACCAAAATACATAAGTTGAGTGCAAAATTAGCGTATCAAAAAAATGCCGTGAAAGTACTGAGTGTGGTGGTGATTATGTGAATAGTGTAATTATGATGTTTACAGCGTGGGAAGCTACTATAAAATATAAATTAGTGTAATTGAATCAATTTGTAAGTGATTTTCACTACTATAACGACATAATAACAAAATTTTGTCGTCAAAACACAGTCCTTGAAATCTAGGTCAAGATGACCTCTAGTTACGTAATAATTTTGTTTTTATTTTCTGTTATTATCTCAAACTGTTATTTTTTTAGATTCGTTATCTATTCATAATACTGCCTGCAAAATTTTATAACAATAGAAACAGTATTTTTAACAGAAATCGTTAAAAAATAAGAACAAATAAACTACCACGCACTTTACGATAATATTGTATTATTGTAAATCCTATTGTATTCATCCGTTCACCGTATGTAGATAAGTATGTGGTCTGTTTATTCAAGAGTCCAAACTACTTTACGTTATCGAGCTGCGATAAGTATAACTCAAGATATTGAGATTTTACCCGGAGCCGCTGACACGCGGCGGGCCTCCGGGGCGCGATGTCGGACGAGCCGCGGGCCCTAAAAGAATTAGGCGTTCCAGCAAGGAACCTGATAGGAGTTAACTAAGTTATAAGTCACGCAAACAAATATTCTATTTTTTCAATATAAATTCTTTGAACTAAGTTAGCTAAGCGTTTGTAATTTTATTACTGATCCCTAAATCAACTGTAATGGCGTAAACATTTACAATGAACACGCAGTTTATAGGTCGGGAAGTTATGTAGTTGTCATATAACGCAGTCACTTAATAAAATTATTAATAAAATATGTGAAAACGTTAGAGTTTTAAAAGCGCATAAAAAATTTGTTCCAAACCTACCTCACATTAATCAGTTAACTTGATTGCACAATGGTTTACAACTGATGAAATGGTTTTATCACCTCAAATAACAAAGAAAAAATGCAATATTAACTCAGCTGTCAAAAACACCGCCATATTAAATTAACGTGATATAATCTGTTACAATATAATTTCGTTCAATATGAGTATCATCTTTAAATGACAATAACACAACGATTACATTATATAAAAGTCATATTGTGTACCATAACTAGACCCGAAGTCGAATACACGCCACGACAGCTATCATTACATGATATTTAGTCAAATCGCCGACGTGTATGCGACTAAGTAGGTATTTATATAATACAATACAATACAAAAAGTTTATTTTCTCTCTCACATAGAAATATACAAGGAATAATATACATAATTCAGGTGTACATTGGTGGATTGTAATCTATGTAAGAGACTGGTTTCTGTACTAGGAGACCTGTATGACAGATTACCAGCCTCTCCAGACTCCGACTCTTCAGACTGACTGTTACACGAAACTCAACACACACACCCTCACCACCCACACACCCTCACATACACATTCACACACCCGATTCTCACTCCCTCATATACTTAATCCTCACAACAGTCACCTCACCACCCACACACCCTCACATACACATTCACACACCCGATTCTCACTTCCTCATATACTTAATCCTCACAACAGTCACACTTCACCCAGTTTTACCTATTTAAATATCACTAAACTGGAATGATGTACACCTAGTACCTTACCCACTTCCGGAGTCTGGAGAGGCTGGTAATCTGTCAGACTGACTGACTCTTCAGACTGACTGTTACACGAAACTCTTAGCAACTTAAGTTGAATAAAATGGGCCCTAATGCCGTCGAGTAAACGTCCTTATGACATTTATACGATTATACTAAATAACATTAAGTTGCCACCAAAACGTCTACTCAACGTCGTAAATGTTTGTTGGGAAGCTACACATACACGGCATTAAAAAAAAGACGACGGAAGGGTGACTAATTGTAGGGAAAATTACACTCGCATAAACTCGAAATTTACTTTTTTCGCGACTTACCTTCACGAGCATTAAAAACAAATGAATATTATCCAGCATTGAGCAATTATCATCTATACATATATATATAAAAATAAATCCCTATTTCCCTTGGTCACGCCATCACGCGTGAACGGCTAGACCGATTTCGCTAATTCTTTTTCTGTTGTGTTTGTTATTGTCAGGAGAAGGTTCTTATGAACGAAAAAAATAAGAAAATTGCGCGGAAAATTAGAAAAATTAAGACAGGACAACGTCTGTCAGCTCAGCTAGTTATCCTATATTTGGAAATAAAGCATAATACAAATTATCCATACAATATTATCCAAAGAAAATAACACACAAGTGAAATTACTTTATTACGTGAAGATCGCGTGATTATAAACAATTACTAATACAACAATTTCTATATATCCGAATGTACATAGGCATCCCGCACACTAATCACACCTGTAGCACGGTATTGTGTCCGTATCGATTTGTATGGGCGCCTCGTGTGTGGCCAACTTATCTACGTGCCGGGATTAGCTGCTAATAATTATTGAGCTGTGTAATTTGGTGAGTCACGTCCGTTGTCTTTAGTACCATGTGTGGTTGTTGATATAGGTAGCGAAGTTGATTGATGGCGTCTGGGAAACAATAAAAACAGTTGTGATTTGAATATACAGACTATTTAAGTTGTTTGTCAAGTTTCTTAACAATTAATTTCCCTGAGTTTACAATTTATAGCTCCGCTTGATTTGTTACTATTGCACAAAAGAAGGCTAATTCCCAGCTTGATGTCACGACGATTACATCTACATTTTCAAGAAATATCTTTTCCTTTTTCTTATTCTTTCTTTTTTCCACCATCTCACCTGATGATAAGCGGATATGGGGTGGATGGTGGTGCACTCTTGCCTACAATAACCTTTTCAGTCGAGACATGAAACCTGCAAAAAATCGCAAGCATTTTCTTGTAACTCATGTGTAAGGCACACACGTGTGCTAATTCCTGCAATGTTTACTATCCAGCTCTCAAGTCCAATTAACCGACGTTTGGCTCCGAATGGCCACAGAACAGAAAGGTACAGAAAGTCGACTCTATACAACGAGCGAAAACATACGCACACATAGATAGATGTAAATAGACGTTTTCCTGGATTGCATTTTTATCTTTACTTGGTTTCTACTTTTGTCAATTTTGATAATATGTAATTTCTTATGTTGTTAAATTTTACTGTATAACGCCTTACTGTATGTATTTAAATCTGTTATGTTGTGCATGTATATCATAAATACCTATATATAAATAAAACACACTATTTTAGATAATAATTATGTGACGTCATGTAGCCTATAACCCCCAAACAACATGACGACGCTCGTTTGTCAAAATGCGACGTGTGAACATACATACATATACAGCCTGTTAAAATCATCACCCTCCTTTGGATTTGCCGTAGTCGGGTAAATAGATACGCATTACGTACAGCGAGAGCTAGCACACCCGGGACTCGTATTTGTTTAGATCGCTGCGTTCACGTCTATCTGTGGGTACGTTTTCTCTCGTTGTATGGAGCCAACCTTCTGTACCTAGCTATTCTGTGGTATACTCGCGGACATCAGTCGCCTAATGACTTGAGTTGGTTCTGACCCGGGGGACAGCTTCACTTGACTCACACTTGCTTATTTATCCTAACGGTAGGTACTGCGGTACTTAATGAGCGAAACTGGTTCGAATAATCGTTTCATTGGTCTACACAGATTGTGCCAAAATTTTGTGTTGTATTAATTATTATGATATAACATCGCGCTTATATTATATCCCTTAAAATGTAACCAATCAAATGATAATAATCTGGCACAAATGTAGAGGTGGCTGCTACTGAGTTAAACCAATAAGACTTTTCCCGACTTTGCGATCGAACCCAGGACTCCGGAATCAGTAGTTTCCTTTACACGGAAACTAGACAGTCGGAGCGAGGTAATTCAACGTATTTCATAGTAGCGAGCCGCCCCAGCCTCGCGTATGTACTATGACATGTGAAACTAGACAGTCGGAGCGAGGTAATTCAACGTATTTCATAGTAGCGAGCCGCCCCAGCCTCGCGTATGTACTATGACATGTGAAACTAGACAGTCGGAGCGAGGTAATTCAACGTATTTCATAGTAGCGAGCCGCCCCTGCCTCGCGTATGTACTATGACATGTGAAACTAGACAGTCGGAGCGAGGTAATTCAACGTATTTTATAGTAACGACCCGCCCCTGCCTCGCGTATGTACTATGACATGTGACACTAGACAGTCGGAGCGAGGTAATTCAACGTATTTCATAGTAGCGAGCCGCCCCAGCCTCGCGTATGTACTATGACATGTGAAACTAGACAGTCGGAGCGAGGTAATTCAACGTATTTCATAGTAACGACCCGCCCCTGCCTCGCGTATGTACTATGACATGTGACACTAGACAGTCGGAGCGAGGTAATTCAACGTATTTCATAGTAGCGAGCCGCCCCTGTCTCGCGTATGTACTATGACATGTGAAAACAACAAGATTTTTGTGCTATAACTAATTAAGTTGAATATTAATGTAGAATACACATGAACCTTCCGGAATCTGTTTGTACAATGAAAAAAAAAACAATGCTTGGTTTGCTAAAGGATAACCAACAGATGCCATTTCTACCATTTTTGTTTTTTTTTGTCTGTTTGTATGTGTGAGATTAATTTGTTAAGGTATCACGTCAAAACTACGAAACCAATAATATGATTACCTTTTATAATTAAAATATTGTGTACAATATAACAACTCGGAGTAACATTTAGTTTGTTTCGTTTGTTTTTCACTCTATCAAAATATATAATCAATTGAAAGTGTTCAAGAATAACTTTTCAATACGTTACATTACATTATTAGGGAATTTGGATCTCATTTATTGTACCTACCCATCTAGGCACATTTATAAGACATAAAGTTCCAGAGAAAGTTTTTCAAAAATAGGTAATTTTGTGGTGAAAATGTTTGTTGTTCATTAATTAATGATCACTACCGTTAGATATTCTTTTTATTCGTCTCAGGATGACTTCTTAAGTACAGATCGATATTATTACAATAACAAAATAATGTTTTTTACACATTGTTTGGGCACTTATAAAATCTGTATATAGTCTCACCCTCACATAGCATATAATTGGACGCCTCGCTTGCACCCGACACTCAAGCACCGCACTAGTACTGCTAGTGTTGCCAGCGCTAATAATACCGTGACGTCATCGTGCAGTGTAGCAGCGGTTGCCGCTTAGTGCACTGAAAAGTTATATTGGAATTTTAAATTGGAAAAATTAAATTGATTTTGGCGCTGATTCTGTTACGCATAACTGAGTTGGTATAAAAGTATTGCTACAGAAAGAACTCGATGGCATCGTCGTACCATCAGATCAGGTAAAATAAATCGACTTGAAAACTTAAAAAAACGTGTTTGTGTTGTAATAATGTACAGTAAGTACGTCGTACTAGATAATGCGTGTGCTATACAATAATATAAATCTGTAGGTATGTGTTGAGCTATTGATATCACAATGTTTATCGACAGATATCAGCTTATCTAGTGTTTACTTTGATATCACTCGTGTTCGCGTATTGTGTTGCATCATAATATTATTAATGTACATATTGTACATAGATAGGGCTTTTCTAAAGTTAATTCTTCGAGCAGTGCAAGTTGACATTTTCGGTAGATAAACGTCATCAGGAATCAGAAATCACATACATTGTTAAAATATATATATATTATTGTTCCTGTAACACCAGATGATGATAGATGTTTACTTGTGTTGTCGCATCTTAATAAGACTTTAAAATAATTGAAAACACTGGGAAAGAATTGTTGTTTTTAACAAGCGATATATTCATCGTCCTGTAAGAAACTCAAAAATGAACTATTGCAACACACAGCTTAGCTCGAACAGCATAATTTGTAGCTAAAAGGTAACACGACGTACCTAATCTTGTATCGAGGAACGCGCTCAATTTTCGCGCTTATGAACACATTTCATATTGAGTACAAGAAAGAAAGGTTACATAGAGGGGTGGAATTGGATCAAGTTAATATAAATTGCTTCTTTGACAACGTTTTGATGTACAATCTCATCACGTTTCTTCTTTGTATGGCGTCATATTTTCCGCGCGCTGTTTTTCCATACATGGATACCTCCCTGTTGTATAATCCAGCGAGTGTACAGTAACAATACAAAAGGTTCCATCTAAACAATGTGCGATAAAAAACTAGACAATGTCGCTAAGGAGTTTATACGGTATCATGACAAGAAAACGTAGGTGTACGGTGTGCGCAATTAGTTTAAGGAACGCCTTGTTGTCTCTGCATACCTATTCAAAAATGTTTTTCAATAGCTAGCTAAATACCAGACGTAGTTTTGGTCCCGTGTGTAATATTTGCAAAGAATGTGCTGACGAACATCTTCTTGTGTCAGTTAGATAGAGCTATCATGAACCTGTTATCACGCCGGTACAGTGGATGCTCTGTACCTCTATCTAATGAATGTCACCGCCACCTTGTTGTCAGTTCTGCCGCCGCGCGCCGTGTCCGTTTCCAGTCGTGACGTTTGTCGCGCATCGCGCTTTTCCCAACAGTGTGAACACGGCATTATTTGCCACCCTAATTAATGACGTCATCATACATTAAAACGTCGATGTACCATAGCGACGTAATTAAATTCATTTTCATTTCGTACTCAACTCAATATAGTATGAGTTTGATTAATCCAATTAATTATAGCTTTATCGTCATGGGTAAATTGGATTTGAAGAGTATAATTGACATATTTCATTTATTTTCGGCAACACACGCTCACAATTTTTGTTTACGTTTCCAATATTTATTTAATTTATAAACTGAAATCCAATGTTTCTGTTTCACGTAATTCTGTGTAAAAATTTTCAGCTTATTGTAAAGTCGGCAACATTAACTTGTTCTCTCGTTCAGCATTAACTTGTTCTCTCGTCATCAGGAATCGTGTCGTAAAGTTGTCATCGCGTCCGGACTCCGGAGCCAGACGGTGGCGCGTATCATTGAATGAATACGGATAATTTGCGCCCAAGTGCCGTCCGTGCCGGACGAGTGCCGTCGATTGCCGTGGAGTGCCGGCCCACAATTAATCAGCGCTGGAAGTTAACGTGCGAGACGTATAGCGGTTTTAACAATAATTATGTAAGCTGTTTTGCCTCTAAGGTACTGCTTAAATACAAATAAGTCAACTTGCATCAAATAATATCTGAATGGCGATATTTCTTATGATAATAAATAGGACTAAATTTACCGTTTTGCTGAGACTTCAATGATTTATTCTCCTTCCGATATTCAAAATATTCACAAGACTCCAGTTTATTAGTTGTTTATCTCTTTGTGCCAAAATGTTTAGACAAAAAAGAAAAATCTATTTTTAGTTTTAATTAAATATTAGTTAGGATTTCATAGGATAAGTAATAGTTAGTTGTTTAATAAATTGTTTATGAACAGGAATAGATTAAATAAAGAAATATGATATTAAAAATCTGTTAACATTCAAACATGAGTCTTAAAACGGGAAGCCTTATTTGGGTAAGACAAATATTTCACTGCAATAATATTTTGTTCCTGATAAAATAATTCTTCGTTATGTATGTTTATAAATAAAAAAAACCGGCCAAGTGCGAGTCGGACTCGCACAAGAAGGGTTCCGTACTATTATCTATAAAAACGGCAAAAAAATCACGTTTGTTGTATGGGAGCCACCTTAAATATTTATTTTATTCCGGTTTTTAGTATAATATTTGTTGTTATAGCGGCAACAGATATACATCATCTGTGAAAACTTCAACTGTCTAGCTAACACGGTTCATGAGATACAGCCTGGTGACAGACGGACAGACAGACAGACATACAGACAGACAGACAGCGGAGCCTTAGTAATAGGGTCCCGTTTTACCCTTTGGGTACGGAACCGTAAAAATGAAATGCTGCTCGTTGGTAAGCGCATCACTTAAGAACGGCTGGACCGATTTGGCCATAGGTACTTATTTTGTTTTCAAATCAATTTGAAATTGATTTTTTCAATCAAATCATTTTGTTTTTGTTTATTTGTAATAATGTAGGTACATGTGTAATGGAATGCAAATAAATATATAACTATGAATATAAAATGTTCGTAATAGCCCAAATTAGGTTTCTACTGTATGGCAATGGGTTTTTATAGAAAGCAAAAGTGGAAAACTTTCAAATTCGGGAAAAACTGAGCGTCCTTTTATTTAAATTTAACCTTTGGGTTTTTTTTGGACAGGACATCGTCTATCGAGTCAGCTAGTTTCTGATTAAAATGTTTCCAAAATTGTTATACACGTGTTTATATTTTCCAAAATGATGATTAACTTTTGGCAGAATGACTCCGGTGTCTAAAATACCTATTACTTACGGTCGATTACTTAAAAACTTTATTGAATTTTAGGTCGTAAAGCAAATTTTTTGCATCTGCCAATCAAGTAATCTCATCTCTAATGTAAGTCACTAACCACACGAAAAAGAGACAAGTAATCTTTTAAACAAATTATTATTGTTCCCATCTATCGAAGCATGTATCCGAGCACATTCCGTCACATTACGGTTGAGAACAAGGGTTGTCTGCGGCCGTGATTAAAATTTAATGAATAGGGTAGCTGACGACCCGTATCTTGATGTATTGACGGATTAGACTGAATACCAACAAGAGAATTTACACTGTACAGTCAAGGAAATATATTGTTTAGCACATTACATATCTATACATATTATAAATTAAGGTCCCTTTTCGTGTTGGTCTGTATGTCCGCGTTGTTCTTCTAAACCTCGCAACAGATTTTGATGAGGTTTTCACCATCGTTTAGAGAATTTATTCCGGAAGATTTATGTGTAGGTATAGTACGTTAATATTAAAGGTACATATAACTAAGAAATCTCGATGTTTTGTCAAGTCGTAAAAACCGTGCGAAGTAGGAGCGGGGCGCTAGTAAATATAATAATATTTTGATTAGATTAACCGGACCATTTGCTCACGCATCCATTGCCTTGCCTTGAATGTAAATAGTTCATATCAAAAAGTTAAGTTAAACCTAAACTGCAACTCAAAGCATGTACGTCAATTAAACCAATTGGGTACCTACAGGCACTTTTGAATTGACAAGGTGTCGCCAGATGTCAGAAAATTTGAAGCTAGTTGCCTATTCCAAAGCCTAGTAGGTTCCTATGGAGAATAACGGGCAAGAAATTCCATGGACACATGTTTAAATCAAAATATTGGAAAAAAATAATTGCTTTAGAAATCACAAACAGACTGATCATTAAGAACCGTGACAAGAAGACATCCTGTTTATACATCCGTGATTGAATTTTAATTAATAGCAACCCCTCGTGCAGGGTGATGTGTATTGGCACCACTCACCCTGCACACCCCCGCACACCCCCGCACACCCCCGCACACATCCCGACCCTCGTCAACTTGACGGAAGGGTAGTTATCGAAGGAAAGGGCTGTTTTAAAATGATCACGGCAGTGTTGCCAAATTAATATTGTAAGGATTTTTTGGGCTGGTAAGCCGGTGTTGGGTTGTAAAGGGATTATTTGTGGTTTATGTATGTTTTCACAAATAATTAAGTATTTTTTATATCGTGGGAACAATTTTACAGGCACAAATCTCGCATGAATAATTACAGACTCGCAACGCCAAAACTGAATGCCTATCCTATCCTTCTTATCCGATCCTTCTTTCCTATCCGTAGGTATTATGAATTCGAAAGTAACTCTGACTGTCTTTCTGTTTGTCTGTCTGTATGTTACCTTTTCACGCCTAAACCACTGATCGCATTTCGATAAAGGAGATAGATGTGACGGCTGAACGGATTTAGATGAAATTTGGAACATGGGTAAACCATGACGTGGAATAGGATACTTTTATCCCGATATTCCGACGGGATCGAGACTAAAGCGGGTGAAAAACTTGTTTTGTTTAGCAAGAATAATTATAGTTTTACTAGCTGCACCCCGCAGTGTCACCCGCTTTAGTCTAAACCCGCTCTAGTCTAGTGTCACTCGCTTTAGTATAAACCAATAAATGCGAAAGTGAGTTTGTTTGTTTCGCTTTCACGCTAAAACGGCTGGACAGATTTAGATGAAATTTGGCAGATGGGTAAACCATGACGTGGAATAGGATACTTTTTATCCTGATATTCCCATTACGCGGGTGACACCGCGGGGCGCAGCTAGTAAAACTATAATTATTCTTGCTAAACTAAACAAATTTTTCTGCGTTTGGTTTATTGTCTACTTCGAAACTACTTGCTACCGTGACTCCGTTAGCAATTAACTTATTGTAAACTTAAATAAGCTTTAAGTAGGTATTAATTAAAGTTAGAAAAAAGTAGCTTCAAGTAACTTTACAAAGTTAGACAGCGAGTTAGAAACTTAGCACGGAACAAAGGCAAAGAATAACATTTTGTGCGAGCTGAGAGATAAACCCAGGGATTGTTTTTAAATTGATACGGATGCTTACTTACATAACTCACCGTATGAAGTCAAACGTTTTTTGGGAATAAATGATAAAATCACCCTTTTTAAACCCTGGAAATCAAACTCTTGTCTTGCCGCGTTTTCCAGTATTTAGCAATGTGCGGCCAAATATTATACAATAACGATAATAAATAATAATATTATACCTGAATATACTCTTCCCGTCCATTATTCTCATATTCAAATCTACCTGTCCCCAAAATACACAAAATCAATCAATTAAATAATTTAAAAAACCATTCAAAACAGTCTCATCCAATCACACTTACACAATCGTATCGGTCTTTCAGTCACCCCCCACTCGACTTCACCCCCTCTCACCCCGTTGTTGGCTTGTTCATCTTAGTTGGTACGGAAAGTGCGGATGATGTCACTTTGACATTCTCGACAACTTCCCTTTTGACGCCTTGACGTGTGACGTCTGACGTAACAGTAACGCGTTCACTTTAAAATTGGGGTCGTATGTGTATATGTGTGTGTGTGGCCTTGATTTTGTTTGACAGTTACCGGTAGTGAGGAACAGACAGGGGGCTTGTAGTTTGTGGAGATCGAGGAATCTAACGTAATTGGAGATTGTGAGATGAGTACCATTCTAGGTACTTTTGTACCCGACTGCGGCGAAGCCAAAAAAGGAGGGTTATGTGTTTGACCTGTATTATGTATGTATGTGTATCTGCGTCTCTATTTTCCTTCGTAATTACTAAACAGCTAAACCGATTTTGATAAATGATATGTCGTCAGATTTCGCTTTATTGCGCGAATGTCACCGAGTATATTAACATTATAAATGATGATAATAATAAATAAACTAAATAGCGGATTTTTGGGGCCAAAATCCATGTGTTCAAAACAAATATCTCTTGAACCAATCCAGTGGGGTATAAAAATGTTTTCTGCAGTCGGTTTTTTTAGTTTTTAGGGTTCCGTACCCAAAGGGTAAAACGGGACCCTATTACTAAGGCTCCGCTGACTGTCTGTCTGTCTGTCCGTCTGTTACCAGGCTATATCTCATGAACCGTGATAGCTAGACAGTTGAAATTTTCACAGACTGATGATGCATATCTGTTGCCGCTATAACAACAAATACTAAAAACAAAAATAAAATATATATTTAAGAGCTCCCATACAACAAACGTGATATTTTTGCTCGTTTTTGCTCGATATTGAAAACGACAACAGGTAGACGCTTGAAATATTCACAGAATATAGGTATAGTTACATATTCTCTTTAAAAATAAATAATAAAATTAAAATAAAACAAATATTTAAGGGGGGCTCCCATACAACAAACGTGATTTTTTTGCGAGTCCGACTCTCACTTGGCCGGTTTTTAAATTACTGTTTTTGGTTTTTGCGATCCATACACAATAGAAGGGCCAATATCGGGCTTTATAACAGAAAGAAAATAATTGTGTTTTAATTATCGAAATTGGTATGTGATTTATATGTATGTATTGCTTCACTTTACATAGAGAACAATAAATTGCCGGAACAATATGTAAAAAAATTGTGTCGTGCACGAAAAAAAAACACCACTAAACGAAACAAAAGGGTCGAAACGTTCAAAATAATGTCCACGTTGTGTTGCATAGCAAGGATAAATTTAGAAAAATTAAGGGACTGCTATACTTGGTAATAAGTTTAGTGTACCTACAATTTTAATTTGACAAATGGTGTGGTAGTATATTCCCGAAAGCCCCATAAATAATAATGTATCATAGCAATTTTAAAAAAAAACAAGCCAATTACTTGTGTAGGATCATACACAGCACTCGGGTTATTGAAAGTGTCGCAAATGTTTTTTAATGATAAATGATTTATTTCTGTAAATTGATTTTAAACAACACTTTTACGAAAATTATATTTTAGCGTCTTATATAATACTAGATACCGACCGCGGCTTCGTCCGCGTGGTATGTGGATAAAAAGTAGACTATGTCCATCCCCGGGACGCCATCTATCTCCATGCCTTATCGAAATCCGTTCAGTGGTTTTGGCGTGAAAAGGTAACATACAGACAGATAGACAGACAGACAGAGTTACTTTCGAATTTATAATATTAGTATGGATAATTTAGCGTCACTAACATAGTCGGCACTTAGTGTATGGTCAGCAACGAAAATAGATTAACCCTGTACTTTTACATACAATCTAAATAGACTAAAAACTATTCGGTACACTACTTTTCAGCATTTCATCTAGATAAAAGTTAAGAGTTTGTAATAACAAATTATATGTTTTTTTGAAACTTAATTTTTTTAATTTTTATATATTTGAAAAAAATTGAGTGTTTTAGAATAGAATAGAATATATTTTACTGTAAACATCAAAATTGTGTACATTAAAATGTGCGAGGTCTTAAAATGTGTGTTAGTCGACTTTTGTTGTTCATCGTACCTACCTATAATAATTATTTTGCACAGTAAATAGAAAACATGTTTTTTGATTAAAACTTTATTCGCAAGTTGTGCTCTCGTGTCAGCTCAGAAGTTGTATTTTATTTTAAAACCATATCTATTCGTAAATAATTCATTTTTTAATAATCGAAGTATAGTAAATAGCACATATATTGAACCTACTGAAAAATACAGCACACTTTTGTAATTGTTCCAATTTTTTACAAATATTTCCTCGGGAAATATTCATATATTTTATTTGATGGACATTAAAAATTGGGTAGTGTTTTTTACTTGATTTAAAAACAGTTGTTATCATTCATTTTAATTGGTTCGAGTGCTTGATAGCTACAAAATAATATAGACTTTTATGAATAACTGACGGTGTGAACTACTGACTAGTTGACTCTGTCAACAGTGACAGTGACACCGTGAGTGAGCCGGTGTCAACTACTTTAAGATTATCTTATGGTTATTCATAAAGAGTTGACACTGTCACCAGTGACACCGTGAGTGAGACAGTGTCAACTACTTTAAGATTATCATAAGGTTATTCATAAAGAGTTGACACTGTCAACAGTGACACCGTGAGTGAGACAGTGTCAACTACTTTAAGATTATCTTATGGTTATTCATAAAGTAGTTGACACTGTCAACAGTGACACCGTGAGTGAGACAGTGTCAACTACTTTAAGATTATCTTATGGTTATTCATAAAGTAGTTGACACTGTCAACAGTGACACCGTGAGTGAGACAGTGTCAACTACTTTAAGATTATCTTAAGGTTATTCATAAAGTAGTTGACACTGTCAACAGTGACAGTGACACCGTGAATGAGCCGGTGTCAACTACTTTAAGATTATAAGGTTATTCATAAAGTAGTTGACACTGTCAGCTTATGACAATAATAAACAAACAAGAAATAAAATTAATTTAGCGTCATGAGCGGAGCCCACCTGCCAGCCGCGGTGTCTTCCGCGCTTATATTAATGTAATACCATTTCGTCGAGCGACGTCATAATGAGTTTTGTGATGAAACTCATCTATTTAATACTCCTCACACCTCATATTTGCCTGGTACTTCATGTTTGTGGAACTAATAGCGTCTGGGTTGAAGTTACTAAATACTTGGTTTTTATAGGTGTAATCTTTATTGATATATGGTCCAAGTAATCAAAGCTCAAAGCCAATAATAGGCTTTCTTTTACCATAGGAAAAATGGTGAATTTCATTTTAAGTTGTAACTAAAACTGGGCTTCTTTATTAAAAACTTGCTCTAATTACCTATAACATACACTTACCGAAAAGTGAAGATTTTTTATTAACTTGCTTGATAAATACGTACCTACTACACTTTCTTTATCATACAAAGACTTCTGTAACAACCATATAAATAAATGAAGACAGTCTCGTTATGTATGCAAATTCATATGTAGATGTGAGGCGACATATTAATGACGAACCGTCTTGTAATAACCTACAATTGGCTGTAATGCCGTGAGAAAGCAAACAGTGGCGCCACCTGTGACATGTTCTTTTACTTACCTTATACAAACATCATTGTCAGTATCTATGTAGTTCATAAATTAGGTAAGTACAGAAAAGTCACGGAAAAAAGGTACCCGGGTATTAATATGCACATAGAGGTTCAGAAAACGTTCGCCTCAGTAACGCGTCGTCCGTGTCACCACACCTGCGTGACAGTCTCTTACTAATACTCGATGTGTCAAATTAATTCAAACTGAAATGGCAGCGGCGGCGGCATGTTGCGGCGAGCAGTTCTAATGACGAGGCATTATAAACTTTATGTGCAATACAAAAAAATATGATGTAGATACGCTTGATAATAGAAAAGCGATTCGACTCGCGCCGCGTCGACGCGAGACCATACCAGCTGCCGCGAGGCCCCACGCGGCGCTTTCTATTCTACTCGAATCCGATTCGAATAGCGGAAAATGACGCGAGTCAGTACAATTGAACTATTGCGGTTTCGCTTCTAAGGTTTCACGGCGGAGAGGTGTGCGACCAGCATCGGTGAGTATTGAACCTTAAGCTGTTGACAACTAATCTATCACGTATAAAAACATGATAAGCCATTATTACACTTGTACAAATTGACAGCACACTCCACTTAATACTACCAATCGTACAACCTTTTAACCTTAACAATATTCATTTTATCCATTAGCCGATTATAATAAGCGAGCAGAGGGTGGCTTCAGGCTACAGTGAAACACTACCTACTTTACTAAAGGGAAGGTAATTAGCTTAGAACTTGATGTTGACACGGTTAGTAATAGACAGTATAAAGAGTGCTTATATTTACTTTTGTGTGTTTCTTGCTGTAACACTTGTAAAGTTCATCCTACTTATCTATTTCTCTGTGGTTTTGACATCATTATCTCGGATGTAGTGGTTATGTTTCGGTAGGCTTTTGTATCTAAATGACACCCTTTGATCTCTCCAATCTTCTTCCCAGAGTGTCGATGGAGTCAGCCAAGAATTTGGGTTTATCGGGATAAAAACTATAATATGTCCTAGTCCAGGTCATGGCCATCCACATCCGGTCAGCCGTTTTAGCGTGAAAGCGAACAAACAAACAAACTCACTGACGCATTTATAATAATTATTAGTTAGGATATATTCTCAAAAGGTCAGCTCCATCCTGGAGTGGAAATGTAGTGCGGCTCAAAACAATGGGGCACCTAAGAGTGTTACAACACCTATTAAAATATTATTGAATGTATTGCTGCAGAAAAAAGGTGCCAATTTACTTGGTCTTTTTCTGAAAGCAAACCTAGGGGTGGCAAAACACGCGTTAAGGCATGCTCTATCCTTATGGCATTTAAACGGAAAAATATGACTTAACCCTTCTTTGCAGTCAGGTAAAGATAGGTGCAGCAAAGTTATGATTTACATTAAAAGTATGTTTTGATTGTTACAGTTGCATCGGACAGTCGTGGGTTCCTCAACTTTTACATTTGACTAAGGTATGATAATTAGAACAGATATAAGAAATATTGATCTAGCTAGGAGAGCAGCGCTTCACCCAATGCATACTTTAGTCTCTAATGAAGGTAATACAAATTAAAGCTTTATATACCAAAAAAAGTGAAAAAGTAAAAAGTTCGTTCCATTATTAAATAACACGACACAATGGATTTTCATCATAACATTGCCGGCCGCATGGTCACTTGTTTTTGACCAGTACGGCAATTTCGATTTATCTCTAAGAAATTAGAGAGATTTATGTCAAAATATTGCTCGAATTTCCAAGCATGTTTGAGAAAATTTATTTATTCTCCAAAAGAATATTAATAAGAAAATAATTGCTGGTACAAAGATAATGACACAGAACCTAATCTGTTGATCTTTTTAATAAAGTCGAAACAAAACCTAATTACCTGCTACTTAATCTACTCAACACCACCACCGGAAAATTATCTCTTGGAAAAAAATATTATTTTATCTTTGTTTGGTGACAATAAGAATCGTAAAGTAATCTAAGCAAGACAACATCTATGATACTTGGCGCGTTTAGCTTGCCTTAAACGGATTTCTAAAATAACTTACTACTGATCACTATTAAACTATTTGCACCTACCAGCACTGTAAAGTTTTAACACTTAAATTCACCACTGTCAGTGCGGTTAAGAAGTGAGTTTATAAGAAATAATTTTCAGAATAGCTCATTAGCTCAATCCAAACCAAACTGACCCAAATACTTTATTTACATAAGCACCTTTCTTAGATTTTATGACTACCTACTGGGTCCTACCAAAATAATTGTGCAGAAGACAAAAAAACACATCAAGGCCTAGACAATAAAATGGCTTGTAAGCTATAACAAGTTTTACATTAAATGTCGAACAAAGGTTTATAACAAAACCTGTAGTTTTAACAGAGCAGGAACAAAACTCATCCATCTAAATCCGATATGAGTGGCAGGGTGAGTGGCCGTATTTCATCAATTGTAACAAATTGTTGCGAGGCGACACCGCCGCCGCGCCGCCCTGTCGCGATACAACGACGGAGATGTTCCACATTTATGTTGCGGTGTCAGTGTTTCCCTTTATCTTTTCTTAATCTTCAATATTCTAACGCAGGTTTCTATCAAGTCAATTTTACCCGACTACGGCAAAGCAAAAATGAGGGTTAAGATTTTGACTGGTATGTATGTATGTTCATCTGTTCCCTCTTTTCTTCTAAACCACTAATCACAATTTGACATATTATTATGAGGTATCGTTGGAAGCGTCTTGATCGTCCGTGAAAATGGCGCCCTTTAGATGACAAAAACCCATGAACAAAAAAAAAATTGTTTTTATCATACCAGGTTGGGTATCAAATGAAAGGGCTTGATTAGCACATTTCAAATACACATATAATATATATACATCACAGACGGGCAAATTAAAAATCCGGAGTCACACGTGTTAGGGCATAAATCGAACGGATTACGTGTGACTCCGGATTTTTAATTTGTTTGTCTGTGACGTCTTGTTTATACCTTTTTAGTTGATTGACTTTTTTGTCGTAGTTGGGTTTTAGTTTTATAACTTTTATTTTTTTACTTTAATAATTTTTGAATAATGTGAGAGATACGATAGAAAGGGATGATCTCATATCTTATCATCGTACTCATTGTGGAATCAGAAAATTATTCGAATGTTTCTGACGCAACACTATCTTCTAACAAATGCTCGTAATTTACTTATCTATCATTTATCGGAAGACTCCAGAGAAAAGATAAATTATTTCCAGCGGCGGCGGCGGATAAAACTTCGCTTACGTTAATCATTCCTGTTATCCGAGAGACTGTTTTAAGTATCATTTTTTGGACAAAAAATACAGTTTCTTAATGCAAAATATCTTTTTAATTTTTTGACATGTTGCCTCAGGAGTATTTTTGAATTTTTGTCCTTTTTTAATATTTCGCTACTCGTATTTCGTTGTTCACTAAGACAGTATAAGTAGGTCTTTAGACAATTCAAACAAATAGATCAGTGCAAGGCAAGTTTTCCTGTGCCTATCCAGAATCTGTGCTGCTATTGTGAATTTCCGAATGTAAAAAACGTCGTCGTCAGGTTCAGTGACAGTTCCGGGAATAAAATACAGTTCCACACGCTCACCAGCCGCTATTGCGACCACTAATCAATAAATCACAACAAAACCCTTTTGCTGTTGAGAACCCAACAAGCTTCATTTATATTGCCCGATTTCCCCGTCATCGCCGCAGACCTCTAAATACTTAAGATTATAACTTCCCTAAATTACAGTTACTACTATAATTACTACATCAACATTTTCCTTCGGCCATGTGGAGACCACTGTAACTTGACCCCTTATAATAATAATAATAATAATAAAAACTTTATTGACATAAGTACATTTACAATATAATAAGATTCTCTAACACCTGCGCTAGTCAAGACTGTGTTGCAGGTGTTAGTGTCTTCCCCTATGGTGACAATATTCTTATGTCCTATCGAATTTAATAAAAGAAAAATAAAAGGTTACAATATAAATTAGTTTACAAAGGTGCTGCCATGCGTATGAGTTCGTGTGTGTGCGTGTGTGTATAGGTGGGTGTGTGTGAGTGTGTAAGAGGGTGAAAGTGTGTGTATGCGTGGGTCAGTGAATAAAAATGTGTATCTGTGTGTGTGAAAGTGCAGTGAATTATGTTTTTAAGAGATTTTCTACATCTACATAATCCAAGGTCTTTAACCATTCAAATGTAGTAATTTTAAATTTATTATTACTCAACTTCCTAACCTTTTGGGCTTTATCATATTTACTATAGGAATGTGGAGCTAAATAATAGTAGAACCTTCTAGCAAATTTTGATCTAGTGCGAGGCACAGGGCAGCTTTCTACGCGCTTTCGTGATATGGGCAGGTCAGGGACAACACGCTTGTGATATCTGCGCAGCATTTCGTACACAAATATTTTTCTGACAGATAAGACTCCTGCCAGTTCATACACCAAAGATGTTGGATGCCGATACGGTAAGTACAAAAGTACTTTTAGCACCATCCGCTGTGCCCGCTCGACTCCAATCATATGTGTTTTTGCTGCACCTCCCCAAGCGCAAATACAGTATCTGATGGTGCATTCGCACAAAGCTCGGTAAGTTTGTATCAGAAGAGTCCCAGTTGCAACTGTCCGCAAGTTTTTAAATATATAAACTAGTTTCCTTATTCTAGCTATAGTCAGCGATAGATGCATAGTCCATGTAAGTTGGTCATCCAGCGTCACACCCAGATATCTAACAGAGGCGACTCGAGATAGTGTCGCACAGTCACAGCTGCACACAGCTTATACACGCACCTTTCTTATAAGTACAGGAATAAACGGACTTAATGGGTTTATAAGGGTTCCTCTTAAGCTGGACGATGTAGAATTGGGTTATGGAAAGGATGATTATGGCGCCCGGAACTTAAATCTGACGCCCGCAGAAATCTTTAAACAATACCTTCTGAATTTTGTATGTAGCATGGATTTGAAGAAGGGGTATATAAACATAAATAAACTAAAAGTTAAAAGTGCCCACCTTACCTGAAAATGAAGTGAAGTATTCAATCGGCACCCTAATTGCGTAATACACGATCAATCAGAATTGGAATCGGTTTGAAACAAATGTCTCCATTGTTGATCCACTGCTTAGTAAGTTCGAAAATAATTCTGCTCAACGACGTAAATAACGCAATGAATGTTGTTGAACTGTCAAAATGAAACAAATTAGTCCTAATCGGTTACGAAAATAAGTTACACAATTAGATAGCAGATTATACTAACGATGGTGTTATTTTATCAAAGTACCAGCAATCCAATTGATTCAAAAAATCCTCAAGATCTTATCGTCCGATATTCTCGACACAGCTCGTACGGCATCCGAAGAGTACCAGGGCCGCAGACGTGGCGCGGAGCCAACGCGAGCCTCCAACACTTTGGCACAGCGCCAACTACATCGATCGCTTATTGAGCAGGTCAACGCTCGCCCTTCGCGACGCGCCAGAGATGAAAGCATTGCTTGTGCTTACGTCTCCTGACTTAGGCTCTAGACGATCATAATGAGGGTATTTTACCGGTTTTTTCTTCGTCGTCCGAAAAGCGGATCTTGCTAAGGATTTAGTTAAAGTAGTTGAAGCTGGCTTTGAAACATCTTGATTGAATACCTACAACTTTTTTAATCATGACCAGAACCTATACCACGACGTATTAAGGGGGAGTAGTTTGACAGCAAAAAATCATATTTCACCCGCGCAACCCTTACCTACCCCTCTCATTAAACACGACGAAAACAAAACACAATGCCTTCCCGCCAGCAGAAACTTTTCGTCTGGCGTTTATAGAATTCGAATTTCAATCTTCTGTAGTTTATTTTGCTTATACGATACGCTAAGCTTGAATTCAGAACTATAGATCATATTCATGTTTTGGAACTAGAAACTCAATGTTGACGTGAAAAAGTTCAAATTTAAATGTTACCAAATTTTATTTAGGACCTTGTACAATTTGTACCTAATGACGTCTTTGTGGAAAACTATGTTACCAAGTAATAAATATAATGCTATATCGTGGATTCCTCTCTTTGGAGGATCGTGCAAAGTGATACCCAAGTAAAAAATAATATTCGTATAATGAATTTTGCACTGTATTGTGCAACGAATATGGCATGTGTCATGAAAATCTTTCCTGCGCCAAACGCGAACAATCCCCTTCGAAAACATTTGAAACATGTGAAAAAGAGGCCGAGTTCTGTACAAAAGAAATAAATGTAGGATTGTCGGCTTCACCACTAAAAGAATTGACATCTATTCATCTATGTAAATGGGTGCCAAAGTACCATAGGGACTAATTATAACAAAGGCCCGAGGTACGCGCTCAGTACCGGCGCTGTGTTTTGGGCGCGCGCCCGGCGCGTTTTGGACGCTCGTCAAACGCAACAAGATTTCCACATTTTGTTGTAACTTTTGAACCGTGTTTCTTTTAAGTTTATTACTAATGCGGAGAAAATGACAAGGAAAAATAGTGAAAAAGGAACTCGCGTCCAAGCGTCAAGGGCACGGTTAGGCTTCATTTACGGAGACGCGAGGAGTCGCGCGTGGCTTTGGGCAGCGCGGCTCGCACTGAATTCAAACATATGGCGTTGTATGAGTGCGTTTACGGAGACGCGATTTTACACGCGTTTGTTTGAAATGGTGCGTTTTTTGCGGCGGAGCCCGCGAATGGCATAGCCGCGTCACACGCGGCGTTTCATCACGGCGGCGCACGTAGCAGCAATGCCCGCGGCATACCTTCTCCCAGTCTTATTTGTAAATCGCACAACGGAGATGCAAGTTGAGAGTGGCAAGTTGCGTCATGTGCAAGCCTAACGGCGCCCGGCATGGGCGCTCGCTTAGACTGCAGCGCTTGATATAATTCGTTACATAGGAATTCATACAATTTTATTGAGCGCCCGAAACGCAGCGTACAAAATGCGCGTCTCGGGCGCTTGTTATAACTAGTCCCTTAGTAGAAAGTTTAGTATGGTCCCTCTTTGTAACTGTTGAAATTGTAGCTTTAAAAACATGCCAAGTTGCATTATAACTTTAGGCCTCATTTACGGAGACGCGGGGCGTAGCGCGTCGCGTGCAGTGTGGCGTCACGCGGCGCGTCTGATGTTTTTTCTGTTTACGGTGCGGCGGCGCGTGAAGCGGCAGTTATCATCCCATGCGTTAACATAAACATATGGCAATATACGTCTTGATTGTCGCGGTTTTTTTTGGGGTTATAATATATATTTTTGAAATGTGCTAATTAAAACCTTTCATTTGAAAACCAACATGGTATGATTAAAAAATATTTTTTGTTGTTCATGATATGTCACCTAGAGGGCGCCATTTTCAATTTAATGTGTCTTCATATAGCCTATGACCAGCGGACGATCATGAAGCTTCCAACGATACCTCATTTGTCAAATTGTGACGAAGTCTTTTAGAAGATAATATGTGGGAACAGACATAGATAAATACATAGAAACCGGTCAAAATTATAACCCTCCTTTTTGCTTCGCCGTAGTCAGGTAAAAACTAAAACCCAACTACGACAAAAAAGTCAACTAAAGAGATATAAACAAGACATCACGGACAGACAAATTAAAAATCCGGAGTCATACGGAATCTGTTCGAGTTCGTTCGTTATACCAATAACCGAAGAATAAAGGTATTATTCTAAACAAGTTTTATTTAGGGGCGGTCAGTCGCTCCAATTGTTCGTCTAAGGGTCACCTTACAAGAAGTTTGTCAAAAAAAGTGGGAGTAAACGAATTTGGATCCTGAGTATATCGCAATAAGATTTAATCTCCAGTGCGAACTTTCAAATGAACGTGGAATGGGCTCGTTGGCTATGTTGTAAATTTTCTCCGCAAGAAAATTCACCGCAATATAGAGCAATGGCGCTAGTTTTACCTACTTCTTTCTATACTCCGTGCTACTATACCAGTCAAAAATCTGTCAAATAAAATGTATGTCATCTTGAGTTTTAAAATATCAACATTGAATTTTATATGTTTATTTAGACTCGGTATTTATTTATTTATCAATCAATAACACTTGTAATATTCGTTTTGGAAGTGGTTTTAGTGTTTTTTTCATGTTTTCTATGTCTCAGTTTCTTTTGTGGAATGTGATAAATTACGAAAATATTATTTACGAAAATAAATAATATATCAGCGCAGCTAAAAATTTGAGCGTAGTCCTCTCGTCTCAACAGAGCGACGCCGACTGATTTGTGAAACAAAAATATGCTTGAAGTTCCCGTAATGTGCGACGGAAGATGGCTTCTTCCACGAACTAAGAACGTCGTAAGTCCTACAAGCTTTGATTCGTAATAACACCAAAAATAAAAGGAATAAAAAAAAAAGCCTACACAATATTTTTTTCCTTGTTTTAATACATATAATCATCTAATTTTTATCATAATAGGCATTAGCATTTTAAGTACAAATCGAAAATACGTGAAAATTAGAGGTAACTTCGTGATATTTTTTTATCGAGAAAATTTTAATATTTTGTGTTTCTGTTACACAAAAAGTTTGGAAATATCATGTAGTTACTCATACTATTTTTATTTTACACCTAAGTCTTATCAATTTCATGAAAAATCAAATTGAAGACAGGCAATTTTGCTTCCAACCCGCCCTTAATGCCACCATTTTTCCAGTGGTAGTGAGAGACGGAGCTATACAAGGCCGCTAGCACCATCCTTTTTTCTCAGTGGAATAATGATGGCATTAATACTTCATAGTCAGCCCCAAGAGCTTGTCTCCAATTGAGTAATTCATCAACTCGTCCTGTATGCCTGTGGCCCATAAATCATGACTTGGAATTTTTAAAAAGAAAGTGGAGAGAATATTGTTCTTCAGATTTAATCCTACAACAATACCACACATAATTTTTTCTTACAGTTTAGACTTGGAGAATTACTAAAGCAAAATTTGCAGATAACTGAAAATAAAGTAACATTTTACTGAATATAAAAGTAACAGAGCTAGCTAAAAGCATCAAAGGGCCTCACCATAAAATTACAGGCATCTCAATTTGGGGTTAAAGCACTAGGCTAAAGTGGGCACCAATTAAACGAGATGTTTCTTGCCGCGTAAGTTCCATGAAAGTGTCAATAAAATCCAAGTATGTAGTACAGACGTGCAAACAAGTACCACTAAAGAGATAGGTACAGAAGAACTACAATAAGCAAAAACGCACGAACATTTAAACACGATTCTACGTGAATCGTGTTTAAATGTTCGTGCGAGAGAGCGCACTTACGACTAGCATTTGTTTGGAATCGCTGAACGTACGCGACTGTGGTGTATGGAGCCATCCTTCTCTACCTATTTCGTTTGTGGTCGTACCAATCCTGGCAAACAAGTACGAAATGCTGAAAATTTCAGATAATATAGAGAAGAGAGGTGGTTTACGAGAATTTCATGTTGTTTTTATGATTGTCAGCGGGTGGCGAAGTTTTTGATGAGTAGTTACTATGTCAAGCTTATATGAGTTATTGCACACAAATATTGTTTTTATTGTATGTATGGTTTTACTTTTATTTGATTGCTGTGTACATTCATCTTTACTCTTACATACTGGCGCGAATCGCCGCGCGACGCGACGCCGCCGCATTGTTCTCCGTGAAGTTTTCTCAGAAATTGTTTTGTTAAAATTCGCGTCGCGCGGCGAATCGCGCCCGTATTTAAGAGCCTTTATGAGTGACACGATCTTCGAATTAAATTAAATGTTTCAATTCTATCATATTTACTTTGTAAGAAAACTATACAATAAATTATCGTGTCTTCAGGGAACGAAGAAATAAAAATAATTTGGGAACCAATATCAAAAAGCACCTCAATATACAACGCAATGTCGAACAACGCACGATTCATTTTATCGAGATTTTTCTGATTCAATTAATTATAATCCCATGTTTTATCTTATTTGCTTTCATCATAATATTATTACTAGCGAGAGTCAAACCAAATAAATATTCGAAATATCTTTTCTTTTTAACCGTCGAAAAAAAAGGAGGAGGTTCTCAAGTCACGTATATTTTATTTATTTTTTTATGTATCACGCATAACTTTTTACCGAGTGGTCCGATTTAGACGATTCTTTTTTTATTGGGGAGGGTATACCTCGAAATTGGTCCCATATAAAATTTAAAACTAAAACCCACCCCTAAGGGTAGAAAAACTGGGGTTGATTGATTTTTCATCTACTGATTTTTCAAATGTGAACCGATTCTGTTGAAATTTCGCACACATACATAGTTCTGATAACAACATCATCAACTCCAGGTTAAAAACCAGTGGAGTTGATGATGAGTAGTTGTGTTGATGGTTTAATTGAAATAAATTCTTTGAGTTTGAGTTTGATTTCAGTACAAAAGCTTGGTGCAATCGGGTCATAATCTTACACCAATCCTCTCATAGTGCACTGCACCCAGTAATGTATCGTCTGCGGCTGTGCGCTTTTTATGTTTTATTTAAAAACTTTACCAGTTTTCTTTGGAGTTTATAATTGTTGTTCGATGTTCCGCGATATTTGAGAATGGAGCTTGTTTTTGCTTGTCATGTTTGTCTGTCTACTCATTTGATGTCTGAGACATGTCTTTATTGCTTTTCTTTGTACTTTTGTCTTTTCACTGAACGTTGAATTCTATTTGTGTATTTTTTGTCCCATTATTGCTATTGAATATTATTCTTATTCAGAAGTACTTTATGTATATAAATTGACATATGATGTCGTATGATGAGCGTCTTCCATTTACATTACACTGTCAATTTATTGAAGGGTTCTTACAATTCTTATATTAATCACATGTAAATAAAATAACAACTTATACAAACTACAATAGAATGTAACTTTGCCCTTTCAATTCAGGTTTTCTTTGATCATTCTATCACTAACCTCATCCAGTATTATTACATCTTCTGATCCTCACACGTTCGTTTCCACTAATTCTTCTGATAACCAATAAACGAAATAAAGGCAGACAATGGAAAGATAATGAGAAAATTCACTCGTGGCCAAATGTGCCCGCGGAGATTCCTTCGTGATAATAACGCGGTATTCGCGATGCTAGCAATCCCGATGATTGCATAGCTATTTTTATATTAACATATATATTAATACTTACACAATTTACTTGACAATTTTATGATCAATAGGCTGAGGGAAATGTAAATAGTTTGTACAATTTCAGAATCTAGTTAACTAAGTGCGCATATAAAAACTGAACACTGATATGGAAGAATTTGAATGAAATTCAAAAATTTCATTCAATATCAATTAAAAAATTTCATTTGAATTTTTTGTTAAAAACTTCGATATTTCGATTCGTCAAATGAATTATGCTTTTAGAACCTAAATTACTGATAAAAGTAATGATAGAGACGGACAATTTAAACACAAATAATCAAATATTTTAATTTTATTTTAGTTTTTATAAATCTGATCTGTACTTAAAGAAGTAAGACACAACAACAATAGAACACGAAGATTGTTGAGATGTGATTGATTACTTCACAAAACAGGCAATCTGTATTGGCTTTGTTTAAGACACTTAAGTTAAGCCTCCGAGAAACTCCAATGTTAATTGATAATGAAATCAGAACAGCCATCAAAACAAAACAATAATGGAGTTAACAAACGGTTACAATGGTATCTGAAACAGTTATATATAATAATATTGAAAGTGTAGTTAATGCAGTATTGGCTATTTTAAATATGTAAACGGTATCAAACGCTTTACATAAATCTGTGTTAAACGCTGATTTGGACATAATTTAAACTATGATTACTCAGTCAAATAACATCGATATAAAACCGGCAGTTTACTTAATGTGGAGTATTTTGTTCGCAGTCGCCGGTCTGATCGATTGACTCCATTGAGTGGAAAACTTTTCGCTTCGCTCGACATTTTTCTTATTTTTGTGTAGTAGTTGAAGCTTTATCTGCGGGTGATAAACTCGTCATATTAATAACAGGGTCTTTTAGATAACCCAATTTGAGTTCCAGTAAACATAGTACAATTTTGTACTATTAACTATTCAGCCTTGTTGGTGTGTGTGTGTTTCAAGCTTAATGATCAATTAGACTATCCATAATGGGTGGTGGTTTGAATAAATACTAGTTAATGTCAGGCAACTTGGTAATATTTATATATTTGGTAATAATTAATAATGCTTGCTGTCGCATGTGTTAGTTCGGTTGTGTTGCGGTCGCAGTTCTAACACCTATTATTAAATCTATTTTCATATCCGCATTATCCTAATTACCGGGTCATGAATTTAAGATAGTGTCATATTAATCCAATGTGTTGGTTCTAATAATTTTAATTTTAATTAGTTCGTAATAATTTGTATATTGGGACTTGGTGCCTTAAAATAAAATAAATAAATAAGAGTGTATAAGTTGTGGCGGTGATTACCTATCAATACACTTGCATATAATATCCAACAACCAGAAGTCAGTTTCCATTTCGAGAATCTTCTTAATACCTACCACTGAACAATTATTTAAAGCTATCATTTGGTATGATAAAAAATTATAAACAACACAAGTAAATGCGAAGTAATAAATGAAATACTCAAAATGTAATCATGATTAAATCCGTATGAAAGCTTCGCCGAGGCCCCGGGCTACGTGCAACTAAATCAGACCCGCGGTCGACCGCAGCGCGTGATAATATATACATTGACGGTTCTCTATGAAACGTATTTAATTCAATCCTGTGTTTTTGGGGTAATGGAATATTCCGTGTATTTATCATCGAATTGCTGTAGCTCGTTACGTGGAATTACCTATTCAGTTTAATACATTCAGATTTTATTGAAATATTGTTTGATGTAGGCTTTAGTTGTACATCCACAATCATTTCCGTTTGTATGGTTTTGTGTCACTATTTGCGTTCATAGTAAAATTGTATGTTCTTGCAATTTTTTTTGGCTTAAGTTTATTTTCTGTAATTTTTGTACAATTGAATCCTTTTTTTTTTTTTGGTGGTGGGAATTCATCCAGTGACTTCTCCCACTTTGGGTGGAGCGGAAGGGCGTGTCAGACTTTTACTGACTAAAACCCACCCGTGTTCCTTCAGTTGCCTGTTGCCAAGGTCCCGGTATCCCTTTCGGACTAACCCGCAACCCTGGCAGGGTACAACTGAATCCTGCGTCAATAAATTCTCAAATGCTTTAAAGTTTCTATGACATAAGTAGATACTATTTATTATACAGTACATACACAGTATACTCTTTTGTTGCAAATGATTACATCATCGACGTCAGTAACGGTCGCGCCCGCCCTACCTTCCTACACAACATATGAATAAAGTACAGTAAAAAAGTCCCGCGCCCCCAGCCCGTATTGAGACACAAGTTCTAGATTTTCTTTTTTTTAAGTTGTAATTTTCCATTGATTTAACGTTCAATAAATGAAACCAAACCGCTGGTTTCAAGGATAACAGTGTTTACCCTTACATCCTGTATAATACTTGTTAAAAAATGGAAATTAGGAAAATAGGTTAATCATCCTCATAGACAATAAATTAAAATTAATTGATAATATCACTGCAATAGAGGAAGTTTTACTGGTTCCAATAACTCATTAGTATTCAGGTAGCCTTTAATTTTTAAACCGATAAAATCTTCTAGTCACTCCTGACCAATGGAAATCCATACATTAATGTGATACTAATCTTCCTTTTTGGTCCGAAAGTTGTCTGAAATAGTTGTTATGGGAGAGAAAATTGAGAGAGTGGAGCAGGCATGCAATCTAGGGCTAATCATGGATCCAGAGCTGCACTTTGAGGCCCACGTGACCAATGTTCTTCGAAACTGTTTTTATAGGTTAAAGGTCTTATATGGTATACGGAAGTATCTAAGCATACCAATACGGAAACAACTTGTAGATAGTCTCATCCTATCCAAGTTAAATTACTGCGACACTGTCTACGGACCTTGCCTGCTTTCAAGAACGGAACGTGTAATACAACGTATTCAGAATGCCTGTGTTCGCTTTTGTGTTGATGTCGCACGAAGAAGTCATGTAACTCCATACATAAACAAACTAAAATTATTAAAGATGGCTGCCAGGAGAAAGCATCATTTGGCCAACTTGTTGTTTGGAATTGTTACAACTCAAAAACCACACTATCTCTATGAAAAGCTAACTTGGAAACAAAACCACCTAAAGTATAGTCTTCGCTCCATGGTAGGTCCACTGTCCGTGCCAATGCACAGAACTACAGCATTCAGGGGGTGTTTCAAGTTTGCAGCCACACGCTGTTGGAATGATCTCCCACCACCATTGCGACGCCTGAAAGCAATACAAGCTTTTAAATACCACCACAAAAAGTTACTCTTACATCAACAAATTTCGCATCTATCTTAAATATGTATGTTCTATAGTGTTGGTTTCACTCACCTCTGGGGTCATGGCATGCAGGCTTTGGCTTGGGATCTCCCGGGGCGTGGGCTGCTTGGAATTTCCCTCTTCTGTCACTGGAGCTGTATTTGTTGGCTGTATTTGTTTTCTGTTCTTGCTACTGCATCCTACCCATGAATGCTTAAGAACGCCAACTTCTTTCTATAATTTACGGTTAAACCTGATTAATCTACTGCACACTGTGGTTTTGTCAAGTTGGTATAGTTCCTTGATAACAAATTTATGCTAATTTATATATGTATCCAATATAATTTAATTTATCTAATAGTAATATAATTCTAGAATTCATTATAATAACGTTCATTAAATTAACTATTTCTAACGTACCATCTGGTCTGTGGTTGTTCTCTTTATCACCGTAGTTTGTCATCGTCACCTTCTTACACAAATTCCACAAACACTGTTTACAAAAACTGGAGCTACACAACACAAACACTCGATGCATCCTTTGTTATTTTTATTGCATCATACCACTATTAACTAGGCAATTGCGCCATGTTATTTGTTACGTAACCATTACGACGATTACGACAAAACGTCTGTACGTCAAAAAACTGTCAAAATAGTTTTGATGACAGCTGCGCGCACAGATTGCAACCCGTGGCGCGTGAGTCGCTGACGGAACGGAATGTTGCCATCAATAAATATTATATTTTTATAAACACTACAAGTATTTATTTTTCACACTACAAGTATTTATTTTATTTATTTTTTGTTATTGTCCACTCATTATGTGCTGCACCGATTGACGTCATGACGTCAACGCCGGCTGTCACTGAAAATCAGCGCTGGGGCTCTGTCTCGCATAGGGTCGCAGCATTATGCTGAGTGATGGCCGTTTTGCGTGAATGTGACGCATATTTTCCCGCAACTTGTTTATTTTCGTATATTTGTCCTTTCTTGGCGTCATGTTTGCCGCAAATAAACATATTTTCTTCTTTCTTCTTTTCTTTCTTCTTTCTTCTTCTTGTCACACCCGCAGTCTGAACTAATCCTTAATGATTTAACATGGGCCTACCCTACGCACGCTCGAGTGACGTCATCAATCGTACTCTTGAAGGGCATGGAGCGCAAAGGGCAGAGGAAAGCTCTGAGGGTCGGGTGCAAGTAGATTTTTTGTGTGTGTTTTTAAATACTGACTGAATTGTTTTGAATTGATGATGTGGTTTTTGCGTGCACGTACTGTGTAAAAATAAACATAACCATACAACAACGAAGCAAACAAGATGAATTTTTGAAACACCATTATCAACATATTTTCTAAATAAATCTTTTAGCTATTTCGGCTGCAAATTAGAGGTAATTTGTTTTACATTGGTGCCGATTCCCTTGTTCACAAATTAAACTAAATTTAAGTTCAGTGCATCTTTATCTTTCTTTTTCATTAAGAAAAGGAGAGAAGATAAATTTTAGTTTAGTCCTGTCAAATTAATCAGCGCCTGTCACTTAACTCTACTCCATAAAAGTTTAAACGTGATTAAAAACTTGCCTACTAAAATTACCTACGTCAATTTACGTCAGGCGCTAATTTGACAGGACTAAACTAAAATTTATTTTCTGTCCTTTTCATAATGAAATAGAAAGAAAAAGATGCACTGAACTTAAATTTGGTTTAGTTTGTGACCAATGGAATCGACACTGATCGCGACGCAAGGTCTCAGGAGAAGAATTAAAATGAGTGGACTGTATAATATGTATAATGATGTAATGGAAATACAACGGTTAAAGGAAGTTGAGAGAACAAATAATAATTATGAACCAAAAATGCGCAAGCGCAGCCGTGCATGGAGGCGTGCAACAGCTGACTCGTTTCGACGGGGCTCGCGATCGGCCGTGAGGCCGGCTGACTCGCCGCTGTCCCCGCATGCCTCGTTCACTGCCGCCAGCGCGCGGCGATGTTGAGAAGAGGGTCTCAACAGACACCAATATCTAGATCTAAACAGATTTTATTGATTTAAGTACATACAATTTTCATAAAGTAATAAAAACCAGACAATCATGTTACAATATTTCTTTTGTAAGTATATAATATTCTTGTACTGATTGCTGAAGATAGCTAGAAAACCTAGGCCATCATAATGACAAGACATACATACTTGAAACAATGAAAGAAACACGTTTATTACTTTGTTATCTTGAATCTATTAATCTTTTAACTATTTATTTATTCACTCCAAACATACAAATATCCCAATCAATAACAATATCATATATATATGTTATCGCGATATATGTGAAGCCGCATAACGTATAGTGCTAACTTCACTTGTTTCAGTTCCGTTATTTACATTAGCTCCACTATTACTTTATCTTCTAGAGTAACTACTACTACTGCTACTACTACTAGTAAACAGTGGCTGCCCTCCATGCATCACCAGCAGACAATGACATACCACCGGTCGCACTAACTAGTGCCACTCGAGTCGCACCCTCATCAATTTTAACGCTGCTATCGCTACAGGCTATATGCGTGGTGAACTTAGAACAAATTGTATTACATTGCTTTCTAATCACTACTGGTAATAGTGGTTGGTTTTGATTGATTTGAGTTATGTTTTTGATTGATTGATGCAAAATCTCTTTGATCGACGTCTACTGATTTTTGTTGAATTATAAAGAGGTATTTCATTGTGTGTTGCATTATGGTTATTTAGGGATACTTTAGGTCTCGTTTGGTATCATCGAGTAATGTTATTTTATATTATTCTTTATTGTATTCATTACATACATACACATTTGAAAAGTGTTACTAGAGACTGTTTTATTATCAATCATAATAAACCTAACCCAATAATATCGGTTCTTGTCCCAAGCGATTATATTGATACACTTACACTATTTGTACGCACATTGAATTGACAGAGGTATTATGTAACAGAGAGGGTGACATGTTTACATAAACTAAGCCACAAAACGCTGTCAATGTTTACCTTCAGGTGTGGTAAACAGAAAAATAAAGATAAGTAATGTCGTGGTAAATAAGGTAATAACGATGCTTTGATAGAGAAATAAAACTTTACTGCTTTATATGTCTGATTGCCGTATTTGCCTATAGGGGAAGGATTTGAATCCAATGGCTTATTAAAATAATTGATAACTTCGAAAATTGAAAACTTGAGGTCATGAAGTACATCACCATTCTCATACCTTTATCCCAATTTATTTGGAGTTGATGCAGCATTTCTTCTTCTCCCATACAGCCCCTTTCTGGCTGCATCATCTTACACACAATTCATCAATCGTTTTTTTGGTATTCCCCTACTCTTATAGCCATCCCATTCATGAATACTTATTACAATTACAATATATATTTGTTCCAGACTCTTAAAGACTTCTACTTTTTATAACGTCATTTCTTTCACCATCGTCGTCTAAAAGTTGCTCCCGTCTACAACATATCCTGTCAGGTTTAGAACGTACAATATGATATTCTATTATACAGACGAAAGGGAAATTGTCTGGCTTTACGCCGTCATAAAGTGGGATCGTGTTTGGCACATGTTTTGATATAGCGCCATCTGCCGGCGGACACGGTGACTATAAAATAGTTTAAGTTTGCACGTGCTTCGAGTCAAAACTATCAATTTATGTGATACATAGGATAGGTTGGTATATCTGATGATCTGGCGATTTGTATGTAGCTAATCAGATCGAACTATAGGTACAGCCCCCACAAAAAAGGGCGTTCGCTGCTAGTTCATAAATCATAATGTTAAAACTGGAGAGAAGAACCAGTAACTTGACTATTGGGGACGTCTAACCGGGGGCTAACCGGGGCGTCTAGTGCGCGAGATCCCTTAGACCCTGGAAATAAAATAAAAAATAACCTTTGTGGAAAACAAAATCTGTGTAAAAACTATGCTTAAATCATTTTGAGAGGATGATTGAAAGCTAAAAGTAAAAAATAAAAAAAAATGGAAGGACATAATTATGGTGAACTTATTGGTGATGACTTCTTCAGAAAGGTCAGGTGCGTAGTACTCGCAGCCGTACGTGTATGAACGTAAACGAAAGGAAAAGAAGTATGTGTAAGGATCTGCAATGCTACATAAACTCGCCTTTTTTCCCATGGGGGTCATGGGCAAAAAGGCGAGTTTATGTACCTATGATTGTGTAAAATCTATTCATGTAAACACAGTAATTGTTGGTTTGCTGAATAGTTCATAATAATATTTTCTATTCCACGTGTTTCATTAACTCAAGTACTTCATTTGTGTTTCTTTGCATTTCATTTCAAACCAACTTCAAGTATAAAATACTCAGTCTCAAGTGCTCTACGTTCAATATAAATCTTCAAGTCCGTGTCGAAGGCATTAGGTGGGAGATCGGGAAAGTCAAAGCTTTTAGATGTTGTCAGACTTCATTTACAATGCGTTCATCATGCGGACGGATTTAAGTTATAAGACGGAAATAACAACGCGATCCGATTGAAAAGGAAACCAAAAATAAAGCGAAAAGGAAAATCAGTTTTCTGTTGCGCCACGTGCGAAATGAAACCTACATACATACCTACCCACCTTCCTGCCTACCCAACCTACCTACCTACCTACATACATAGGTATGTAGGTAGGTAGGTCCCTATCTACCGAGATATAATCAAAAAAACCATTCCATACAGAATGTATGAGAAAATGAATTTTCGTAATTGTTTTTTTCGTGAATTATTCCGTTGGTTTAATAGCTATTCTACTATTCGGGACGAAGACAAATCCAACAAATCAAAGATCATCAAAATCAGTTCAGCAGTTCTCGAGTTATGAGTGTTGTAACAATCTCGACTTTGTTTTAAATAATTATGTATTATGTACATAGAGATACCTAAAATCAAAGAACATCAGAACATGTTGAATCAAGACTCGTTGTAGCACTTGTAGCGAAAAAGCAATGTTTGTACAGCGATATTACGACCAATTTTCTCTTCGACAATTTCCAATATAGTTTCAGAAAAATCTGCTTCATCAGTTACAAAGTAAATAAGAACAAATTGGCAAAATATTATAGTAAATACACTGCTTCAGATAGTTACTAGTTTATAAATATTATAGTAAATACACTGCTTCAGATAGGTACTAGTTTATAAATATTATAGTAAATACACTGCTTCAGATAGGTACTAGTTTATAAATATTATAGTAAATACACTGCTTCAGATAGGTACTAGTTTATAAATATTATAGTAAATACACTGCTTCAGATAGGTACTAGTTTATAAATATTATAGTAAATACACTGCTTCAGATAGGTACTAGTTTATAAATATTATAGTAAATACACTGCTTCAGATAGGTACTAGTTTATAAATATTATAGTAAATACACTGCTTCAGATAGGTACTAGTTTATAAATATTATAGTAAATACACTGCTTCAGATAGGTACTAGTTTATAAATATTATAGTAAATACACTGCTTCAGATAGGTACTAGTTTATAAATATTATAGTAAATACACTGCTTCAGATAGGTACTAGTTTATAAATATTATAGTAAATACACTGCTTCAGATAGGTACTAGTTTATAAATATTATAGTAAATACACTGCTTCAGATAGGTACTAGTTTATAAATATTATAGTAAATACACTGCTTCAGATAGGTACTAGTTTATAAGAGAAACAATCTCGAACCTCCAGAGAATCTGCACCCTTTTCATGAAATACACATAACAGACCACTTTTACACTTTAGAATTAAAAAAATCTTTTTCTACATTCTTGAAATATAATTTCATCAAAAACGTTGCTAAGAATGTTGATTTTAACTGAAATGTTCGCTGTAAATTTAACGGGGTTTAAGCGCTGTTATTTTAATTAAGAAGAGTTCTCATTGTGTATTGTATAATTTTGCGCTGAAGGCCGAGTGTAGCGCTGCACTCAGTAGCTGGAAATTGTGACGGCCATCGTAAAGTTGTGGAGGGCTGCATTTTGTATGCGACGTTTTAGCTCAAAAATGTTTGATGGGTAATTGTGTTCCCAAGTAGTCGGGGAGCGCACTCGGCGACATGTACAAATGGGACCGCAATAAAGTCATCACCCTTGAGGGAAATGTCGTAAAAAGAAAATAGTTTGGCGTCACGTAGAGAATTACAGATACAAAGTTTGTTCATTATAGAGTTTTTATAACTGTGGGATTTACAGCTCTCTTGTTTGTGTTCACCGATGTTAGCGGTGGTCCATCATGAGAAATCTTTATAATATAAAAGGTAATATGAAATATGAAAGGATTACTTTATTTTATTATAAGTTATTAATGTTTTGGCCTAAGCAATGTTGGACCGAAAGCGAAGGTAAAACTAGCTGAAACTAACAGAGTTGCCACACTCCACCTATCTTCTTAAAAAGTCAATGTTCTTAAAGAACTTGCATAACAGTTCTTCTACTTGTAGGTACTTGTGTGATCAAGCACAACGAGTAGATGCTTCGCTGTATCGAGAAGCTCTCATTATAAAGTAGATAATGTAACTTCAGCTGCACAGCTTGTTTCCAAAGGAAAATACTTTGTAAACTGTAGCGGTTTATTTTTAGTGGATTTTAAAATATAATGTAGCTTTCGCCCGCAGCTTCGGCCGCGTGGTGGTTGGAAATTATACCACGGAACGTGACTACCGTAACGCGCACGCCCGTAACAGTTGACACGATTTTTTCCGACATCTTCAACAATCATCGTCATAATGTCCGCCAATTTACACAAAAACTTCGTGTCGTGGTCAATCTTGAATACGAAAAGGAGAATATTAACGACTTCGTTAGTGGGATACTTACGAAAAAACAGGGAGGGTAAGAAAACACCTCTTTACCGGAAAGCCATAGGTTTTTTTAAATCGATTTCTTAATAAGACTGATTTTGGGTATTTTTAATAATAGTAACTCGTGCAGTTTTTGTACAAAAGTTTTTAAGTATCAAAAAAGAGGAGATTAGGCGGATCTTATTTACCGTATAAAAAACCCGACTGCAAAAACATAGGTATTGCCGGCGGGGACAAACCAATAACCTGAAATATCATGCAACTTTTGTTTATACGGCCTGCAATACTTTACAAAAAAACATACAGACGAATTGAGAACCTCCTCCTTTTTGAAGAAGTCGATTAAAAACACGTTCAATGCTTGTTTTTCTCCTTTCAGTTATAGATTTTTGCAGTCTGGTTTTTTGTTTTTACCCGACTGCCCCAAAAGGAGGGTAATGTTTTAAATAATTTGTTTTATTTCAAGCTTTTTAGTTTTATTAATTCGTTTATTTATTTTCTTTCTTATCTATTTACATTTTTAAATATTTTTATAAATTCTTTAAAACAATTTTTTAAAATATATATTTGGAATTAACTCTTTAGTAGCTTTTATTTGATACCAATATTGTTGATATTTATTTTTTTTAAACCTTCCTTTTTATGTATTTGCAGATGGAATATATAAAAAACTAGCTGCACCCCGTGGTTTCACCCATTTAACTGATCCTCTAAAACCTTATTGACATTTTAATTAAGTACGCTTTTAAATTAAATTAATGATCCCCTAAAAACTTTTTGTGCTTCTAATGATGCACACGTTTTTTTAATAAATGACCCTCTGTTTAACTTTCTTGTCTTTTCTCATTGTTGGTCGCAGTAACTAAGATAGGGCACCCCGACCAAATGGATGCGGATGGCGGAGGACATAGTGTTGTGGCGCAGCTTGGGAGAGGCCTGTGTCCAGCAGTGGACTGCGATAGGCTGAGCTGATTGTTGATTGACCCCGACCAAAAGGGTAGGGTTAGGTTAGAACTGTGACCAACTGCTACATACAAGTTTGTCGTAGTGACTTGGCTGTAGTACCCAAATACACTTAAAAAAAAGGAATTATTTGAGGTCCACAAAAGGCGTAATCATTAATAGAGTGGTCAATAATATTTTTAGGAAAGCAAAATGGGGTTATTTGAGGTTTTTTTATTAAATGCATCCCGAAAAAAGAGTGCTTGGGTACAAAAAAATACGCTGTTACACGTCCTCACAAATTAATACCATTGATCGCGTGCTCGTTCCACTGTTGACCTTTAATAGATTGTTGATCACAGAACATTATTATTTATACCAAGCAGAATGCTTCTAACTCCTTCACATACTCCTCAGTCACTTAACTGAATTTATTTTACTAAAAACTTCAGACCAAATTAATATGCATGTCGTGTCGCTGCGGTTAACTAAATTGAAAACATTCAGCATTTCTTCGCCAAAAACAGTACCAAAGTACTGTGATAAGGGTAGAATTCCCAAACACAGCCAAACACGTTTCGCAACTACCCGTCTAAATAAATAATCTGTTTGAACTAAAAACTTTGCAAATGTTGCTCACTGTGCATTGCGGCATCTGAATGGATCTCATTTCATCGTCGTTCTTATTAAACGGCATTTTATAGCGGCCTTTGCGTCTTTGTCGATGAAAACCGTGATTTACTTGACTTTTGTAAGGGTTCGTTGTTAGTCAATTTTTAAAAATTTAATTTTTGTGAATGTGTACCGTTTTTAAATGAGGTTTTCTTCTTAAGGCGAGAAAGTCTTGCGGCAAAGTATTTCAAGATTATTATTAAGAAAGGGGCAAACGAAAACATTACTCTGTTTTTACCCAAACTATAGCAATGCCACATTTTGTATCTACCATAGCTACGTAATATAGCATAAATAATAAGTATGTGTTATTTATAACATGTGTGTATGTGTGCCTAAAATAATAAACTAAAATACCAATAAAACAAACATGACACATACAATTCTGTATCAAATCGACGAACAAAAAGAACATGAATATGCATCCGATCAACGTCACTGAGTTGGACATGTACAGTCACAGAAACTATGATCAAAGCGCAGCCACACAACACGGTTACGTACAGTCACCGTCAATAAAAGTTGTGAACTAACGCGAATTCGTGCGCGTTGCGACAGGATTACGGAAATGTTTCTAGTGAATGTCGCATTGTACATACTACTAGGTATAGATTGTGTTTTTACACTGTGTGTTTCAGTGTGTTTACACGGTGACACACATTTCACAACCTGCCATGTACGAAAAACTTCTTCTTCAGTGTGATGACTGCAATAATCGTGAGTTTATTTTTAAACACAAATCTGAAGGCACAGATAAAGTGAAATATGATGAGCTTTTTTGAAAAAAAAAGGGCATCCCAATCCTGTTAAAAGACGTTGTAGAAATACGAAACGGTTTAAAAGCGATTGCCACTTGTCTAGGCCCTCCGGTGAAATTAATTTAGTTTGTGACATTGTTATTTCTTCAAATTCTTACTTTCTCCAAATTCTGATGTATGTATGTGTGAAAACGGCATAGAATCATTCAAATAATAAAAGGTAATCTTGAACAAATCCATGGCATCCTGCAAAATATTCTGACAGAACATTCCACATACCTATGAGTTACAAAATGGCGGAGCGAAGGGAATTAAAGCTTGTTTTGAACGTTCGCAAACAACGCCGACAAACATGGCAGCCATTTTTATTATTTCCATTTTTGTATCGTGTGTGCTATGCCTGTATTGCCTGTATCAATGCTCGAATTCTTTTGCGAATATTTTGTTTTTATCCCAACGAGTCTTTAATTCGATGTATTTTGCATAACAGTCACTAACAAAGGATTTATCGTTTTGTACTGGAAAATATGTTTTTGCTACAAAAAATAATACTCTTACCTATAAATATTTGTATATTTTTTACAATTCTTTTGAAGTTTGAAACAAATTGAATTTTTTTGATAACAAATAAGCTAGGCTTATTATCTCTGTGTGTTGAAAATATTATCATTCAATTGAAATGAGTTAGTTTAACTGCATTATAATAATCATGAAGGTCAGTTATTGTTGATTTAATTTCTACTACCGTATCAGATGATTCTCTTGTTGACATAAGGTATAGACAAATAATAGTGACTAAACTAATGAATAACACTTACATAATAATTTTGCTACCTTTGTGGGCTTTCATTTTTCTCTCGCGGTTGCTAACTCAGTAAAATTATTTGAAAAACTTGTTTAAATCGTTTAGTCAAAACACCTTTTTCTCTTCTCCTTAGTTACACCAACATAATGCAAGCACAACACAAAAATCCAACCGATCCATTACTCGATACACAACACATTTTCCTTTTTTGACCATTCTAACATCAGTGTCGTTCGTTCCACCGCTGCGGGTCCACATTGTACGTTATCGCCACGACTTTTGTCGCGCGACACAAAGCCGCCCGTCTGGCGACGACATTAGCTATTGTGACCTCTTTTATAAAGTGTGTGGTGTGTGATTGTTCTTTTAACGACATATTTTTAATTGAAACTGTTTTTAAAATCTGTTTATTCACTTGATGAAATTTTTAGCAACTTTTTACACGTACTTTATTATTATCACGATAGTTGTATTATTTATTATACGCCGCCGTTTAAGGTTTTTTTTTAATATTTGGGGGTCATGACGCTCATAAGACAGTTAATACAGTAGCAGGTTGTGAAACAATTAGAAACCAGCTTTTGCAAATGTCATCAACCATGTTGATAGAATAGTAGATGGTGTCAGTAGGTAATCAACACAATCTTGTCCACTCCTATGCCTCTACTAACAAAAGGCGTAAAAGAACCAAAAAAAAAAACAAAAAATCGTGTTTACCATCTACCAGCGTGGCTACCAATACTGCCATTTGTTTTAAAAAACGATGTCTTTTTCAGGTTTTAATTTAAATTGCGGCGTTGTCCGTAGATTTAATGTGTCCCCAGGGTGTGACCACGCTGATCATGCTGATCACGGCGCTCGCTAGGAGTCAAACGGACGGGCAATGGCGTCAATTTGCATACATACCTACAATATAATATTGCTGGCCACAGTGCAATAAAAAAACGTTTGTTATTGAATTGTTTTCACTTAGATTATAAACATTAGTTACTACTAATGTTTATAATCTAAGTGAAAAAATATTCACATAAAACATCGTCATCCATTACTATGGATGACGATGTTGTATGTGAATATTTTCTGTAGAACAAAAAATTGATCGCCATGCTTGATGCGTGCCTGTTGGTGATATCAGACGAATGATTCCAAATATTCTAGAGATGTTTTTCGTCAACAGTGCTACACGTTAGATTTTCAAGTAATTTAGTGTGAAGCGAGTGCCATAATCTCAACATCAACAAACCATAAATATAAACTTGAAAGTGAAAATAAGTTCCTGATAAAATCAAATTAAACTCATAAATCGCTGTAAAGTATTACTTATAGCCGAAGTTTTATTCAATATCGAGTGAAAACTTTTAACTGTCCATTAAAATATATTTATAACTTATCTTGTTCAAGTTTAATTTTATGAATATATCCTCGGTTTAATATGACCCATTGGACTTATGAACTTTACGGATTTCTTTGTTTAAACAAGGTGTAATTGATATAACTGAAAACGTCTCAAATGAAAGGGTCACTGTAGGTGGTAAACTAGATACATATAATTATGAAAAACTTTGAGGCAATACCTGAAATCTAAAAAAACAGCTGCTTCATACATTAGTTTATGTTCACGTAACTCGAGAAAATGTAGGGACTAGTACGACAAGTACCATAGTACAAGTAGTTTATAATCATTAGTACGTAATATGAGCCCATAAGAGGTTTCAGTTCAATTACATCTTTAATTTAATTTAAAACACTTTGATATTAATTTATTGTGATACAATTGAAAAGGTTCAGCACTAAGGCATTTTAAAATATGCACATGTAAATGTATATCAGTTCAAATGCTACTTCAGAGCAACTCAAACACAAAAACCACCGACCCAATTCAAACCCTGCACAAAATATTTAAAATCCCGTGCATTGTCGAAGGTTTCTTTATTCTTGAGCCGGGTCGTACGCAATACTCCACAGTACCATCATCCGCACATTTATGTTGACATTGACAGAACCTTTATGTCCTATCTTTAAAGGTGTTTTTCGTAGTTCAGGTTTTAAATCTGACCGTACATCTAGGTTTATATCGAGTGCAGTTCAAATGCCTCCACTCGCGAACCGCGGTACATCGCTAGTCTCATTTGCATTGTAGGAAATTGCATTTTTTCTTGCGCCAGGTCGTGACCTTTTGTGGTGGAAAACTATTCGTTTATGTACAATCGTACATACAGACAGCCTGGTTTAATATAAATATTGTATGGGAGTCTGTGGGGCTGTGGTAGCAGCTACTATTGCGTTATTGTAGTTACATATTTAGTTTTGCTTTTATGAAGATGTCTTTAGCGACGCAATAAAACAATAAAATCAACAATTGTAAGATGGCAGTGCGCGCAGTCTATTTTATTTTGCCATGATACAGTGCCATTACTAACGCGATGGCCGCCGCGCAATTATTAGCTCAAAGTTTAGTTGTTCAACCCTACAGTTTTAAAATATAAATCTTGTCTCAATAAGTGTTGTTTTACCTCAACACCCTTATCAAGTACTTATGCCTTGTTAAAGTGATAATTATGTGATAGTGCTATATCGTATACAAAAGTGAGGTTGTCATGTTTGTTTGAATCGTGTTGTAGAATAAGTTTAAGATAATATATTAAGTTCAGTAGTTTCAATGTTGAATGTAGGTATATACTGTTGAAGTACTTTAATAAATAAATACTTTGAATAGTGTTGAAGTGTCAAAAATAAAACTGATCCGCGTTTACGTAATCCAACTAACAAATAAATCGACCAAAGGACCTTCCGCATCGCCTTTTCTTCAAAAAAAGTTGCCCCTTCAATTATTCCGCTACACAATACAGTGGCGGCGTAGCGTGTCCGTACCAGCGTAGCGGCATAGGCTGCTACGAGCCGAATGGTTGATATGAATAAACAAATTCGATATCTACATACGCGATAACGTCGTTTAAGGCTATATAGGCTGTAGACGTTATAAGTTAATTGCCTACTTAATGCAAGGTTAAACGTAAGTTTAAGTGGGGTAGGTGCGTTGAAGTATTGTCGTAATTTTATATATCCCAGCCGATTGGTGTCTTGCAACACGTAAGCAAATAAATGTATTTTCATTGATGCGCTATTAAGTAGATACCCCTCGAGGATAATGCAGTTCGTTGACGATTTCCAGCATTTAACAGCTACTCATGCCATTCTAGCTACGGCTTTTTTTTTTTTTTTAAATGAGTGAAGATGCTTCACTTAATTACGAAAAACCATAATATAACTGTATACTGTATCTTGACCCGTTTAAATGGGTCGTGAAGCCGCGCAAGTGTTCAGCGTTGAGTAACTATGTAGTGTGTCTATGGAATTTTGTTAAAACGTCAATAATTGCTTTTCAGAGAACGTTTAATTGTTCGTCAAGGAGAAATGTGCTACTATTGTCATTAGGAAATAACGTTTGAAAAATGGCATGTAAAAACCAGGGTTCATTCTAGACCTGGTTTTGAGAAAACCCTGATGGTAAAACCCCGAAACCCAATGCTCAGCATTAGGGATGATGCCGGGTAAAAAAAGGAAATTCTATTAAGTCCGTCAGTCAGATAATAATAATAGTCCTCCAGACCGTATTTTTCGGCCACGGCCTTTTTCACGGTATTTTTCGGCCAATCTCAACGGAGATTAGCCTTCGGCGCGGGAGATATTATAGTGCACAAGTGTTTACGCAGACACAAGTGCACTCTCTCTTCCCTCACTCTCATAGTCCGATGGGACGGCAATCCGACACGACCGGAGAGAGATCAGGCGCAGGACCAACGGCTTAACGTGCTTTCCGAGGCACGGGGGTAACACACCGCCAACTTCCAAACTCCGGGCTGTTACTACGAAATTCCTAATGGAAAAATCCAATAACACTTTGCCCGACCCGGGAATCGAACCCAGGACCCCACGCTCTGCAGTCGCGCTGGCGACCACGAGACCAACAGGGCAGTTAATAAAAGATATTAAACAAGTATTTTTTTTAATTCATATAAATAAGGAATATTGAGATAAAACAATCACATGGGTCGAGATGTGGGTGTGCGAACACCTCTGCCTAAACCTTCGGTTTTTGTGTGGTAGTAAATATGGCGATGTCTTTTCAAAACAATTACATTTTAACAACTTTTCACTTTCACATCCTCTCCATCATATTTCCTGATTGTGTTACGGATAATAATGTACTCTGAAATAACTCAATTTGCCGTCACCCTCGCACATGATAACACAATGTATACATAACATTAGGGGCATGTAATACATGCTGACAGTTTCCTTGAGCTTCAGCGCTCCTGCTTTATGTGTTTCAACGAATTTATTCAATAACAATATTTAAAATCTTCCATTTAAGCCTTGTGCGTAGAACTGACTCAGTGAGAGTAATAACAGCGCACAAACTTGCAACAAAACAGTCTCATTATCAAAGTTTTCCAAAACTGCCTCGTTGGTCTACTGGTCGCAAGCGCTACTGCTGAGCTGAACATACGGTTCTCGGTTCGATTCCCAGTTCGGGCAAAGTGATATTGGGTTTTAGGAGTCCAGACCCTGGATTGGAGCCTGGTTGGTTGGCTGGCTGGTTGGTTGGCAATAGTTACATGGGATTTACACATTACTGGGTTAATAAGGCGTGATAACGAAACAACGTCAATACAAATGTATGATTATAATAATATGTATTAAACACACGACATGTTTTGGACAAGTCTTTTACAAACTTGTAGAAAATAAGTATCACTTGCATTTGGGTGTAAACGCGGGGTACATATACTAAGTTAAAACCTTTAGTACTAAGTATAATTTTAAATACCTTCATTAGCAATTGTTATAAATATAATATTATTGTAATAAATTACCAACGTAACTAGTCACACAATTGGCAACGTTCTGCAAACATTCCATTCTTTATTCGATCTTTTCTAAACACGCAATATCTTTCACCTACTTAGATTTACTTTCTTATCGACCAGCGCCCTCGGTCAGTGAGGGCAAGTCTTGAGTTATAGGGTTTTTATTCACTAGACTTTAATCCCTAACGTCTATACATAAGGTTGGTATTGCAGGGGAGGCGTGATAACATTTTAGCCTAATGGTTAGTCTAGGTTGTTTTGTAAAAGGTCTGTTTACTAGTGTTATGGTGTTAGGGGGTCATGTTATGAACGAACGGCTAGCTTGTGATATTAGAAGGGGTAGGTACTGTGAATCTTATTGTAAGTAACAATAATTGGGTAGGAAAATTCAATGGAAAATCAGAGTTTCTTAGTAATATATTGTTATATTATATCTTCAGGGTAGTCAGAAGTCCAAAAGTCTGACAATTAGACTTACCTAGGGGTATCGTGTTACCCAGTAAATGGTTTGTGGAGTTCAGATAGGCAGTCGCTCCATGTCAAATACTGGTATTTAACTGCATCCGGTTAGCCTGGAAGCTAACCCCAACATAGTTGGGAAAAGGCTATATTGATTACTTAAATGTTTTGGCGCTATCAAATTCATTTAGACTTTCACATAAATACCATCACTGCTTTTTTAAAGGTTCTTTGTTTTTTATTTAGATTTGCGAATTAAACTTAATAAAATTGTTAGCGAAGAATAGTCACTTTCTAGATAGTAAATAATGACGAACAAGTAACATTGTACCTTAATCCAATAGCAATTAAGTTGTAAACGGCCTAACAAAGAAATTAATGAAGTTTTAGTTTAGAATCAAGTAAATAAAGGTTTTGTTGAATTTTAACAAGTTTACTGTTAGTCCTTCTCGTTTGGGCACGATCAAGTATAATAGTTGTTTATTGTCTTTGAACCTTTTGTTTGAAATTAATTGAGATTGAAATGGCACTGGATTAAAACCTTTGAGAATTATTAAAGCTTCTAATAGATACATTTCTTCAAAAACAGTTTGGGATAGGTAATAATATTGGGATAGTAAATGAAATAGTAATAAACCACTCGGAAGTATCTGAAGCCATTATTTAGTAAAGAAAAGGATTGTTCGAGGTTGCGCGTACCAGCTCGGATAAAATAACAAAATATAGGTACTGCTTGTTTAGCTTACTGAGCCGTACCGTGTGAGAATCGAATCAAAACTCAAAGCATCTATTTAGACTATACCAATCAGTCAATGGAGCTAGTTGCCCATTCCAAAGCGTAGTAGGACCTATTGAGAGAACGAGCAAGAAACTCTTTTTTAAACCAAAATATTGCTATTAAATACAATTGCTACGATGTAGAAAGACGTGCACGTTAAGAGCTCATAAAATATAATAAAAATAATAAAAAGTAAGCCGTGGTAGCTCAGAGAAGACCAGCCCCTGCTGTCGCCGCCCGTTCAGAAACATAACGGATCAGCACCATTCAGCTCAACCATATTGAAGGGAATTTAATGATCCAACACACGCGCCACCATCAGCGAGACATTGAATGAGCATGACATACTCTCAGCCGTCAGGGCACATTCATGTCAATGAAAGACATACACAGTAAATGGTAGCTTTATAGTAGGTACTTAGTATTCACACATGTGCTTCGCAATGCTTGAGTTTTTGTTGACTATCTTACCTCCTCCTCATTTTCCTCTTACTTCTGTAACAATTTGACATTGGAAGATTGAATAACAGAATTCTGGAATTAAATGCAAAGCTACGTTTTCTACGATCGATGTAAACAGAACGATTTAGATCCAATGCTGAGTGCTGAATCAGCGAACTATTAACGAGGACGTGTAACAGAGTTAAAATGACGATTGTGTGCTATAAAGTAAAAGTAAAGCCATACTCCCCGTTTATATCCGCAGTTCGAACGTCAGCTGTTGGTGACCACCAAACACTGTACTTATTTTACGTTATATTTTTACAGGAAAACAATAATGTAATTTATTATATGACGTAGGTATAAACATATATATTACTAATTAAAATTAACATACAGAACAAAACTTTGACATTTTACTCGGGCAGTGGCAGTGTTGGCACTTTTTTTTGGCTAATCTCTTTTAGCGATAAGACCGCCCATTGTGTCACCCTATGTTAAATTTCTACATTTATTTCTGTATTTTTATGTACATAATAAAGAGTATTCTATTCTCTTTGCCACTACAGACATAGTAACATAATAACATCTGTGTTCCCCGAAGGGTTGAGCAACGGTATACATGTTTTAAACCCACATACGGACACACGTGTACAGACATAGATAGCGAGTTTAAATCGCGTTATCAACAATGTAAACAATTCATCCATGGCACAAGTAACTACTTAGAATTTTATTCTGAGAATTTAATAAAAAAGGAAATCAGCACGCAATTCACTTACTTGTTAGTGCCAGAGCTATGATTGATGAGCGCGACTGAGGGAACGAATGACGTGACCGACAGTGAACGAATGACATGGAGGAACTTGTGCTGTTACCAAAAGGAATGACACGGCACAAGATTCTTCTTGTTACAAGTTTGATTGGTTCCATATTTTGGATGTTTTGTATTCGTCAAAGATGTAGGTATTTAAAGTAAAATCGTGGAAAAAAAAAGAGATTAATTCTGATTCTTAAAGAAAAATTAATAAATGAATAATGAAAATCCAATGTAGGTGTATCAATAAATTTGTAAAAAGGTAAAGTCAGGTAAAATAAGGGTTCCTTGTTGACTACGGAATCCTAAAAAATGTGTGTCAAATTGACTACCAATATAAAGTACTTATCCTAGACCTATACTCAAATCATTATTTAGCAGTTCTATGAAGTAGCTATAACACAGTAAAACCGGCTTGGTTTTACTGTGTTATAGCCACTTCATCGTACTTCATCGTGTATCATTTTGATTAAAAAAAAACCTGAATATAATACAACAAAATATGCCTAAAACAAAAAGAAAACATTAAAGTAATAGTTTTGTTAAGCTGTTACAACATCGTGCAACGTGTAACGTGCGTACATTATTCGTTAGTAGAACTGTCATTTGATTGCTGCGAAATAAACAAATTTTCCCCTGAAATAGTTGAACAATTTCATTTGTCTCGCGTTATTCACACTTCACCATCGAAATTGACGTACTATAGACAAATTGGACACAGTAAATGCATCCTGACAGATGTCAGATTAACTGCTCTGTTCCAGCGAGGTTGAATAACGTTATCAGCAGAACTGTGGACAGCTGCTGCAGCACGTGACAGTAGCTGTGTTATCAGTGAATGTTAGGGAGCCGAAGGGATTTAGGGAATCTGCTTCGAGTTTATTATTAGTTTGGCAGTTACATAACAGTACCTAACGCAGGCCTACACAGTTTATATAAAGTAAGCCATTTTTATAGAATTTCTACCGTGTTATTTTGGATTTTTTAACTTTAAGTCATGCTTAAATTCATGCATTATTTTTTTAAGATTAAAAGTTAAAGAAATTACAATGATTTAACTACCAACAACCTTGTAACAATTTATTAGCATTATGGAATGTAAAAAAAATATATGAATTTGTAACAATTAACAAATACGACTTACATGTTCTCAATACAGGGTGTTAGGGTAAACACCGTTATCCTTGTAACCAGTGGTTTGGTTTCATTTAAAGAACGTAAAATCAATGGAAAATTACAACTTTTTTTTCTTTTTTTCCATCTACATTTTACCACAAGAGACGCAAGTTCGTTGCCCTATGCGCTAGGGCAACGAACTTGCGTCTCAACACGGGCGGGGTGTGCGGGATGTGACCTGACCGGCCGCGAGTGCGACCCCTCTCTCAGTCAGTCAGCTGTTTCGCTAGAGAGCACGGTGTCGGATAGAAACTTTTTAAAATCATTTAATGAAAATAACGTTTTTTTTTGTTGTGTTCGGTCATTTATTTTTAAATTTAAGTCAACTACCCATGGTTTGAATGACAAGAGTGTTTACCCTTACAGCCTGTATTTGTACATAAAAACGCATCTACTCGTAATCAACCACAAAATGTGTGCGTCAGCGTTCCTCTACATTTTTAACTCGCCAACAATCTCTGATTGCTCTTCATCGGACATGTTTCAACTTCGTTCTACAATTAGCAGAGGGGATGTCCCAACAGAGGGGACAGGGTAGCACGTGATCCTACTGCTGATGTGGATGTACTGTGACATTGGTAACAATTTGACTTTGATATCGCCTTTATAGCATAGCAGTAAGGACGCTTTTCGTAGTACAAGTGTTACTGTGTGTTGGTGCGTGAGTGTGCTGCGAAATTGTAGTGTGACTTGCAGTTTAATGTTGTTAGTTGGTTGTTCTACTGCTTGCTAGGTAGTCGTGTTTTAATTGCTATATATGGTTAGAGTTTCACAGGGCTATAATAATATAATTCCTTAAAACGTTGAAAAGTTTGACAAGTATTTAAATGTCCTAATATTTATGTTTTATTGTTGCAGGTCAGTTGCAGCTTATTATAACTCTCACTAAGCGAGAAGTGGTAAGTTATTGCTTGTTCAAAGCTTGAAACATTAGGCCACATAATGTATGTACATTACAGAGTATTGCTAGTCGTGAATTTGAATTCCATACATTGAGCTATATTGACTTTAACCCACTCATTTCACAAGGATGTTTAAGAGTTAGACGGGTTTACAAGAAAAACGAAAAACAGCCACCTATTGCTGCACCCATGAAAAAACTCACCTACTTTTCACACACGTACAGTTAAAATGTCTATCTCCCAGAACAGACTCCACAAATTCTTAAAAAAACACACATAATAGTCGTTTCAATTGAATTACCCTTTCAAACAGCAAGTGCATAGAGTCACCGGTCACGTAGAGCTCAATAGAGCGCGGTAGAGCACCGTAGAGCGTGGTAGAGCCGCAAATAGTTCGGTTTGCTCTCTGCATACGATATGTTGCGGTGACTCTATGTATCTTGATTGATAGAGACTGTGAGTAACGAGATATTGCACGCTATGTTAGTGGGTTGTAGAGAACGGATCACAGAGAATATTGAGATATTATGATGAGAATCGGGTGATCTTTTCAAAAATTAGACTTGTTTATTTCTTCCAAAAAAAAGCTCAAAATTGTCTTGTAAAAATCGAATAAAATGAAAATAATTTCAAAAGCATTCCGTCGATTTAGTTTTTGTTTGTAAATAGAATTGTTGATACATTTATTTACATTTTTTTTTTTTTTGTTATACATTTAGGACATCTTGCACACCACCAATATATAGTGTTATTTATAATATCGTTTTGTCTTAGTCATCTTCAAATGATTGACACAAATAGACCAAGGTTTTTTTCTTAAACATATTTAGTCATTTTTGTGGAGCAAACAGTCGTTAATAAGAGCAGCTGAATTTTATATCAATGAAGATTAACAATATCTCGATTCGTAGCCCCTCTACGACGGCGTAGCTGGCGTAGCGGTTGCGTCTACGAAATTTCGTAGGCCTTTGGTATATTGTTCAAACGCTTTCTTCGTTCGTATTATAATTTTCCGACACTCAGGACAAGAGGTACAAGAAATTGCTCATATTTTCCGGGAACACGGATTTATGAATAAATCATTTTAACAATCACAAAGTTGAAAAATATTGCCCTTTCTAGCAACACACTGACATAATAATACCTCTCAAACAGCGCCAAAACTCTTCGTAACAATATTAAACACTAGTTTGGGAAAGTATCAACATTATCATCCGCCGGATGTCGGACGGAGGATGGAGGATGTTGGATGGTGGGCAGTCATAAATAAAAAACGCATCAATTATGAAGCGCTCGGAAAGGATCCGCCGCGAGGACTCTTGAGCTCAAGGGCCGCGTGCGTTTATCAAGGAAAGACGGATTTTATTAGGTTTAGTTCACATTCAACCCCTAGAATCTCAACCCCTGTCCACGTTCAACCCCTAAATGGTGTCCACGTTCAACCCTCAATGGACTGTAAAACACAAAAGTTTTACTCAACAATACATAACTAGCTGCCCGCCCCGGCTTCGCTCGGGTAGCACTAAGTACTTATCTACGGTGCACCTACCAACCTACACCTACCTCGCTACCTACTCGAAGTCAAAACTACACATACATACATACACATAATATTTTTGAAAAAGTAATTGCTGCGAGGTCAGGGATCGATCTTAATTAGTGATATGCCGTTACCAGTAATTTACTCCAGTCGAGTATTTTCCCAGTAGCGTTACCAATAACATTCTACAAAAATAGTAATTTAGGCTAACAGGGAAAATTTTTTTTTTTCTTAAATTTAATTTGCGATTATGAGTGGTCCGATAAGACTTCTACCACTTCTAGGTTAAATGCAACCAAAATTTGAATTTTATATACTGTTTTCTCAATATTCCTAGTAACTTACCGCGTAAGTTTCGAGAAACTTACTGAGTAATTTCCCATTCAGTAACTTTCTGGCTATTTTCTTATTTTTTCTATCAAGTTACTGTAAAGGACATGACCAGTTCCAGCCTTCGAATTCGGGAACATGTGCACTATGTGCAGGATTACAGTTTATACACTAAGATTTCAAAATAAAGATCTAATTTTTCATGGATATATTTTTCCGAATACAGCCCTGGTAAAAATATCTAAAAAAACAGTATGTATATTGCTTCCGCTTTTCTCTTATAAGCATTTCCTCATTTTGACGTTCCATCATTAAGATTTAAAAATAAAGATCTAATTTATCATGGATATATTTTTCCGAATAAAGCCCTGGTTAAAATATCTGAAAAAACAGTATGTTAAATGTTCCTTCCGTATTTCTCATATAAGCATTTCCTCATTTTGACGTTCCATTGTATCCATAATAAGGGAAAATAAACTAAGAACGAGTTATTTTCGATCAAGTGAACATGACATGACATGGAATATAATATTATAATGCATGTTTTGTTTATAATTAATTTTATTTATTTACCCGCCGACAGGTTAGGTTTTTATTGACATTTGTGACGATCGAACATCATAATAATCACTGTGTTTAAAGGAATGTTATTTCTTTGAAAATGCATCTGACATTAGTGGCGGGACTAAAGGCACAATATATGTAATAAGGTAGCAATCTTACTCATAAAGTCCCTAATTAATCGATTCGAGCATGAAAAATCGTTTAAAAAATATATATTTTTGAATTGATATTTTATAATATCCTTTTTAACTGTGTTTGATTAATAATAACATAGCATAACATCAAGCCTGTAATCCCTGAAAGGTTAGATAGAGGTGTACCTACTTACAAGATAAATTGTAAAGAGAAAAAAACCCACCTGCAAAAACGCATAGCCTAAAAGAAAAAACAAGCATTATAATCTGTAGAATTTTGGTATAACAGGCGGGGAACAAACAAAAGTTACACCATATTTCAGGTTATTGGTTTGTTCCCAAAAAAAACCTGCCTGCAAAAATGCGTAGTTTTTTTGTTTTTTAAATAATTTGTTTTATTTCAAGCTTTTTAGTTTTATTAATCTATATATATTGGAATTAACTCATTAGTAGCTTTTATTAGATACCAATATTGTATTTTTTTTTCCCTCTTTTTCTGTTTGCAGATGAAATATATAAAAAAAATATAGCCTATGTCACTCCCACAATTAAGACAAACCTAACGACACCTCATGATTATGTTAAAATCCATCAAGCCGTTTAGACTACAGAGCGTGCCAAAGAAATAGACATACATACATAATAATTATATACTCTCGAAAAACATTACCCTCCTTCTGGGGCAGTCGGGTAATAAATACACTTCTGCTCTCAGTATTACTTTAATGTCATTATTAGTTACCTAGCAACAAGGGGTCGAATATGGACAAAGAAAAGATGACCAATGTATTGAAATCCAGATTCAACCCCCAGGGGTTGAACGTGGACAACGTTTAGGGGTTGAACGTGGACAGGGGTTGAGATTCTAGGGGTTGAATGTGGACTAAACCTTTTATTATGGCGTTATTTTGTTTTTCAAATTTTTCTAAATTCAGTTCCTTCAATGGCACTCACATATTTGTTATTGCAGATACAAATTTCCCATAATGTTATGGTAAGTTTAACATTTCCTTTCGAGGGTGCAGAGATGTTTTGAGCAGAAGTTCTCAAAACTAATCAAATGTGCCAATTTGTACCTACTAGTGTCTCCAAGTAACACTTTTTAACTATTTTTGTCTTCGATGTTGATCGAATTTGTTTGTTATTAATACACTAATGGGTATAATAAATAGGATTGTAGTAAATCCACACGTATAACTAAAGATACACACTATGTTTTATGGGATAGTTAAACATCACACAATATTTGAACATATTTTTATAGATATTTTTCTCACCAATCCAAAAGTTTCGAATCAGCGGATCACTTTGTATTAATTTTCTCGCGCCATCAAAGTGCGTCGATAAGCGAGCGGCAATCCTTATCGCGGTGCGTTCGAGTAGGGTATCCACCGCCTTCGTCTCGTCGTCACAGCTCAGAGACACAAAGTAGATATGCACAGAAGGTGCATCAACGAGCGAAAACGCGTATACATACGTAGGTACGTATGGCGAAGTCAAAGTATCGGGTCTCCCTTGTTTCATCGAAAATAAATTGCCAAATTATCACTTCCCAAACAATTTTCCGCATAATTTCATTTGCCAAAATATTGCTAAGCAAAAAATCTCTTCACAAATAATTGTAACGCAAACCTAATGTTTGGCAAGTGAACGTTTAAACAATAACTTGTTTACCAAATAGTACTTTTACCAATTTTTATGTAGTCAAATATTTCAGTTGGCGAAAAATAATATTTGCCAAATGTTTAGTATCGTCAGTTTCGGGAAGCCTGTTTTTTTTCTATATAATCTAGTCGTTTCCGGCACTCGCCGGCCGCTGCCGCGGCACCGCTCGCTTCGCTCGCTCGGCTCGCGCGTAGGAGGTCACAGTTTTAACCTAACCTAACCTAACAAATCATTTGACCAAACGTTTATTATCTAAAGATTGTTTGCTGTAAATCATTTGATTAAAGACCAAATGCCTAAATGACATTATCCTTGATAATATTCTGCCAAGTAAAAATTGGACCAAATGAAAATGTGCGTACTAAAATAATTCCAAACATTGCATTGGTATAAAAAAGGTTGCTAAAATTTGCATCCTAACTACAACCCTTTGCAAAAAAACGGGCGGTTTTGATTTTTGTACATTATTGGTAATCATTTAGTTTTAAAGAGGTTTTAATAGCCAAACTATGTTACTGGCACTTAATGAAGAGGTAAGAAAAAGAGTTAATTCCAAATTCGATACTTTTGTTTAAAAACCATAATAATCCCGTTTTCCGTTTGTGACTTTTACTAACATTTTGCAGGTTTGCGGTTAGAAGGTTATCCTGGCAACTAAAACTAACTTCTCGTTATTTTTAGTAGAATCATTTATGTATGTCGCATAATCCAGCCTTATTGTGACTTAAAAGTGATATCTTTGTGTCGATTGTAATGGCAGAAAAAGCAATAAGAGCTAGTAAAATTGTAGCGCTGCTGGAAGAGGGGTGAAGCCAAAAAACTATATTATTATTGATTATAACCAATTACTAGTCTACTAGTTTATGCTAATGACAGTAAAAATATTAATATTATCTATACAAAAGCCAATAACTGTTAAGGTGCCCGTTTTTTTGCAAAGGGGTGTATTATATAATTCTAACTTAGATTATAAATGCGAAAGTGAGTTTGTTTGTTTGTTACGCTTTCACGCTTAAACGGCTGAACGAATTTGGATGAAATTTGGTATGGGGATACTTTGAACCCTGAAAAAGGATAAAGGCTACTTTTTATCGACATACTACGCGGTCGAACCCGCGGGCGGAAGCTAGTAACGGGTGTAAAAAGCCAAAAGTCGCTAGTTATTCCAGGCATTGTGATCATTTTTTTATTTTGGACCATATATGGGATCCTTTTGGTTACGGAGATATTGAAGGTCAAAGTTCCAATTTCAGACGTTTTTTAAAGATTGCAAGTTTTATATGTAATGACTTTATTTTAAATACCCCCACAAACCCCGAACCGTAGCATGCACCCAAAAACACAATGTTTTGCATTCGTTACGTTGCGCACTACCGTAAACAGCGATTTTTCACAACAAAAATAAAAGGTCCTTTCACAAAAAATATTTTTGTGCAATGTTACTTAATTTGATGTTCGCGTTTTGGAATGGGCAACTAACTTCAACTAACTGACCGACTTTTTGACAATTCATAAGTGCCTGTAAATGGTTTAATTAAAATAAATGCTTTGAGTTTGAGTTTAATGATATTTACCTGATCAGCTTTACAGATTATAATGGGAAACAATCAAAATGTAATGCTCTGCGTTACCAAAACAACGATTTTTTTTTAAAGACTCGTGCTCGCTTGGAGCCTTGTATGAAGCTGGCTTTCTGTACGTGCCTTCTCTGTGCTAGGGCTGTCCGGAACCTCGCCGATCCCAACGGAGGACAAAACAGTGATGCTTTCTTCCTTCCTTATTCAGGCGACATTTTTTATAAAGTTGTTGATTCATTAGCGAATTGTTCCTACAACAATATTGTCTCACGTTTTTGTTTAGAGAATTTGTTCCATGATTTTTTTGTGTATTTTTTGCTAAGACGTTGTCTGTTGTAGTAATTAAAAGTGACAAGTTTGTTTTTGCTGATCTTTCTTTTTCAAAAGACACAATAATATTGAGTGTGTTGTAGGTATATGTTTACTGAGGAGGAAGAATGTTTCATGTCGTTATTACTGTAAATAGATCAAAAGCAGATTATTATTGATGGAGTTTTTTATAAGGTGCAAAGGGTAATGTCAGGACCAAATAACTCAATTTCGAACCGAATCAATTACTTACTATGGTTATGGTAGGTTGAATTTACAGAAATATAATCATGTTCCAACCACTTCTTTATTCCCAAGACACCGAAGTATTACTTAGAAGTAACAGTAGTTGCTAAGTCCCAGCAACCACAAGGTAAAACTTTACAAAGATAAAAGAACAGATAGCAACATAATGACTTCACTCCACACTCGAGCAAGTTTCCCTCTGATCTAACTCGTATGAGTACAGTCACGGGCAAAAATATGTTCATAGATAAGCCTCAGCGATCCGCAAGCTTCCACAACGATACATGATATTTAATTTTATTTCTGTAAATTGGTTTAAACAAATACTTCCATACGTCAAATTTATTCAAACTAGATGAGATTGGCGTTTCCACACCGAAATAAATTCAGAGGAGGAGAAACTCAGTCTCTTTTAAAGTCCAGACATTATCTTTGTAAGATCATGAGGCGATTTCTCCCAATATAAGTTGGTTTAAGGTGTCGGGCATGCAGCACCTTCGCAAACACACTGTTATGTAGCGCATTACATCAATAATTTAACCAATAATCTACCCACTAGAAATTCGTTTTAGAACTTTGCAAAGTGTGTACATATTTTCTTCACTTGGCTCTACCGCTACCTCACTTTCTTTGCATGCAAATGTAACTGGCCTAGCCCTGAATGAAAATGGCGCGCCACTCGACCTCGGCTACACCTTGTATAATATCAAAGTTTTTATGTGATATCGTTGAACACCGCGGCTTCGCTGTTTCTGTTATGGAGATCGGCTTGTAAAGTATATTGTGGGTAGTTTTTTTTTCTAAAGTTTGTATGCTTGTGTTTTGTTTTATAAAGTTGGAGGAAATAGTAGAAATGGAACTTATAAACATGTTTTGTTCTAGTTTTTTACTTTAAATACAATCTTGACTTAACATTGATTTTATCTGATGTCATATTTTTTAACCGACTTCTTCAAAAAGGAGGAGGTTCTCAATTCGTATGTATTCTTTCTGGGTTTGTTACGCGATTACTCCGTCAATTATGAATTGATTTTGATGATTCTTTTTTTGTTTGGTAGGTCATACTTCAGAGATAGTCCAATATACATTTTATTAACTTTGCTTGCGTAATTTTTTGAGTTAGCTTTAATTTTACGATTTTTTCCCACTTAGTAAATATATATGGACGATGTTTTAAGTTACTCCGTCACTGTTATTTACATAGCAGGTAGTGGTATTCGAATATGTGTGGGGTAGGTACCTACCACAACTAAAAAGTGAAAAATAACTTTAATTTCGGATGCCGGTGGCAAAAAACGAAAATCATTGTCCACGGATTTTGCATTTGATAGCACCTTTATGAAACTAAAATTTCGGCATAATTTCTGTATGAGTCTATTGTTACTTAATTATGAATAAATAATAATGATAATTTACAGTTCCTCTTCATTCGGATTCCCCCCATTTAACAATGCACATTATTCAGATTACCATGTCCTAAATTGCAGACAAAAACTGAAAAGATAACACTTCCTAACTTCATATCATATCATTCACTATTTCAATATCATTTGCCTAAACTTGGTGGTAGTTTCGGCAACGCTTTGCGCGGGCACCGCACGGACATCGGCACAGGCATGATGTTAATAATGCATGAGGCTTCGAACACTACTTAATACACTATTTGATGCTGCTTGCTCTGGAGCCTCATCGTCGTTTTGCGATGGATAGCATGAAATTGGAAAGGTATATGAGTTTGAGAGTTGCCGATATCGTTACGAGGCGGTGATTGCTAAAAATGTGGCTAACAGTGTACTATATAGATCGGATTCGTGTTATTGGATTTTTCCATTAGGAATTTCGTAGTAACAGCCCGGAGTTTGGAAGTTGGCGGTGTGATACCCCCGTGCCTCGGAAAGCACGTTAAGCCGTTGGTCCTACGCCCGATCTCTCTCCGGTCGTGTCGGATTGCCGTCCCATCGGACTATGAGAGTGAGGGAAGAGAGAGTGCACTTGTGTCTGCGCAAACACTTGTGCACTATAATATCTCCCGCGCCGATGGCTAGTCTCCGTTGAGATTGGCCGCCGTGGCCGAAAATACGGTCTGGAGGACTATTATTATTATATAGATCGGGGGTTAAAAATGTTCGAACAAGATTTTGTTGAAAGTTCGGGACCGAATTTGTATGTCATGAATAGCTATAGGTAAGACTTTTACATGTTATTCTTATTACAAAATCGCTTTATTAAAGGAGATCATTCACCGTCCATACATTTTTTGGCTAAAGAGGTGAAAGTGCCGAACAAAAAAGCTATATTCCGAAAGAGTATGTTTTTCCCTTCATTTTTGATTGCTACAAGCTATTACTTTAATTAGATTACTTTTATTATTTTAACTACAAAATATACTGAACACAGTATATTTAAAAATCGTAGTATACTCAATACTTTATTGCATCCACAATGTGATCAATTATGGATCGTCGTATCGCTCAGAGAATTGCCCTACAGGTTTAGCCCAATAGTGAAAAGTGAAGCGAATAACATGTTCTAACGGAATATATCATTTTTTTTATTTGGCACTTTCATAATTTAGCCAAAAATGAATGATCTCCTTTAAAAATGCTCGAATATTTCCAAACAGATTACATACCATAAAAAAGTAATTGTCTAGCCATTAACAACATAATAATCAACACAACAAATCATTAGAATGCGCATTGTAATCTAGTGTATTAGTACAAAAGGCCCCAGTAATAACATACGTTCATTATTCTCACCGCTTACCTCGGTACAATTACTGTACCTTTTTACGATAAGCCGACCCGACAATTTCTCGGTTACTTGCCATTTTTCTGCAAACGTTTTTGTTTGTTGCGTACTATCGTTATATTGGGGTGAGGTTTTATTTTGTAAGCGAAAAAATAGGACAATATTCTGGATGCTGAATATTGACCTTGGTATGTGACCGTGTTTTTAAAGTAAATCATCGCGTGTTTACATCTCGTCAGTTTGCTGTGTTTGAATTTCGAAATGGTGTTTCAACAGTTCTATAAGTTTGAACATGAACACTCATTGAACTATGGAATGCTTCAGAGAGTTTGGTATGCTTCTGTCTATAAAAACAATATACGATCACGTATTCGTTTTCACGCGCAGTGATTATGTCTATCTTCTGCTTGATCTTTCACTGTAATGCCGATGTTCAGATTCGTATATATATAATACTAGCTTCCGCCCGCGGCTTCGTCCGCGTGGTATGGCGATAAAAAGTAGCCTATGTCCTTCCCCGGGATGCCATCTATCTCCTTCCGTTCAGTGGGTTAGGCGTGAAAAGGTAACATACAGACAGACAGAGTTACTTTCGAATGTATAATATTAGAATGGATTTGTAATCACGTTCTCGTAAACGGCTCTAACGATTTCGATAAAAGTTGCATATAGAGGTTTACGGGGATGAAAAATCGATCTAGCTAGGTCTCATATCTCGGAAAATTTGTTTTTCCTATTTTCACAGCCACGGGAATATGCTACAACGTTGGTATAACCGGACGACATGTTTAACTATTTTCACCCGAGCAGAGCTCGTTCGACCGGGTACTTGATATAATATGACGATGACAAAATCGAAATATCTACTCATATTCTAGGCAAAGTTAGAATTAAAGTTTACTAGTATCTTGGAATACTCTGTTTTTTTTGAAGGAATGTTGTCATATCTTCGTATGACCTTTCTTCAGTTGATTTCAACCAATACCAACCAGTTGATGCAATACCAACCAGTCGAATGATATCTTTCTTTCTCACGATTTCTTATTACAAAACTTCATACATCTGTCCCCAGAGTGGCCACAATGAAGCGTAACGCAGCAATATGCTAGACTGGTGTATTGTTCGCGTTCGGAGTGCGCTATATGTATGTAAATGTGGAGTATTGAGAGATACCAAGTGATGGAGCACGTCGGTAACTGGAGCCATACGGTAGGATATGAGTCAGAGGTTCGGTTTACCTATGTTACTGCCGGGTTCTGAAAGATGTTGTGTGACTACAAACGTGTAGGTAAATGTGGTGGTAAGCATTAGGAAGTAATTTCGATAATATTTAACGATCTTCTGTATGGCCAAAGGTTTAAGTGTGAACCAATGTTTATACGGAGGCTGTGAAAGAGAAGTGACATGAGAGAGAGAAAATCATTTGTTAATTTTTATTTTGCCTTCGTTTCTACGCAAAATATTAATAACGCATCGCTTATTAATACATTCAAATTCAACATCAAACTACTGAACGAAAACCATGTTACTTGACCGACCGATTTACTTTGCCCAATGAACCTACAAACAAATTCAGAACACGTCAAGACTACTCCTATCATTAAATAAAGCTAAAACCAATAACATAAATCCGTTAAACTTTATTGAGCTTACACCTGCAATAGTTAAATTACCGAAACTGAAGCTAGTGCGACAGGACGCTCTATTTCATTATGCCCCGAGAGCTCACAGTCCCGGTCTATGGTCCCAGTAGTATTGTACCCGATGATCTGAGACGGGGTATTTGTCACATTTCATTCTTTGTTTCCATGGTGCCTTGAAAATTTTAATTCAATAACACATACAATTCAGGTGACAATTTTGTATTGGGGGGGACATTTCAAAGGGTTTTTTCTTTGGATAACGACTAGGCACCACACCCTCCTTTGTGCATGTGTTTGCAAATATTACACATTTTATAAGCTGTGCTAATAATTTTCATCAGGCGAGAAATAACCCTCAACCCGCTTCTCAATTGTCATTCATACAACTCACTCTCTTCAGATTCCTGACCTGATGAATAGCAGGATATTGCAATTTATAGCCATGACCAGCTTTTTATCTATCAGGCTGTATCAATTGCTGTAATAACATTACTTGAATCATTATCAGTCAGATATGTATTTCATTCGATATTTCAGTATAGTTTTGAGGGGTTTATAAAACGCTGGTTAAAGTTTAGTTTTAACGTCAAAATGTATGGTCAAACAAACGTAAACAATAGAGAAATATGAGCAATCTCTTCTTTTAAAAATGTTGATCGAGACAAGCATACTATTACAGGTTTATATTTTAAACTACCTGCCACTACATAGTGCAATTTCAGCAACTTTTATCTTCAATATTTATGCTAAATGGGGTCTCAAGCGTTAGGTTGGCACTTTGCCATCTTACATTTCGATGCACTTGCCTACCCGCTCGGGGTTATAAGCGCAATATACATATTTCCTATTTAGGGTACGTAATACAGGTATGAGGTGCTCGTAGTAAAATGACCATGGCGTAGAGGGTTAGCTACGGCGTAGAGGGTTAGCTACGGCGTAGAGGGCTGGCTACGCCGTGGGCGAGCATTGGTGACAAGTTTTAATTACATAAATTACTGCCACTATAATGTACAATGGAGGGAACTGTATATTGAAAAATGTAACTCACTTAAAATATTATTCACTTTATACTCTTTAGCTCAATTTTTCAATTATTTTGTTAGTGTAGGTCAAAGAGTTAATAGATTCGCTGTTCAACTAAATATATTCATATACTCGAGAAATTGGAGGCACAATACACCTTTACACCTTCTCCGTAAATCTAGCTTAAAATTGAACGCAATAGTATAAAATTCAAGCGTAGCTACAACCAATCTCAGGATTACACTCAGCTGGAGGTTCGCGCTGCGCCTGATTGAAAACTGAGCAACTGAGCAAACATTCACGAGATATGTGCGGCACACGTGGGGAATTGGGAACTTAGCTATTGATGCAGTCATGAAGTTTTGGGTAGGTTTGTTTTGGGAAAGATGGGTGAACTTCTTGTCGCAACGGAAGAAAGTTCCTGGCTTTGACTGTCAGACTGTAGTTAAAGTGTCTGTTTTACCACTCTGATAAGTTTCTGATAACTTACCTGTAAAACAGCTCCTAAATTTTGTTGGTTGGACTCTTGGGAATTATCAATAGATTTTTATCTATGGAGTAAAATCGTCTGCTACTTTCGTATCCGGGAAGATTTCCTGATTGTGTAAAAATAAAAAACGAGTCTCATCGTAACATTAGGATTATCTTCACTTAACCCTTGCGTGCTACATAAAGCTAGTTACCTACTTCAGACGCACTCGTAACTATAGTTCACATTAACCTTACGTCACGCCACGCAACCCCGAAACATAAGCTCACAACAATAAAAACGCTTGAAAGCCTCTCGTAAAATAAAACAAAGGTGACGCCGGCGTAACTACCGTCATCTAGCGGGATGGACGATGAACTAATGACGTCTGCATCGCGTTAATGAAGTTTTCCGGCTAAATTATGTCCTGAACAGAGATCGGCTTGTGTAATCGAGTGACGTAAAATTGCTTATATCATTAAGCTGTAGAATAAAAGGGTTAACTTTACTTATATCGAGCTAGGAAACAAATGTGTTTCACAAAAGAGACTGGTACACAAAGTTTTTACGTTTAGTGCCATTCCACACGGAATAGAAAGATCTTTCGACGAAACTTGTTTGTATTTTGAAAAAGTGCTTTGCAGGATATGCATTCATTTTATATAATAATATATTTTAGATATGGTTTTAGAGTATCACAAACAATTGCATTCTGCAAATAAATTATTATAATTATGATGAAGGTAGCGAACATGTACGCACAAAGTAAATATTTCTCGATACACAGTTTGCACTACATAAGATATTGCACATTGTAGTAGGGAAGTAGGTAGATGTTGCATTATTTAGTGAGAGCCTCTAGGGGCTAGAAGCTTGCTCCGAACACAGGTAATTAGGTATTAGTTTAGTCTAGTGACTGTAGTGCCTTCTAGTCAATATATTAGCTTATGGTTGCGTTTGCAACGTACACACACAGGTTCATACATTCTACATACAGGCTACATAATGGTTCATGGCTGAGTTCACTTTGATGCATCGATATTAACATTTTGGCAAGCCAGCGATTTCTCTCGATGCTGAATTGTTGAGTTATAGCCAAAACGTGCACTGCCTGAACTTTCTATCAATATGGAACTGTAAAAGCCTATTTTTATTTAAAACACTAAACGTTTCATCGTTTGCAAAACGCGTAACTTGAATGCTGACGACAATCAACCACATTACTAAATGAGTGCCTAACAGTTTACATGTTTATAATAACAACATTCTAAAATTCATTGAAACACAACGTTAGTACGTGTGTATGACTTTTTTGTCTAAAAAAAAATGGTTGGGCTGTAATAGCGTACACTATGATTATCGACGACCTACGAAAGTCGAGTTTCAGTTTAATAAGACCTCTAACTCGATCTTGAAAACGTCTTTCACAGACTTATTTTCAATTTGAGCGTGCTCTAGTCCAAACGTGCTTAAACTGAGCCAATTTGGCTTTGGAATTGATAGGGGCGGCAAAAAATAAGCCAATTTTGCGGTTGAAGAGTCAGCAAAAAACTTTGCCGTTATACAATTTATTAAATGAACAATTGAAGCAGAAGGATTCGAGTTCCTTTATTAGTTAATGTTTTTATTTATAACCCTTATGAGTTTGAATATATTTTTAGCAAAGTCTCTAAAACAGGACAGTTAGCATGAAAAGCAGAAGACAAAATTGCACAATTTTCCTCTGCAGAGTATTCTATTCTCGAACTATCTCGAACTGAGTGTGGTAGTAGGTTGCATGAAAATTGCGAATATTCTCAGTAGGATTTGACAAGAAAATTACACGAGCTTTTGCAAGACATCTGTCTCCTATAGTCTTATAAATTTTAAATACGTCTTGGTGGTCCCATACGCATTTATTCTATACTTAAAAAGTACATTAAAAATATATAAAACTTTTTATTCTCCACTTTATTATGACGGTGTGTGATAATGAGGCTCGGCTGAAGTGATGCCACGCGCTGAAAAATATAGATGGCGGAGTAAAACCACTTGAAATGCGCACTTTTTACATTTAATATGAAAAATATGTAAAAAGAAACATTAAATGTTGTGCGAAGTTATGTTCTAGTACTTTATGTGCGTCGTTAATATGTTGAATGATGTTTCGTGCTTAAATTGTCTCTTTTCTGTTATTTTGTCGGTCTTTTTGTAACTGATCAGAATAATTTCCCTAGTCGGCACTTCATAATGAAACTCTTTTTATCCAAGTAATTTATAGCTTGTAATCAAACTTGTGACATTTTCAGTCCCAACACTGTTTCTACAAGTAATAATCGTTAAACCTTTTGTGACGACAATTTAAACTTTTCTACAAAACATGGCCATTTGTATTTTAGATGTATTTTATCGTTTCCATTTTATTTCCTAACATTCGTCCTTTGACGATCGACGTTACAATGATAGTAAACGTGTAATATGCGACAAATTCTATCCAATTCAATGAATAGTTGACGTAAACTCACGTAACTTTCGCGTAAACAGAAAATACAAGATAGAAGTCGCGCCGTAAATCAGAGCACGTAAAGTTACTGCGAAGAAACGCAGCAATGTATTTTAGTGCCGGCGAATTGGTCGTTTATCTCTAAGGAACATTGTACGGAGGAATGAACGTACATCGCCTTTGCTTTCATTTATGGACTGGTTTTAAAGTTTATGTGATTTTTAAAAAGGAACAGGTTTAATGGCCGCAGTTTCAAAGTTGTGGTTCAAGACATGTTATAAATATGAATATATATTATATTACAAGTAGCTTGTTCAACCAACGCCTTAATATACAGGGGGAAATAGAATTCATGGGTATCCTCTTAAGGGAATGTCTCAATATGAATAACATTCAATATGGAACCAACACGGAAAACGCGAAAAAAAAATCTATTCCTATTTCATCAAATAATCCCTACATATTGACGAGATCGATGCAAACATTTCACACACAAGATTTCAGGATTAGGCCCATAGTGAAAGTTGTTCATAATTATGAGTGCTGAGACTGCCCATTAATTAAATTTCACCCTGTATAAATATTATGATTAAACAAGTTCTATTTCAATTTAATGAGAGATTAATGATCTTGTTATGCCTATCTATTTTTTCACAATTCTAGACGCTCTATCTAGTACATAAATCACTTCACACAGAAGTGTTTGAATTCAATTAATAATGTGTGTAGTTAGATTTTAAGGGAGCTTAAATTATTATATACCTATTTTAATTTGTTCCAAAAATACTTAACTTACTTACTTAGGATAAACTTTTTAATGTTGAGTGCCTCGTTAGTGGTCACAAGCACGGCTGCTGAGCCCAGAACGGGCAGTGCTATCATCCGGAATTTTTCAAACCAGCTTTGAGTCTAGTTTTCTATCCGGTTAGTGGCAATTGGGTTACCCTTATAACATGGTAGGTACAGTCACGGACTTTAATTGATGAGCCACCTTCAAACTTTTCAATTTTGCAGTTTCATACATTCACGAGATTACACGATTAAACACGAACTCAAATCGCAAGCTCGTAAACAAGATGACAAATAAATTACTTTTAAGCGGAAATATCCATAGAGGTTGACTAATAAGTTCTCAATGATAAAAATAAATACAATGTTGCATTAAGTTTATCCAATCTATTTGATACCGACCTCCTTTGAATCATAGCTCATTAACTCGATAATTATGAAAACATAACTGAAGACAGTGACAGTTGAAATATCAAGATGACAAATAAATTACTTTTAATCGGAAATATCCATAGAGGTTGACTAATAAGTTCTCAATGGTAAAAATAAATACAATGTTGCGTTAAGTTTATCCAATCTATTTGATACCGACCTCCTTTGAATCATAGCTCATTAACTCGATAATTATGGAAACATAACTGAAGACTGACAGTTGAAATATCAAGATGACAAATAAATTACTTTTGATCGGAAATAGTCTTATCCATAGAGGTTGACTAATAAGTTCTTAATGATAAAAATAAATACAATGTTGCATTAAGTTTATCCAATCTATTTGATACTGACCTCCTTTGAATCATAGCTCATTAAATCAATACTTCTGAAAACTTAACTGAAGACAGTGACAGTTGAAATATCGATGTCAGAGAATTTCTCCGTACGCTAACGTTACTATGCAGCAGTAACCTACCAACAATTGTTTATCGTTCCTAGGTTACTGTTGCTAGACCTGCAATTGGTTGACTTTGAGTAGTCACTGCTGTCAAGTTTGTAGTTCTGCTCTCAGGTTAGGCAACCGGTAAAGATATGAAATATAATTTTCTTCTTCTGATACGAAGACATATGACTTTGCATTTCGGGAACCGAATAAACCCGATTTGTATTACACGGCTAAAATGCGAACAGTACCAGGTGGCTCATCAATTAAAGTCCGTGACTGTACCTAAACATAATTGACGAAATGTAGGTGCACTATACATCTCTGCCTACATCTTAGGGAAACACGCGCTTGTTGTTATGATTACTGCATAATGATCTGGTTCAACGCACTCATCTATTCTCCTGTTTCAATTGTCATAGGTCATGCTCAGTGCAGCCGCACTCACGCTTCATTTGATTCGCCACTAATTAATAGAGCGAATGGCTAATTGATTGTATTCACCACACAAGTACACAATCCAATCAGTGCACAAGGCAATGTTATGTAACGGCAGGTAGAAACTATTATAATATATAATTGATAGGTATTGATAGGTTATGCCTAAAGGCTTTTATTTAGGTATAAAGCTCTGTTCACGTTTCCGTTTCTGCTTGATTAAAGTTTTCAAATTGTTTGTTTGCATGTTGTTGTGTGCAAAAAAGGAGAAGGTTATATGTTCATCGGTAAGTATTTTATATTTTTCTGTATTTTCATTGCAATTTTCGTCAATTGCAGACGGATTTTGATTTTTTTTTTGGCTATGAAGCTTGCGCGGCAGTCCCGTTTATATTTTATTAACTTTGCTTGGGTAGTTTATGAGTTAGCTTCGATAATACGTATTTAATCCACTTTGTGTATCTTGATGATGTTATAATATTTCCTGTCACTGTTGTTTACATAACAAATTATAACTTACTCAAAAGTGAAAAAAAAAACAACCCACTCCCAAAAAAAACACTACGAGTTGAAAAATAACTTGAATTTCGGAAATCGGTGTCTTGGGATAGTTAATTAAGTTTTTTGTAAAAAAAAAAAATAATTTCTGTGTTAGTTGTTTTATAATGTTAATTACTTTGCATATTATTGTATATCATCAAGTTCTCCTTGCTTGACAGACAGCTGTGCTGTTGGGGAGTTTGTTGCGCCACTTCTTCTTCCCAGCTAAAGCACTCAGTGGTATTTTGGAATTTTGGTGGATTGTCTTGTGTGTCGTTCAAAAAGTGCTGATTCTCAGCCTAGTTTGAATAAATGACTTGATTTTGGTATACAATTATGATTTATTTAGTTTCATAGAGCCTCTTATTTGGATCGGCAAGGGTTGTTACTTTGCCTAAATGATAATTTATTATCCGAGCTTATTCAACAGCTCATTCTTAAGATTCTTTTCTTGGGTCAGCGATAGTACTTAACTATAAGAAAATAGCTAAATGTGTCTAGTAAAATACTGTAATTACGAAAATATTTTATTTTCAAAAACAGTTAATTCGATACTTGGCATAAGTAGTTCCAAATAATTTAAATGGACAACTGTCTGTTATGAGCCTTAGCATAACGTTGACGAAGTACTCATCTATGTTTGAGGTAGCTATTGATTTTGTCGATATTCAATGGGCCGAATAATCTTGGCAATTATCAGAAAGCAATTGAATCAACGGATTGAAATTTTAAGCTAGCTAAATAAACTTTATTCATAGATCAACATTAAAACATTACTGTGTACCATGTTACAAATTGATGATAGATAAATCATTTATTTAGTGTAACACAAAAGAAATAGCACAATTAAATGATAAACACTTGATTAAGTACATGAATGTGAAGAAAACACATTAACAAACAGGGAAGTTGATGTTTTGTCTAATAAGGCAAATTATTTGCTTTCGTCAATATCTTAAAGGGTTTGCAGGGCACGTATCGGTGTTAGTTCCTCCTAGTCAAGTAAGTTTAATTCAGTCAAAGTCACAATTTTATTTAAAAACAACTTGAAAATAAATTCTAAAATCAATGTGAGTTTTTAGTCAAAACAAAAAACACTTTGCTTGGTCCAGCAATCGAATCTGGCGTCCATATTGTGAACTAGATGCTCAACAAAGCGAAAGCCATGTTTTCACTACCAAAATCGGTTTGCTGACATCTCTGTATTTTGCATCTCGAAACTCAACCTCAGTATTGAGCGTTCAGATTCCGTATCTTGGCAAATATTTGTTGGGATACAAGCTGGTGTTTGTTCCCTGGCTCAATGTTCAGCTGGAGGTGATATTGTATTAAATTGAAAATTCTGGTATAGAGTTGTGCTTTTGGTGCACGTTAATAAATCTGGTCGCGTGCCTGTTAGCAAAACATGTCAAGTAAACGAATCGCTTAGTTAAAAATGCGTCATATTTTCCTCCAGACATTCAATTACATTCATCACTTTTTATAATTAATTTGAGCGAAAGTAAAATTAACGGCCTTGGCTTATATGTATTTTAACACAATTCTAAATTAGCATAAATAAAAATAGTTTTATTGTAACAATGTCTTTTTGTTGAAATTCGAAGGTAGTTGGCGCACAGAGCACGCTAGTTGGCGCACAGAGCACACTTGTTGGCGCACAGAGCACGCTTGCTGAATAAATCCTGTTAATCACAATACTGAGGGTGTTTCGGCTCCCATTTGTATGTTAATAGACATCTGATGATGGTTCGTCGCCCACCAAACTTCCTTGCTGACTAAATGAAATTTTTCATGAATATTTTTCTTAGGTCATTTGCGAAATGGAAATTTGATTCTTTTTTGAGTGATTTTGCCTTTAAAAACGGTTATATTTTATACGGTTTCATGAAATATATAATATTTCGTTTTATACAGTTTGAAATCCGAGTACCTCGGATTTCAAACTGTAATTTACACAAGTTTTTTCTGCGGTTATCAAAGAGGTGGCGGAAAAGTCTTGTCCTGAGAGTAGATTCAATAACGTTGTACTCTTTCGCGTTTCTTGAAAAGTATAGTTTTGTAATTATAAAGAAATTGATTTTGACTGTCTGTTATTCTTTTAGATAATATTTACCTCTTTCCCTTTCTAGATTACCTCTATTCTATAATCAAACTCAATCAAACATACCTTTCAAATCGTTCCTTATTATGTACCTACCTATTTAATTATTCACAACTTAAGAATAAGAATAAGAATAATTTATTTCTAAGTATATGGTGCATTGAGATCTAAAATTAAACATTGATTCACATATACTACCATTGCTGGTGTAGAAAAATTAAATAAGCTAAGTGCATGCAAATCGTAGACATTACAATAAAAGTTATATTAAATTATCAAAATTGGTTTGAATTTATATTTTATACAATCCTTCACTTCAACTTCATCCAGAATCAACTTGAAACAATTAACAAAATAATTATCACAAAGTTGAAAGTGTTGTCCATATCGGGTGTGAGTGGGCCCACCGTGCGGACTCCACGTGACAACTTTCTGTACAGTTTTATTTTGTTGTTAGTTTAGCGGCCGCCACTACGGAAGTCATTTCGCTTTTTGCGCGTTGAATATTTCTATGAATACTTTTCATTTCCTGTTATTTTTTTACTGTTTGTTGAACTTTACAAACTAGTTGCTGGTTTCAAACAATCTGCATCTGATTTAATTTTATTATTCAAAATAAAATGTGTTTTTTTGTGTGAACATCGTTACGTTTTGCATTAATTTTATGCATGCATCAGTTTTAGTAACTAATTCGATTCATTTATGATGTTTTGTTTATTTTGTTTATTTTTGGTAGAAATGTTTATATAGTCCTAAAAAGTTAGCTACATGACGTTCGTTATTTTTATTGCAAATAACAGAAACCTTAGGTACAGTAAAATCCTTAAAAATAATACATTTTGGTCTATAGTTTGTATTTACATTTCAATCGTTTTACATAGTGCATTGTGCATTGTGTTAGGGGCAAGGGCATGTTAAGAAGACAATCAATTTTAACAACTGTCTCAATTTTTTCCAATACATTCCACAATACAGCGCACTGTGCGACGTTTTCTCATAGTCTGTCGTCTTGGGAAATCTAAGATCAGAGTCGTGACGAATTTAATCTAAACGAACAAAACCTTTCTTTTCCTTTATTGGATATTAAATTTTTATTTTTGGTCGTTTTTTAGAAGTAAAGAACAAGAAGAAAAGTTAACTTATGTAGTTTGGGAACATTTGCAGTTTTATCGAGTTGTTTTAATCTATTAAAACATTATGTATTTTCTCAAGCCGACACAAACATCTGCGGTATACTTTGTTAATATCATCTGTATAATAATAATTTATGAAAACAAATCAACACTTTATTCAAATGAAAACGTCTCCTGGGCCTTCTTAAGTAAGTGTGGCCAATCTATCTATGTTTAATTAAAAGTAGAAGTTTAATGTTTGGGACAAAAATGAAAAAAATAAGACTAACATGGCTAAAACACGTTTAAGCGACTGTAATTTCATAATTACTTTTGTTTACCTTAGCTTTTTTTTTACCCTTATGACGAATTTTGATATTGATGAAACCTCTATCCATGATTAGGGCAAAAGTTTTCTGTCTTGTTATCGAGCGATTCTCTTCTTTACCCAAATATTTTGAAGGTTTCTTTTCCAATACCCAAACACTCGTGACCCTCCTTATCCGAATCTTGAATAAGCAATTAATTCCCTTCGCCGTGCAACTTTGATCCCTATCCTGTTTGAACATAAATTCTCATTATCTTAGGATTTTATCGAAGAATTTGACTTTTAAATGAGACCACAGTGCAGGAAGTGTGCCCTTATCCCTTATAGCGCTGTAAGGAGGTTTGTGCCCAAAAATAGAGTGCGGTGTCTTTGTTATAGATAGTGGAGGTTTAGAGTAGCTGCGTTTTATGTAGAGGCAAGGTTCGGTAGGGTGAGCCAAATAAACAGTGATGTTGTTAGTGTAAAAATAGCCATCGTATATTTTTTTTAAATATGTTCTCTGTTTCAGTATGAATGTAGACCGAAGCAAAAACAAAATACGAAAATCGAAATATTAACCGAAAAAGTAATCTAATTTACTCTTAAGACTCAACTTGCAATAATAGCAATAATATCTTTATAATATTAAGTTAGCTGTGAAATTAGTTTTCAAATTATAATAATTATAGATAGGCTATAATTATTTTAATTTCACCATAAAACAAAATAATATATCATACATCTTCGCTAGTCCTGACACTTTACCTACCTCTACATAATTATAATTAACGTAATTGATCAATTCGAGCCCCGGAGACCCACTAGGACTAGGTGGATATATATATGACCCACTAGGGACTCGCTAATTAAGTATCTTTGAATTTCTTTGACGACAATATTCATATTTAAATTATTTCCGACGACTTGGATGTACAAAGACTTACCCGCGATTGGGAAGCCGAAAAAGAGGATTATGTTTTAATCCTCTTTCTCAAAACTTTACGCGTATTAGACAGAGCAGTGATTAATGTAAATAACAGTGACTGAGTCAAATAAGATATCGTCTACATAGACTAAGTGGGAAAAATACGTAATTATTGAAGCTAACTAAAAACTATGCAAGCAAAGATCACAGACATTTTATGGGACCACCTCGGGAGATACCCTTTCGAACTAAAAAATATATTTTTAAATCGGTTTACAATTGGTGAAAATATAGATGAATATACACAAAAAAAATACATACAGACGATCATAGAACCTCCTCCTTTTTGAAGAAGTCGGTTAAAAAATAAAAAGCCAAAATCAAATCATTTCAAACTCAAACTGTAAACCATTTCGAATTTATTTCAATTAAAACAATTTACAGGCACTTTTGAACTGTCCAAGAGTCAGTCAGTTACTTAGAATGTTGAAGCTAGTTGCCCATTCCAAAATATAGAGTTCTATGGAGACGAACGGGCAAGAAACTCCAAGGACACTCTTTTAAATCAAGATATTACGAAATCCTGGGTACATTATTCTTATAATACTAAAAACAATTCAAAATATAAGTTGCCCTGGCAGATAAGAGATAACGGCGCCCGTGCACATACATGACCGCTGGATCCTGCTCAACCATTTTGTAGGGAACCGAATGATCCAACACACACGCCACCATCAGCGATACATTTATTTCAAATAGCCACTTATAAGGCACTTTTGAACGTCAAAATTTACAGAAAAATATAATTGATTCTACTTGCCCCTTCCAAAAGCTAGTATCATAATGGAGAAGAAAAAAAAAGTTTGAATTGAAATCCCCAATTTTGGTTTGTCCGCTCACAAAAAATACACAGTGCAAGGGAAAAAAGTCTGAAACTCGACAACATTTTGTTTTATAGTTCCGAGTCGAATCATGACTTTGACCAAGTTTCCGCGACTCGACCCACTGGGCGAGAGAATTTTAATTTATTAGCGTCCTATTGAGCTTAGAGAAGTGATCGCAAACAATCGAACTGTACTTTTTACGGGCACAGTTGGGTAATTGGAAAAGTTACGAAGAATGTTGAGACAATGGTGAATGTTTAGGACCGCCCGGGACCCGGGGCCCGGGGGGGCGCGAATTTGAATATTTTTGAACGGTTTTTGGACCAGATAGACTTACTATAGGTAGGGTTTATTAGTTAAAGTTTTAATCGTTATTCCGAGCCCTTTTCTCTCTCTTAGTAGTCTCGTTTAGAAAGTTCAAAAGACAAAACTAATATCTGGGTATTTTTTTTTGCTATACTTTTATTTCAAGATAACTTTTTCCTCAATATTATAAATGGTTTTCTTTTCTATAAATAAAAGTTCTCAGTTACTATTCAGCAATATGTACAAAACAGCATACAAATTAATACCACCACACATTTTTATTTAAAAATCGTTTCCTAGCACGCGACCTCGATTTTAAATCCTAATTTAAAAACGCATTCACAGACACGGTCACCGCTCCAAAAATTCCCGTCTCTCCAGAGATTGCCAACTTTCTTCCAGCGCGACCGAGCAGGTTCTATAACGAGTGCGAGGCCACATGAAGGTTGGACCCATTTACTTAAATGATTTTCTTCAAGGCCGTTTTTGGTCTACAGCCAGAAACGCTTGAAAAGGGAAGTTAGACGTGACTAGTTACTTCATCCATGACTTGACGGTTTCTAGTTTGCTGATTTACTAGCACAGTTCTCAAGAAACTTCAAAGTCGTCCGCGGGTTATTTTTTTCTTTAAAGTAGGCTGCATGATGACAAACTTGTATGAGCTTGGGGGTGATAGTGACGGTCCAAAACCGTTACTTCAAATACCGGCAAAAAAGGCGGGCAGGCAGTTAGCGTTAGTTACAGGACATGAACCTACGTTAGCTTGTAGGATACTTCATCGTTTCACGTCAGTTGATTGGAAATCACTGAACCAGGTAGAATGGCTACTACATAGTTTGAAAACAACATAAATAACTACAGAATAAATATTTGTTTGTACTACAGGATGCAAGGGTAAACACTTTTGTCATTCAAACCATGGGTAGTTGACTTAAATATAAAAATAATGCCCGAACACAACAAAAAAAAAAACGTCATTTTCATTAAAAGATTTTAAAAAGTTTCTATCTGACACCGTGCTTACTAGCGAAACAGCTGACTGACTAAGGGACGGGTCGCGCTCGCTGCCGGTCAGGTCACATCCCGTACCCCCCGCTCGTGTTGAGACGCAAGTTCGTTGCCCTAGCGCATAGGGCAACGAACTTGCGTATCTTGTGGTAAAATTTTTTTTTTTAAAAAGTTGTAATTTTCCGTTGATATTACGTACTATAAATGAAACTAAACCACTGGTTGCAAGGATAACGGTGTTTACCCTAACAACATGTATAAGTAGTAAGTTTGTAATAGGAGTTTATTTTCCACCTTTGTCACAGCAACGCGTAATACATCTCATTCAGAACCGAGAACACACGTACAGGGCAACCTAAACAATGATACATGAAAACATTCGACCTGTTCAATGAGTTTAGCCTATGTTAGCGCTTACCACACAATACGTAGAGTCAACTGTTATGTATAATGTATATGATACAATTTGACATTGATAGTGCCTTAATATCGTAGCAGCAAGAGCGGTGTTCGTAATTCAAATGACGTGAGGTTGACCGTACAAGGGCCGTGAGGTTCATTCATTTTACACTTTACTTACAAGTTTATTTTAGACTTCCATTTTTGGAAATTCGTTGACATTTACTGTATGGGCTGCTTGGCTTCACTACTATTGGTTAATATTTAATATTTAAGTATAGTAGTAGGTGATTATTACTTTGCGTTTTCACGAAACAGACAAGTTAGTGCTATTAGTGACTTTATCAAACATTAAAACATGTAAGAGATAGAAATGCCTAACCAACTAACTTCATATTTCTAACTGACCGACTCCTTGACGATTCAAAAGTGCCTGTAAATGGTTTAATTGAAATAAATGCTTTGATTTGAGTTTGAAATTAAGTTATCCTTATTTTCTTCAAAATGGTTACGTTATTAGAGGAAAATTTATTTGAAAAAGAGTTGTGTGTGTGTTGAGTGTTTTATTGATACAATATTTGTAACTACTTGTTGCATTTATGAACGCATAAAAAGGCGGGACCGGATAAAACTTTTTTTTCCGAGGTTACTTACCTCTTAGCTGTCAAAACGCGACTACCAAACTACGACAAACCGTACTACGACAAGATTTTATATTTTTATTTCGACAGTAGGTACGGAACTCTACAGCATGTCTTTATTTCGACAATACTTTAGTTCGAAATACCTTAAGTCTACTCTGACAAAATGTTTCTTCGACATAAATTAACTAGGAAACGATGCGACAATAATTTCGACATGATTCAATTCAGACGTACTCTACTCCGACATCGTGTACTTTGACAATATCTTAAATCGACGTGCTACATCTCAAACACGATGCTAATTCAAAATTATTCTGCGACGTTGGGAAACAACTGATCTTGTATAATTTTTTCATTGGTAATAATATCGTTTTTTATATCTGCCGTCACGTGGAAGAGGTCTACACGTTTATTATAAGTAAATAATATACATAAATAATAAATACATTTTAAGTACTCACCTAATTTCCTCTTATCTGTTTACACTATCGCTAAATTACAAATCGATACCTGTTGCGATTAGATAAACCACATTATTGTTCAAAGAAATCCCGTTGTAAAAAAAATACTGTGAAAATATTTAAAATGAAAGGCATCTCAACTGCAATATGTGTTAATTTATGGCCCGAGCCGTAACGTGCCAGTATGATAGTTAAACATATGTAAGATTTTAAAATCTTTCAGTAACTTCTTATATTTATTTTGAAGTAGAAATGTGAATATTCAACGTGAACGTATCAAGGAGTTCATGTGAAAGGACAGCAAGGGAACGAAGTTTTCTCGTTGAGCTGCTCGCCCATTCATGACGAGAAACTTATAATGATCTGATATCGACTTCATACATCCCAATGAAAATATCTTCAACTTTCATATTTTCAGACCCTTTGACCACTTTCCAGTTTTACTACTTATAACTTTGTATGAGTCGGAGCCGAAATAATGATGTTTAGTTTTAGTAGGATGACTGCTACGATGCTGTAGCGGCGTAGTGATATGGCGTAGCACATGCTACGATGAAATCGCTCCGTCTACTGCCGCGTAGGGGATGCTACGGCATAAGCAATACCGTAGCAGCGTTGCTGACATACGGACTTCAAATAAAATATTAGTAAAAATCTTTTTTAAAACAAGCTTATAATGAACTAAAAGTACTAAATAAAACTGACGTAAACAAAGAACTTTAATATTTTCTTAAAACCTTGAGGCTTACCTTCAAGTTTAGTGTAAGGAGGACATTTTACGCCTCAAGCTTTTGTAGCAAAGTGTCAAAGCGCTTAATACATGACCAATGAGTCCAAACACGATGGTGCTATCTTGTTTGATTGAGGTTTTCCCATGGCCACCTTCCGGCTCCATCAACAGGCCCTGAAAACCATCTAGTGTCAAAGCACTTGTCAATACGTAACCAACGAGTCCAAACACGATGGTGCTATCTTGTTTTGATGAGTAGTTCCCATGGCCACCTTCCGGCTCCATCATCAGACCCTGAACACCACCTAGTGTCAAAGCAGTTGTTAATAATATATGACCAATGAGTCCAAACACGATGTTGCTATCTTGTTTGATTGAGGTTTTCCCATGACTACCTTCCGGCTCCATCATCAGACCCTCAACAACACCTAGTGTCAAACCACTTTTTAATACATTACCAATGAATCCAAACACGATGGTGTTATCTTGTTTGATTGAGGAGTTCCTATGACCAACTTCCGGCTCCATCATCAGAACAGCAACATGGTATCATCTTTTCAAAATGTCTCGGTAGTTGTATAAGTATGCCAAGTTACAGCACAATCAGATGCCAGGAAGTGCTTGAAAAATGGATGACAATTGGAGTAACTAGAAACACATATGGCCACCTTCCGGCTCCATCATCAGACCTTGAATACCACTCAGTGTCAAAGTACTTGTTAATACGTAACCAATGAGTCCAAACACGATGGTGCTGTCTTGTTTGATTGAGGAGTTCCTATGCCTAACTTCCGGCTCCATCATCAGACCAGCTCCATGGTATCATTTTTTCAAAATGTCTCGGTAGTTGTATAAGTATGCCAAGTTTCAGCTCAATCGGATGCCAGGAAGTGCTTGAAAAATTGATGACAAAAGGAGTAACCGGAAACACGGGGTCTAACTCCCTAAGCCCGTCGGACGTCCGTAAACGAAAATCACAGATACGAACAGAGCAAGCTAATATAAAGCTTGTCAAAAGGAGGTTATTTATGTTCGTATCTCTCGTACTTTTTTTTTGTTTTATTATGTTACCGGTTTTTGAATTCTTTTTCATTTGGTTGGAAGAAGCTTGCGCGCCTAGCGCGGTGGTTCCATATAAATTTTATTTATTTTACTGGATGATGTCATAATAACTTCCTGTCACTGTTATTTACAAGTAAGAAGTATTCGAATATGTGTGGGGTAGGTACAACAACGTAAAGTAATTTTTCACTTTGTAGTGTTTTTAGATAACGAAACGCGACAGATAAATAAAATAATCTCCGTTTTCAAGATTTGCTGAGGAAACCCTGAAAAGGAAACGTTCGCTGAAACGAATGCATGAATAAAGCTCGGCTTCATACAGCCTAATTTAGAGCGCTCGTTGAATATTTGAGGCTTATATCTGGAGAGTATAAAATTTTATTTCTCTTCGCCTTCAAGCTGCGATAATAATATGTTTATATAACGAGCGAAGAGAATTTTTAAGATTTTTTCCCAAAATTGAAGGTTTTATTAGACGGTTTGGGAAGGTTAAGGATCAAATTGGTGAAGTGTAAGAAGCGTTCACGGAATTTCCTTAAAAAATATGATGAATTTTTAACTCTACACCAGAAAGTAGATTATAAAAAATGACAGTTTTCAAGTCAATCAATCAATTCCAGGGGTTATGATAAAATTAAGTATATTTTTCACAGTTTAAATTGCAATGTTGAAATACTACATTAACTAGCAAAGAAAGCGACACGTAACGTTACGAAATTTGTATACCATCATAATGAAATATTCAAAAGCCAATAAACATAAATACTTGTCACATGACGCCCACATAAACTCATTATTCAGACGTAACAATTAATCACCCACAGACCTCACAATTATAATAAAATTGTCAGAATTGAACACATTTCACTCGTGTAACTTGAAAGAACACACACTGTACAGTCAGGGGCAAAAATATGGACTTGTAACAAAAGTGTTGACCAAAATGTTGATATTAGACTCACCATAATGGTAAATCAAAAGCGTATACACTTGTTAACGCGTGTCTAATGTCAAGCTCATGTCATGTTTAACAGTTGTTTATCCTAAACGATTTTGTGGAAGTAAGATATACGTTTAATATCTCCGTGTTCTCAATCCTTCGCATGAGCGGCTAAAAAGCCGGACATGTCCGGACAAATCCAGATCGATGGTAACCTTCTGTACCTATCTATTGTGTGGCGGTGTACCCGACGCGGTGACCGCGGCGGAGCTAATGAGGCGCGATAGAATTCAACACCGAACAGTGTGCCGCGCAGTGCGCCGCGCGCCCGCCTGGAAATAATTCACTTCATCGACTTGTCGCCACCACTTTTTACTACATTTCTTTTATCATTTTCGGAGTTTTTATTCAAGCGTACGAGTGCCGCCGTCAAATTTTATTGCATAGTGTTATTTAATCTTGATGAATGATGTAATTCTGATGAAGAGTGAAGATTATGACGTCTAGAGGTTTTTTTAAATAATGTTATTATAATATTTATAAGGAATTTAATTAAATAATTCTTTTAGTATTTATACGTGTTAGTATGTAGCGCCACAAGAATGTGGAGATAAGACTTATTTTATGTTGAAGGATAAATAAAATATTCCTTTTAGAAATCTCGGTTTGATACGTCACTCGAAACGTTTATTCCGTACGAATTTTAGCAATAAACGTTTCTAACTAAACCAGTTTTGAAGAACCTATTTTTAGAATAAAGACTATAATCATACGAATCTTTAATAAAAAAACACATTCGTTATGGTGAACATCTAAAAGAAGTACATTGACATTGTTATTTTTGCACACGATCAATAGAAATATTATCATTAAGAAAATTAAAGTGTTAGTCGACTTTTGTTGCGGACCGTACCAAATAAACTTAATTCACGAATTAGAACCCAAACACATCTAATCTCCAGTTATAACTATCGAAGCGTATCGCATAATTCTCTCTCTCGATCGTATTACTAAGTATTATGTTTGGGTAGGATATTGAAATGTATCCACCGTCCCGTGGGGCTGGTGGTGAGGCGTCGTTACACGCGATTTATCGCCTCGCCACCCCACGCGGGACAGGGGACTTCTCCACTTATTAAGGAGTTGAGTTGGTAATTCTTCCGCCCAAAAACTCTGCAGCTCGAAAGGACAACCAGTCTTACTATGGCGGCATCTACAACGCCACATACGAAAACACTGAGGTCACGCAAACTCCTGCATCGTGCAAGCCGAGATATCCGGGCGACAAGCATTTAACAATATTCCAACATCAACCGTTGGGCAGCCTGCCGGAGACTGGTCGGAGGATCCTCCCTTTTCAAAAAAGATGAGGATTTTTCCACCATTTTCCTCTTACGTCTTTATTACCGTAACCATGGGGTATTGTGATTCCCGTAACTATGGGTCGTAGGCTGTCGTTTCGTGCAAGATACTGGCATACTAATTATGAATGAAACTCTTTAGTCTTGTTATTTCCTCAGCGCGCGACATTAAGTCAAATACTTAGGTAACATAATTTTAGTTCAAAATTGTCGTCCTGAAATTGAGTTGATCGCAGTGCAGTTGAAACTGTGTAACTGGTACTAGTAGGATATTATTGGGCATAAGTCTTATCTCCACATTCTTGTGGCGCTACATACTAACACGTAAGTAGGATATTATTGGGCATTCTACTCCACCTTCCGTTCCATCGGCTCACTTCGTTCGCCTCGTCACTCTCGGTGGAGTAGAATGCCCAATAATATAATTGAAAAATACTGGTTCGGCGCCTATTCCACCCGATGGAACGGAAGATGGAGTAGAAATCTTACATAGTAGAGTAAAATACTGATACTGGTTCGGCGCCTATTCCACCCGATGGAACGGAAGATGGAGTAGAAATCTTACATAGTAGAGTAAAATACTGGTTCGGCGCCTATTCCACCCGATGGAACGGAAGATGGAGTAGAAATCTTACATAGTGGAGTAAGATACTGGTTCGGCGCCTATTCCAGTTAGGCGCGGTTGCTAGTACATTTGTTCGAGTTAGCGACAATGAGTTATAAATGTCAATGTAATACATCAATTGACTCATTATTAATATAACCGTTTCAAGCAGTCGTCATGAAATTTGTAAAACAACCACAATCGTTACATGTAAACAAACTTTGTGTTAATTCTCAGGAGACTGGTTTTCGCCATGGAGAATTATTACCTAAATCAGTACGATGCATCATTTGCGGTCCGTCAAATTGTGGAAAAACTAATTTATTAATCGGTCTTCTTATACACGAGAATGGTTTAAGATTTCAAAATGTGTATGTTTATTCGAAAACCTTACAACAACCCAAGTATGTTTTTTTAGAAAAAGTCTTGCAACAAGTACCAGGCATTTCATTTCAGAAATATCATGAAAATGAGCAAGTATTGAGTGTTCAAACCGCAAAACCAAATTCTGTTATTATATTTGACGATGTTGCTTGTGAAAATCAAACCTGGATACAGGATCATAGAAATCCCGAAGAACGCAATATACTTTCCAATCAATCAAAACAACATAAGCTGCATACACATCAGACTGTTAGATATAAACAAACGATTAATCAATTTACGTGGTGAAGAAGTGCAGGTATATCTGCATCTTAGAAGAAAAAAATGATTGACTACAATAAAAATGTGTCTCAACAAGTAAAGAATATCAGTTCTGCTCGAGCTACCTATCAAATAAGACCTCTCTCTAAGAAGAAAATAAAATTAACTAAAGACAATAAAGCATTCCTTAGAGCGATCGGATTGCTAAAATGAATATCTTAGACGTTTTATCCGCTCCAACTTATGATAATACTATAGAAGGAATCGAATTTCATTCCTACAAGCCCTATGTAACAAGTTTCAACAGGAACGATGAAATCCGCATACCTATCAACCAACAGGACTTGTACATATTACCATCAGCTAGCACCTTATATTTGGAAGGAACTGTTATCGTTAGCAAAAAAGATACGAAGGACAAAGCTACTAGTGTCAATTTCACGAACAATGCTCTACTCTACTTATTCCAAGACATTAGGTATGAGCTAAATGGAGTGGAGATTGATAAAATAAAAAATGCAGGTATAACAACAACCATGAAATCACTCATTTCGATGAACGAAAGTGAATCAAAAATGTCTAATGCCTGGGGCTGGAATATTGATGGCATAAAAATATAAATGGAGGAAGATTTTCTGCTTCCATACCACTTCGTAACCTCCTCGGTTTTGCTGAAGATTTTAAAAAAGTCGTTATAAATAGTAGACATGAACTGATATTGTTTCGAAGTAACACTAATTTAAACGCTGTAAAACTTAATACTGGCGAAGTAGTGGATGATGTTCAGATCAATAAAATAATATGGCGCGTACCGCATGTTAAAGTATCAGACAAAGAAAAAATTGGATTGTTAAAAGTATTAGAAAAGGATCGTCCACTTCAAATGATATACAGAAATTGGGATCTATACGAATATCCAGCTTTGCCTAAAACTACAAAACATACCTGGTCTATCAAAACTTCATCTCAAATAGAAAAACCAAGATACATTATTATTGGTCTACAGACAAATAGAAAAAACAATGCAAGTTCTGACATGTCTCAATTCGATCACTGTCATATTCGAGACGTTAGAGTGTATCTCAATTCAACCTATTTTCCATATGAAAACTTAAATGTGAGTTTTGCTAATAACAGAATCGCTTTATTATACGAGCAATACACCAGATTTCAACAGTCGTATTACGGACGTCGCTCGGAACCCATACTAAGCGAAAAACAATTTAGAGATTTAGCACCGCTGTTTGTAGTCGATTGCTCTAGACAAGCGGATAATCTAAAGACAGGTCCGGTTGTGGATGTAAGAGTAGAAATTGAGAGTGATTCAGAGATACCAGATCAAACATCAGCATACTGTCTCATTCTGAACGATTGCATTGTTGAATATAAACCATTAAGTAACATTGTTAAGAAGATATCATGAAGACAGATACCTGTATAGTGGAACTCCAAGGATTTAAAGATACTATAAATAATTTTATTGTTAAAGAATTGACCATTGCGAACCAAGACCATACACAGACGTTCTTGGTAAAACCACCATTTTCATTCCACTACCTAACACAAGAAGAAAAAAAGCAGGTGAGGTGGTTAGAAAGAAATCGAGGAATTTACTGGAGTGAGGGCTACATAGACTACAAAGAGTTTCAACGCGTTATTTTACCATATTTAGAAAATAAAAAATTATTACAAAGGGTTTGGAAAAGATTAAGTGGATTAAAGATTTATGTGCAAACTGTGAAGTGATAGATATAGGTGAGAAGGGATGTCCTAATTTAGCAACATTAAAAAAAAAGTTCTGCAAAAATAAAACTGATTTTAATTGTGTGAACCATAAAATGAATTGTACTTTAACGAATGCGGTGTGTATTAGAAAATGGTATGTTGATAACAATATGAATGTATTTAATTTATTTTAATTGTTATTGTGTTAAACAGTTAATTAAAAAATGTCTTTGTACTTAAGAGTGTTTTATTTATAATCAGAGTAACCTACATAACAAACTTTAAATTAGCTGCAGCAAAAATTACATTTCTTATCAATTTTATTACAAATTTCAAATATACAATGATTAACGAATTATTCTAATAAAAAATATGGAAAGCAAATAGCCTTTAATTATTTCATTACACTAGAGCTAATTTAGAGTTCGATTATAAATAAGTAATACAAAATAAAACATAATTTAAATAATAAATGAATATATTTTTATTTACTTTTTTACATTACTTACAACTATTACAAACTAATTATAACTACCTACACAATAATAATAATAATAGTGTTAACTGTTTTCTAACGTACCTACATACTTAACTTACAAACTTGTGATGTATGAACATTATCCCAACTCGATTAAAAACAAACTACATTTAAACTTACAAACTTTTTTTACGTAGGTACATTTTTTTAATTTTACTAAACTTCTTATGCTTATAATTTATACATTCAAAAGTTACACAACATAAAAACCTAACATGATTAAACACTAAAGAATAAGAAAACAAAATAAATGTTATACATACCTAATAAGAATATTACATACATGATTTATTATTATTGATTATCACTAAATATAACTACTACTAGATACTTACAAAATAATGACACCAGCTAATAATAACCGTCCCCACAAAGTTTTTTTGATATTTTATTAATTAACGATTGCGTCTCCTCCATAACATGGTCCACCGATTCAGTCACTACATACTGCGCACTTAACATTATCACATCCTGATTGTCACTTGCAGATTCTTGTTCACTGATATCCAACACTTGTACCTGGATCAGTCGTAAACCTTTTTTCTTCTCATTGTTTATGACGAATGATTGACATGTAGGCAGAGATGACTTCTGTTTTAGACACTCCCGTCTTGTTCTAGGTTTCTTGTTGGCCGGTCCGCAGTCTCGTCTTGTTCTAGGCTCCTTGTTGATAGGTCTTTCTTGTTCAGGGAAATCTGGGATATGCCAGCTTAAACTCGGAGTCGGAAAACCTTGAGCGTATTGTGAGAAGTCGATAATATCTGGAGAATCACACATTATCAATGATCTGAAACAAACGAAATCATAATTAATTAAAATGACATAAACAACATGATGAAATAATGTTATATGTAGATGAGTAGGTACTTGTACAATACTTACAATTCGTTTCGTTTTTATTTGATTTGATGTGACCGGTCCGGCTGACTGCCTGGTGATGTATGTGCATATCATATTATTATGAAATGCAAACTACTTAAAACCTTGCGATATGAATCAATTTCATGTTTCAACAAGTTCAAGCTGATGGGCGCGACATGAAGAGACATGCTCGCGCACCTGATCGGTGTTATATTGCACAAAGCAGTCAGCGCAATGCGCTTTGTCATCAGGAATGGAAATGAAACAGATTATTATTATGAACATAAATATATATTGTTTATTTAAGTAAATTAAACTAAGCATTATTATTACTTAACAGATATTATACTAAAATTAATTTTGAACTAATTAGTACAAGGGACACCAAAAATACAAAAAATTTAGAATTACATACACAACTATTTTACATTAATGAAACAGATTATTATGTCTTTATTTCATTTTAAATACATATTGTTTATTTAAGTAAATTAATATATAATACAGATATTTTACTAAAATTAATTTTCAACTAACTAGTACAAGGGACACCAAGAATACACAAATTTTAGAATTACATAGGTACACAACATTTCACACTATAAGAGTAACAAACATCCAGCTACCCATCCTCAAAAACTTTTTATAATTGTAAGTATGATAGTAGGCAGGTTGTAAGATAATCTAACTTTCCAATTAGAATAACATAGGTTTTAAAATCAATAAATACATGTTAGAAATGTAATATGTAACTACTGTAGGTTCCTAACAACTATAAAATTATGGTAATGCATCACATAAATATATTTGCATTACCCCAAGCTAAAGTAGATACTTTATCTGATGATAGCAATCGTTTATCATCATTGCTTGAAAGTGCTATTTTATTTACATTCTGTGTGAATATTTCATGTTTTATTGACCTAAACAATACATTTTTTTTGCGAATGACATTGCAATTGTATAAAACATTTTTATAATCAAACATACTTAAATTTTTCGTTACACATTTTTTTGTACCTTTAGCTTTTTTAATTGTTTTGTTTACGGTTTTAATACAATAAAGCTTTGAGCGCAGTCCTACAAATTCTTTGATAACTTTGCCACCCATTTCGTCCTTAAACAGTCCTGGAATCATCTTATTAATAATAGGCAAATGAAATTCATTGTTTAAGTCATAATTAGAGGTATCGAAATATTTTAAAAAATTGAGCTTGAAATCTTTATAAACGTTATTACTCTGTACATCCTAGATTAGACTATCTGTGTCAGTATAGCACAATTCAATTGCATTACCATAAAACGGTTTCATGATAGAGTAGTGAAAATCGTACATATGCGTTTTAGATAATTCTAATACTGTGAACCCTATGTATATTGGTTTATTAAGTATAACACGCAAAGGCTTCATTTGGATTGCTACTAGATCATCAGAAAATACAGAGGCGCTGTGAAAATATGGACTGGCTATCAATTTCTCAGCACAATTAGTCTTTTTTGTTTTATTGTTTGAGTCACACCACTTGTTTACTAACTTAACGTCTATTCGATTTTCATTATTTTCTAAGGTTTTTCCAAAAATACTATTGTTTAATAATTTGAAAAAATCTTGTTCAAACGTTGACTCTGCTTTTTGACGTAACTGAGTGTTAATATCAATATATCGCTTTAAAAAACAACTTTGCTTAAACATAATTACTCGATGGATCCTTCTCAATATTAAACCGTATTGTAAGCATTTTTTTAAATGAACGTAATGAATTACATAGTGATATTTGTCAAACAAATTCGGTACTAGTTTTTTATTTTTACCACCAGGTGGTATGCATTTTTCTGGACAAAATGGAAAATCATTGTGTTCAATGTGCAAATTTTCCGGATATATTAAATCAACTTCAAGAATGTAACCGTTTTCCGCAGTATCACTGATGTCTGTCAAATTCGTTTGTAAACAATCTATTTCTTGTCTGTTCATAAATCTAAAACCAGAATAGGGTAGGGATTGACACATGCTGTAACCGTATAAATTGTTACAGTCTAAATAAATGATAAATGAATTTGGGCGGTTTGGATCGTAGGTATCTAAATATTTATGATTGGCTTTGGCATATCTTTTGGAACACATACAAACACCTCCACGAATACCTTGTTGTATCATTCTAAAAATTTCGACATCGCTAATTAATTCTAATTGAACTCCTGTTTTTAAAAGCATTGCATCAAAAGATAGACTTGGTGCTGTAAGATAGAACGCAGGATCGAGATTGTAATGGCGTTTACAAGTTTTTCGAAAATTTTCAAATACATCTGTTAGCAACAGAACGTCTGTTTTAAGATATAAATCGGTGTACATACCCATGTTTCGAATATTGAATACTGACCAAACGGAACGAGCGTGTTCAAAGTCTTCGTCAGTAATTGACTCATTAGTCAATGAGCTAAAAAAATTGTTTTTTGACGGCAAACATTTTTCTTCGTATCGATCCCATTGAGACATATAATCATAAGTGTTGGCGACGAACATACATCTAATTAGTATATAAGAATTGCTGATTGTTTATAATTAGTTTATAAGAATTGCTGATTGTTTATCTAGTCTAAGAAAGTACTGATTAAAATAAATAACCTATTTTCTCATTAGAATAATGAATGTACCTGAATAGCTTAGGGCTACCTTTATTTTCCTTTAATATATGCCATAAAAGCGCATAAGGGCTGAAACAAAGTAAACAAACCTTTCACATAACTAAAAAGTCTAACTAGATTCCAAACAGACAAGTCGCAACCTGTTCTAGAGCCGTTAGACACCCATGTCACACCAGACAAACACTCTAGGCACACTAGCACACATAATGGGCTCGCCCAAAGGAGCAGGTCTCAACCTGCAACACCCACACCCACAAACCATTTACACGAGTCTACGATACACAAACATAGCAAATAGACTTGCCCGGGAGCAGGTTGTAACTTGTCCAAGAAAAAAGCTTACGCTTGACCGAAATCACCAAACCTAGATAAACACTATTGGACTAGACGCCTAGATTAAAATTGAATTGTCTCAGACCCACACACAACGTGCGCTATGGTAAAATAGTACTTAAGCTCTCGCAAAGAAATGAAACTCAGTTCTTATGTTTTTGCCTTTAATATGTCCTAATTATGTACTAGTTATAAGTGCGCGGCTCAAGTGATTATACAGTATTCTATTTTATGTGGTGTTTTATATGTAAATCCCCAACAGAACTGGTCCTTCGACAAGCCGGATTGAAGAACTGAAGCCTGAGCCTGAAGATTCGTAAAGAAACCTCGCTATTTCGAAGAATTAATAGCGAATTATCGAGAAGCTTATGTATATCAAGAAGAATACATAAGTTTCGTGAAGATTACGACGAGCCGCGCACTTATTTCGTCGTAAAGAAGGTTAGTAATCGCTGGGAATAGGCGGCGTATGAAAGACCGCTCATTCCCGAAGCCAGGCCCTCTGCGGAAGGCCTATCGCCGTGCACACGACCCGCTGAGTGAAGAACGCTGGGAGGGTCGACCACAGGAAGAGTCGCGCCCTCTCGAAGCCCACGCCGCTCGAAGCCCTACGAACGTCGGTAAGAACGCTGGGAGGGACGGCCACAGGAAGAGTCGCGCCCTCTCGAAGCCCCACGTCGTTCGAAGCCCTACGAGTCGGTGAGAACGCTGGGAGGGACGACCACAGGAAGAGTCGCGCCCTCTCGAAGCCCCGGACCGCTCGAAGCCCTACGTGTGCCGGTAAGAAACGCTGGGAGGAACGACTACGGACGTCTCGCCCTATCGAAGCCCGGTGTACACGCAACCGCTGAGTGAAATAGAACAGCTGGGAGGGACGACCACAGGAAGAGTCGCGCCCTCTCGAAGCCCGCGTCGCTCGAAGCTCTGCGTGTACTAAGTGAGTGAATTATAGTGCTACTTATGTGTTATATAAATGACTTATAGTGGATACATAAGTGATACCTGCCGCCGTATCCGTGAGTAAAATAAGCAATATTACTTCAAGTAAATAGTGAAGTTCGAACAGTGATACTTATGTGTTATATAAATTACGTATAGTGAATACATAAGTGTTATTTGCCGCCACATACGAGAGTAAATAAGGAACATTACTCGCGTGAACAGTGAACGTTCGAATAATGATACTTACGTATTATATACACGCCGAATAGTGAATATATAAGTGTCAATCTACGTTGTACATGTAAGTAAACAAGGAACATTGCTCTAAGTGAACATTTAAGTGTTATTTACGTCATACAAGTGAGTAAATAAAGAACATTACGCCGTGCAAATAAGTTAACGTCGATTTGTGAATACATAAGGAACTTTGAACATTGTATAAGTGAATACATAAAGACAATTAACTTAGTGAACATTGTGTGGTGAAGTGCCTTTGCTGAAGGATTGTAACATAACACTGGTAAGTTATTGAACATTATTTGCTGATAAAGTGTTTGTGTATATGAGCCATGATGACACGAAGCCGCAAAGGAGATAGCGCGCGCTCGACCACGGAAGAAGAGACTACGGAGGAGTCTGCGACAACCTCCGAGACAGTCACCGACAGCACCGCGCCGACGGAAGAAACAACCGTGGTCGAGGATGCGGATGCTACCATGGTTCAGAAAAAGAAAGCAAAGGGCACTTCAAATAAAACTTCGAATATTAAGAAAAAGGAGTTACAAGCTAGATTAGAATTAGAGAAATTACAGTTAGAAGAGATTAAAATGAAAACCAAATTGGCAAGTACCAAGTTGGAATTATCGCGTGTCAACGATGATGACACAGACGCCAGTGATGAAGAAGAGGATGCTGCCGCCAAGGCCGCCGCGGAGAAGGCCACAGCTGCCTGGGTGTCCAAGTCCAAGGAGGGGCGTGATGAAGTAGAAATAGTACCAGAGACATCGCGCACCACTGAACCAGTAGAAAAGTCTCCAACAAATCAGCTGGCGGAGGCTATACTAGAAGCTGTTAAGTCCGTCGCTGACAGCAAAACGTCAGCCATCATGCAGCGAGCACCGAAATATATAAGCGAGCTGCATCAATTCGACGGAGACGCCAGAGATTGGGTGGCTTTCAAAGCGACATACATGGATTCTAAGGAACTGTTCAGCGCTATCGAAAACATGGGGCGACTTCGAAGAGCAGTGAAAGGAAAAGCAAAAGAAGCCGTGAAGTCACTCCTCTATACCCAGGCGGATCCAGAAGAAGTTATGGCTGCATTGGAACGCCGATTTGGAAGACCTACCTACCTAATAAAAAGCGAAATAGAAAACATTGAGAAGCTGCCTGCCATGTCCGACGATGCGAGGGAGCTGGTGCGATACGCTGGAGCTGTGGCCAACACAGTTAGCGTCGTGAAACAAATGAAGAAACAGAGCTACCTACACTCAAGTGACATATCAAATAGAATAATCGAAAAAATGTGTCTCCTGGTACGATTCAAGTGGTATGAATATAGGGCTTCGAAAGAAGAAGAAGATGAACCGATCCTGATTAGCCTCATGAACTTCTTCAATCAGATGGTGGATCGATTTGAGATGCACGAATTCACAGGAACCAGAATCAAGAAGGAAGGAATAAGAAGCCGCACTCGACCGCCAGGTTCCCGAGGGGTGAATATAGCTCAAGCCACGCATGAAGAATGTTCATCGGAAGAGGACCAATCAGAAGACGAAGAAACCGAACCACATACAGCTGTGATCTGCGCCTGCAAGGATGGCACCAAGAAGCCGGAGAAGATGGCCTGCCCTGAATGCGCCGGGGAACATCCGATACTGAAATGTAAAAGATTCATCGACGCCTCCGTAGACGAAAGATGGGAACAAGTCAAACGAGCCTTCATATGTTTCAAATGCCTGCTGGGACGACACAGAGGTTACAACTGCAAGGCCAAGCCGTGCGGGAAATGCAAGAGAGGTCACCACGTGATGCTACACTCAGAAGGGGGTGTGAAGCCAGCCACAGAAGAGACCGAGCCTGTAACGTCAACTGTAAATGCAACCCGGACCATCTCAAGAGCCTATCTGAAAATCGTACCAGTGGAGTTATGGGGGCCAGATGCCACAGCTCAAGTCTACGCTCTTATGGATGAAGGATCAACGGTGACACTCATAGAAGATGACATCGTGAACATGATTGGCGCCAAGGGTCCTGAAGAAGACTTAAGAATCGAGGGCGTAGGAGGCCATCGAATGGATCAGAAGTCAAAGAAGATCGACATCAAGATCAGAGGAAGATTCGAACGAAACCTTGAGATGATGTCAGGATATACCGTGAAAACCTTAAACCTAAGCCCACAAGAAGTGAACGAGAAGGACCTGGAAGACTGCCAGCACCTAGAAGAGATCGCCGAGCAACTGAAATACCCCAACGCTCGTCCTACTGTGCTGATCGGACAGGACAACTGGCATCTCATCGTGTCACAGGAAGTAAAAGCTGGTGACAGAAGCAAACCGGTGGCCTCCAGAACTCAATTAGGGTGGGTTCTTCACGGAACCAAGTCAAGCAGCAACACTCCAGTTCGAAGAGTGAATCACATTATAACGCAGTCAAGAGGGAAGGATGATTACCTCGAGAAGATGATCAGAGACCACTTCGACATTGAAGCCCTAGGAGTCGCTGCGAAGAGACCGTCCAGCGATATCGACCAACGAGCTCTCGACGTGCTACACTCCACGACGAAGAGATTGCCTGACGGAAGATTCAGCTCGGGCCTGTTATGGAAGACAGACGACGAGCACTTACCTGAAAGCAGAACAGCTGCAGCACGACGACTGAAGGGAATGGAGAAGAAGTTCTCAAGAGATGAAGAATTTCAGAAGAAATATGAAGAACAAGTCGAAAACTTAATCAACAGCGGCTATGCAGAAGAAGTAACAGAGGTACCCACCTCTTCAAGAACTTGGTACCTACCCCACTTCGCCGTTGTACACCCACAGAAGAAGAAAATGAGATTGGTATTCGACGCCGCAGCTAAATCAAATGGGAAATCACTAAACGACGCATTGTTAGCTGGACCCGATTTGCTGCAATCTTTATTCGGTGTGCTGCTCCGTTTCCGTCAAGAAGCAATAACTGTCGTCGCAGACATCAAAGAAATGTTCCTGAGAATAAAAATCAACGAGGAAGACAGAGATAGCCTTCGATTTCTCTGGAAGAACAAAGAGTACAGGATGACGTCTCTAATATTCGGGGCTGCCTGCTCACCGTGCACTGCAATATACGTCAAGAACAAGAACGCGGAAGACTTCACCGACCAGTGTCCGGAAGCTGCCAGGGCAATAAGTCGGAATCATTACATGGATGACTACATAACAAGCTTTCCCGACGTGTCAACAGCTACCAAAGTATCAAGAGACGTAAACGACATTCACAAGAAGGGAGGGTTCCACTTAAGAGGCTGGGCGAGCAATGACCCCGCGACAATAGAAGAGTTCACTGACACCGAAAACAATCAAAATTCCATCGTGTTAGGGGAACCAAAGGATCAAGTTGAGAAAACTCTAGGACTCAACTGGAATATTCAAGAAGATAGCCTCCACTTCACCTTGAGTCTACGCAACACTCCCGACGAAGCCAAGGAAGGACGACGAGCGCCGACGAAGAGAGAAGCAACCAGCGCAGTGATGTCGGTCTTTGACCCCTTAGGGCTGGCGTCACCTATAACAATACAAGGTAAAGTCATGCTTCAGAACTTATGGAGATCCGGCCTGGAGTGGGACGAGAAGATACCCCCGTCAAGAGAAGAAGAGTGGAGAAGATGGCTTGAAGACCTAAGAAAACTTGAAGATCTTCGAATCCCGCGCTGCCTCACACACGACGTCACCGAGGGGGAGCTGCACACCTTCTGCGACGCAAGCGAAACTGCGTACGCCTGTGCGGTGTACTGGCGCTCCCAGCATCCGGACGACCACGTGGAAGTGAAGCTGCTGACTGCAAAAGCAAGAGTATCGCCTCTCAAGCCAACTTCGATACCTCGGCTCGAGCTCCAAGCATGTCTACTAGGAAGTCGCCTGGCCAGCAGTGCAATTCAGGAAATGGATCTAACAGTGACAAGAAGGTACTTCTGGACCGACTCGAGGACAGCACTAGCTTGGATCCAGTCTGACCCTAAGAGATTCAAGCCATTCGTCGCGCATCGACTCGCCGAAATAGAAGAGCTGACAAAACATAAAGAATGGTACTGGGTTCCAACAAAACTCAACGTAGCAGATGACGCAACGAGAGGAGCTCCATCCAGCTTCGACATAACACATCGTTGGTTCAGAGGACCGGCTTTCCTATACGAAGACCCACGACATTGGCCTTCTGAAGAGAAGAAAGTTTCAATCCCTGCGACAGGAGAAGAGAAACCCAATGC